>OY751314.1:10792227-11134727 GCA_963564615.1 Rhorus exstirpatorius | reverse complement strand
TGAGTGCGATCGAATGCATGTGCTCGCCACGGCTGGACGAAGCGGGGAGGACAAAGAGACTCGGACTTCACAGACGAAACGGAAACGAGAGACTACGAGTTGGAGCCCGGAACTCACGCAGGCGAAAAGGCCGGCGGAGGGTTCCAATCCCAACTCATGGGCAACGGTCACTCAGAGGCAAAAGAGGACGACGACGGACGGGCGGCAACAGACAACAGAGACGCCCACGGCACGGACGTCAACAGACACGGCAACAACGGCCACAGGCACGGCAAAGACAGGCAAAAAGGGCCGCTCAACCCGGAGACTCGGCGCTGGCGTGGTCCTGATCAAGCCTAAAGACGGACAAACGTACGCGGACACACTGCGACGAATGGAAGCCGTCGACCCAGCCGCCGACAAGGTGCAGGTCAACGGCTATCGAAAGACCAAGGACGGAAGTGTCCTGCTTCGCGTCAAAAGCGGAGCAGGGGAAAGACAGACCTTCGGGGACAAGCTTCGGCAAGCCCTCGGAGAAGACGCACAAGTGCGGGACATGACAACGAACGTACGACTGGACATACTCGATCTGGATTGCGTCACGGACAAAGACGAAGTGATAACGGCTCTCCAACAGGAAACTAAAGACACGAGAGACCCAAAGGTCCACATTTTCGGACCAAACAGACACGGACAGTGCATGGCTGTCTGCGAACTTGAGGAAGGCGCCGCAAACGCCTTGCTCAAGAAAGGACGGATTAAAATAGGGTGGGTGAATTGCCGCGTCAGACCGAGGATAACCGTGACCAGGTGCTACAAGTGCCTCGGTTACGGTCACACGAGGACTGACTGTAACGGACCGGACAGACGACTATGCTGCTGGAGATGCGGCAAGACGAACCACGTCGGTAAGGACTGTAAACAGGACCCGACATGTTATCTTTGCACCGAGGCGGGGCACGGAAGCGCCGCGCACGTACCGGGCACCGGAGCGTGCGCGGTTTTCAGGGCCGCGCTGGAGGAGCGCAAGACCAAGACTGAAACGAAGGCATGATTGTCTTACAAGGCAACATGCACAGATGCGAGGAAGCACATCTCCTGCTTCCTCAAATCGCCACTGAACACGACGTCGACATACTGATACTGAGCGAACAGTATAGGAACATGACGAACTCGACGTGGTTCCCAAATGACGCGGGCACGTCGGCCATCTGGGTCAAAAACACCAATGCCCGAGTTCTTGACAGTGGAGCGGGAGACGATTACGTCTGGGTGAGGGTGGATGATCTGACCTACGTCAGCGTCTACCTGACCCCAAACTGCTCCGCTGGAGCGTTCGAGGACAAGGTAAATAGACTCGAGGACGCACTGCGAGAGCTACCAGGCGATCTGGTGGTCGCGGGCGACCTCAACTCTAGGGCGATTGAGTGGGGCATGACACGGACTGACAAACGCGGACGGCTGTTATTGGAGATGGCAGCGCGAACAGATCTGACGGTAGCAAACACGGGACAGAAACCGACGTACATCCGACCGGGGGTAGGCTCCTCGATACCGGACGTAACTATGACCTCGGAAAGCATCTCGTCACGGATGAGGCGGTGGCGGGTGGTTGATGACTACACGGCCAGCGATCACCAATACATCGTCTTTGAAGTGGCGAGACTTACACAGACCCGACGCAACGGACCTGAGCGGGCACCGCGGTGGAACGTACGCAAACTGGACAAAGACAGGTTCTCAAGGGAGCTGCTGGAAGCAGCTGCCCCCGCAGAGGCTATACCTGACGAACTGACGGGACAAAGAAAGACTGAACGACTTGTTGACGAGACGATGAGACTGATGGGACGGCTCTGCAAGGCCGCAATGCCTTGCAAGACGCGCCGACACCCCAGACGAACGACGTACTGGTGGACGGACGAGATCGCCCAACTGCGGCGGCAGTGCATTACGGCAAAGAGAAGGATGTATCGAGCACGGGAAAGACGCCAGCCGTCCGCGGCCGCTCTTACCATAAGATACAAAACGGCACGGAAGACGTTGACTTACGCGATTAAAGACAGTAAGAAGCGCTGCTGGCGACAGTTATGCGAGGAGGTGGACCGGGACCCGTGGGGCTTGGGTTACAAGATCGTGACTCAGAGGCTCGGGGCCCGCGGTCCGCCGGCACTCAAGGACGCGACGACAATGGGACAGATCGTCGACGGACTCTTCCCGACACACCCGTGGAGGGGAGAGGTGACAGACGCAGAGGACGGACGCGACGTTCCGGTCTTCACTGAGGAGGAGCTTAATAAAGCTGCGGCCTCTATGAAGATGGGAAAAGCACCGGGACCGGACGGCATACCCGGGGAGGTCCTGCGACTGATGGCTTGCCACAGGCCGGGAATACTCCTCGAGATGTACAATCAATGCCTTAGGACTGGGACATTCAGCACGCGCTGGAAGACGGCAAGGTTGGTTCTTCTAAGCAAAGGCAAGGGAGACCCGGGCGCGCCGTCTTCCTACAGACCACTGAGTCTGTTGGACACGACGGGAAAACTGTACGAACTGTTACTGCGACCGCGACTAATGGACGCGATAAGAGCGGCCGGGGGCTTGAGCGATAGCCAGCACGGCTTCCGCAAAGGGCGATCGACCATAGGGGCAATCCGGGAGGTCATTATGACCTCTCGGAAGACGGACGAGGCTTGCCACGCAGCAAGACCTATTACGGTATTGGTGACTCTGGACGTGAGGAACGCCTTCAGCTCGGCGAGGTGGGTGGACATCCTGGGAGCGTTGCAAGACGCTCTCGGGGTTCCTCCTTATCTGCGCCGGGTAATGGGGGACTACCTCAGTGACAGGTCGATAACGTACGAGACGCTGGAAGGACAGGTGACAAAAAGGATCACCGCGGGGGTCGCTCAGGGCTCTATACTGGGACCTGACCTATGGAACGTGACGTACGACAGCCTGCTGAGGCTGGAGATGCCGCGTAGCGCATCACTTGTCGCCTACGCCGATGACGTGGCGGTGGTGATCGTGGAGCGCACGGCAGAACTGGCCCAGCTCACGCTAAACCAGGTGATGAGACGTGTGGACAGGTGGATGGTGAGACACGGACTGAGCCTAGCATTGCACAAGACGGAAATCGTAATGCTGACCAGACGACGGATTCCGACGATCATACCGATGGCAGTCGGGACGGAACAGATTGAGACTAGGCGAGAAGTGAAGTATCTTGGGGTGACTCTCGATACAAAGCTTACCTTCTGGGCTCATATCAAAGGGACGGCCGAGAAGGCGGCGGCAAAAATAGCGTTGCTTAGCCGCCTGATGGCAAACACACACGGACCGAGACCGTCGACACGCAGACTGCTCATGACGACGGCCCACTCTATCCTCCTGTACGGGGCGGAGATATGGGCCGATGCGCTTGCAGTAAAAAAAATACCGAAAAATGATGACTAACGTACAAAGACGAGGAGCACTGAGGATAGCGTGCGCCTACAGGACCGTCTCGGCAGAGGCGGTACTCGTGGTGGCGGGCGTGATTCCGATAGACTTACTGGCGACTGAACGGAAACGGATTTACGAACGTGACGAAGGGACCGAACGGGATGTCGCGGCAAGACGGGAGAGGCAAAATACTCTGACGGACTGGCACGCACGCTGGATAACGGACACGACCGGACGCTGGACAAGACGCCTGATACTCGACCTGAAACAGTGGACGGAACGGGAGTTTGGGGAGGTAAACTTTTACCTTACTCAGTTCCTCACAGGCCACGGGTATTTTCGGCAGTATCTACGAGACATGGGGAAAGTACGGACAGCGGACTGCAAATATTGCGCACATGCACGAGACGACGCCGAACACACGTTTTTCGTGTGTGACAGATGGACGATACAGAGACGGTACTTGGAACGGACGACCGGAGACATTACACCCGACAACATCATCGGACTGATGTTACGGAACGAGAAACAGTGGACGCATATCGCCGTATTCGTCGAGGCCATACTGAGAGGCAAGAAAGAGGACGGATGCTTGGAGTATGAATGAGCATGGACGGACATGGATGAACGGGAATATACAGAGAACTTGGACTGAGACGCGACATGAAAAAGATGACGGACAGGTACCGCGGGGGTGAAGTTATACTAACGTGTTTCCACCCCGCGGAGACGGAATATTGAGGAGGTTTTTAGTCGGTAGGCCGACAGGGAGAGTCCGACACACGGGAGCAGAACTCGGGAGTCTCTCCTATGGTGCCTAACGCATTTTCCTCCTCAAAAAAAAAAAAAAAAAACAACAACAACAACAACAACAACAACAACAACAACAACAACAACAACAACAACAACAACAACAACAACAACAACAACAACAACAACAACAACAACAACAACAACAACAACAACAACAACAACAACAACAACAACAACAACAACAACAACAACAACAACAACAACAACAACAACAACAACAACAACAACAACAACAACAACAACAACAACAACAACAACAACAACAACAACAACAACAACAACAACAACAACAACAACAACAACAACAACAACAACAACAACAACAACAACAACAACAACAACAACAACAACAACAACAACAACAACAACAACAACAACAACAACAACAACAACAACAACAACAACAACAACAACAACAACAACAACAACAACAACAACAACAACAACAACAACAACAACAACAACAACAACAACAACAACAACAACAACAACAACAACAACAACAACAACAACAACAACAACAACAACAACAACAACAACAACAACAACAACAACAACAACAACAACAACAACAACAACAACAACAACAACAACAACAACAACAACAACAACAACAACAACAACAACAACAACAACAACAACAACAACAACAACAACAACAACAACAACAACAACAACAACAACAACAACAACAACAACAACAACAACAACAACAACAACAACAACAACAACAACAACAACAACAACAACAACAACAACAACAACAACAACAACAACAACAACAACAACAACAACAACAACAACAACAACAACAACAACAACAACAACAACAACAACAACAACAACAACAACAACAACAACAACAACAACAACAACAACAACAACAACAACAACAACAACAACAACAACAACAACAACAACAACAACAACAACAACAACAACAACAACAACAACAACAACAACAACAACAACAACAACAACAACAACAACAACAACAACAACAACAACAACAACAACAACAACAACAACAACAACAACAACAACAACAACAACAACAACAACAACAACAACAACAACAACAACAACAACAACAACAACAACAACAACAACAACAACAACAACAACAACAACAACAACAACAACAACAACAACAACAACAACAACAACAACAACAACAACAACAACAACAACAACAACAACAACAACAACAACAACAACAACAACAACAACAACAACAACAACAACAACAACAACAACAACAACAACAACAACAACAACAACAACAACAACAACAACAACAACAACAACAACAACAACAACAACAACAACAACAACAACAACAACAACAACAACAACAACAACAACAACAACAACAACAACAACAACAACAACAACAACAACAACAACAACAACAACAACAACAACAACAACAACAACAACAACAACAACAACAACAACAACAACAACAACAACAACAACAACAACAACAACAACAACAACAACAACAACAACAACAACAACAACAACAACAACAACAACAACAACAACAACAACAACAACAACAACAACAACAACAACAACAACAACAACAACAACAACAACAACAACAACAACAACAACAACAACAACAACAACAACAACAACAACAACAACAACAACAACAACAACAACAACAACAACAACAACAACAACAACAACAACAACAACAACAACAACAACAACAACAACAACAACAACAACAACAACAACAACAACAACAACAACAACAACAACAACAACAACAACAACAACAACAACAACAATAATAATAATAATAATAATAATAATAATAATAACAAGGGTAACCTGAACAGAAGTAGGACAGCAGACATGCTACTACCACAGATAGCTGACGAACACGACGCGGACGTCCTGATTCTGTGCGAACCGTACAGCAGAAGGATGACCCAGACGTACATCACGAACGAGACAGAGACAACAGCTATCTGGGTGAGGGGTGCTGCCCGGACTCGAATAACTGACCGGGGCTGCGGGGACGATTTCGTCTGGGCTAAGGTCGGCGCTGTCACATATGTCAGCGTCTACCTGACACCCAACTGCACCGCGGCGGAATTCGAGAGAAAGGTAGCACTCCTCGAGGATGGAATCAGAGATCTGCCCGGGGAGGTGGTTATCGGGGGGGACCTCAACGCCAGGGCAATCGAGTGGGGAATGACAGAAACGAACAGACGCGGACTGCTGCTCCTGGAAATGGCCGCAAGGCTAGATCTGGTAGTAGCAAACACGGGAAATACGCCAACGTACAGACGACCCGGGTTTGGCTTCTCCATCCCGGATGTGACAATGACGTCGGACAGGACGCTGCCACGGGTGAGGGGATGGCGGGTGGTCAAGGACTACACGGCCAGTGACCACCAGTACATTGTCTTCGAAGTGGCAGGACAGACAGCAACGAGACAAACGAGGACACAACACCCCCCGCGGTGGAACCTTAAGAAACTCGACGCACAGAAATTCACCGAGGAGCTGATGGCTGCATCGGCTCCTATAACGAACGTTCCCCCGGAGCTGACAGGCCGGCAACGGGCGGAACGCTTGGCAGACGAAAAGGCCAAACTGACGCAACGACTGTGCAACGCGACAATGCCGAAACTCCAACAGCGGCAAATCAGACGACCGCAGTACTGGTGGACAGACGAGATAGCCGAACTGCGTAGGATCTGTCTGGCGAACAAACGACGCGTAACGAGGGCTAGAGGCAGACCCGAAAGGGAAAACCTCCAAGCGACCTACAAGACGGCACGGAAAGCACTGACGAACGCCATACGGGACAGCAAAACGCGATGCTGGAGGAAGCTCTGCGAGGAGGTGGACGAGGACCCCTGGGGTACCGGCTACAAGATTGTGACCGGTAGACTAGGGGCCCGAGTAACACCGGAACTCGAAGACGCTGCTACCGCAGGACGAATTGTTGACGGACTTTTTCCGACGCACCCGCTACGGACGGACGTGACTGACGACACGGACGTCCCGATAGCCCCCATATTCACCGTGCAGGAGCTTACCAAAGCAACTGCCGCAATGAAGACTGGTAAGGCACCGGGACCGGACGGAGTACCGGCGGAGATTCTACGGCTGATGGGCAACTGGAGGCCGGAGATACTCCTCGACCTTTACAACACGTGCTTGACGACAGGGACATTCAGCGACGATTGGAAGTTGGCGCGGCTCGTCCTTCTCCCAAAAGGTAAGGGCGACCCCGATACGCCATCGGCCTATCGACCGCTGAGCCTACTGAACACGACGGGAAAACTCTACGAACAGTTACTGAGACCAAGACTCACGGACGCGATACAGACCGGGGAAGGCCTTTCAGAACTGCAGTTCGGCTTCCGAAGGGGTCGATCAACGATTGGTGCAATCCGAAAAGTGGTCGACGCCTTCGAGGAACTAGACGGACACTGCCACGCGGCGCGACCTGTCATGCTGCTGGTGACGCTCGACATCAGGAACGCGTTCAACTCGGCCAGGTGGGTGGATATCTTGGAGGCACTTAGCGGTGGCTTCGGGGTCCCGCGTTACCTGGTCCGGGTCGCGGAGGACTACCTGAGAAACAGACGGATAACGTACGAGACGACCGAGGGACAGGTGACGAGACAAATCACCGCGGGGGTCGCACAGGGATCGATACTGGGACCGGATCTTTGGAACGGTTTATACGACAGTCTGCTCAGGCTGGAGATGCCGCTCGGGGTACTCCTCGTCGCCTACGCCGATGACGTGGCGGCGGTGATCACTGAGCGCTCTCCGGAACTGGCGCAGCTGAAGTTGAACCAGACAATGAGACGAATCGGACGTTGGATGACCGACCACGGACTTCAACTCGCGACACAAAAGACGGAACTGACGTTTCTCACGAGGAAACGCATACAGACGAGACTGACTATGAAGGTTGGGACGGACGAGATACAGGCTGGAACGGAAGTCAAGTATCTAGGGGTGACTCTGGATACGAAGATGACCTTCTGGCCTCACATACAGAAGACGGTTCAGAAGGCGGCCGAGAGGATCGCATCCTTGAGCCGCCTGATGGCAAACACGACGGGACCAAGACCGGGGAAAAGACGACTGTTGATGGCGACAGCCCACTCGATCCTTCTCTACGGGGCGGAGATCTGGGCAGATGCTCTAAAGACAAAAAAGTACAGCAAGGCGATGACCAGAGTACAGAGACAAGGGGCGTTGCGGATCGCGAGCTCCTACCGGACAGTCTCTGCACAGGCTGTCTTGGTGGTGGCGAACGTAATTCCCGTGGATCTTCTCGCCGACAGCGCAAGAGGATCTTCAGGCGCAATGCGGACGTGAGACGAGAGGACGCGGCAAGGACCGAACGCGACAGAACGTTACAGGTGTGGCAACAACGATGGACGCTCGAACAAACAGGTAACTGGACAAGACGACTGATACGGGACCTGAGGACGTGGACTGGAAGGACATTCGGGGACGTAAATTTTTACGTTACCCAGCTTCTGACGGGACACGGCTACTTTCGACGATACCTAAACAACATGAACAGAGTACGGACACCGGACTGTAAGTACTGTGGACACGAACGAGACGACGCGGAACACACATTTTTTGTGTGTGACCACTGGACGGACTTGAGACGAGAACTCGAGACGACAATAGGCAACATCACACCGGACAACATAGTACAGGTGATGTTACGCAGACAGGAATAGTGGTTACTTGTAGCCACCTACACAGAGACGATACTGCGACGGAAAAACGCGGACGGCTGCCTGACAGACGACTGAGCAGACCGAGCGAAGCGACCTAACAGAATACAGACAAACGAGACGAACGAACGAACACGGACAGGACCCCCCAGCCAGAAGTAATATAAACATAGTCCCTGGTTGGGGGAGAGGGTGAAGGAGTTGGCGGTTTAGTGGGTAGGCCTGTTTTTTTGGGAGTCCCACATACCCCCCTGGGCTGAAAGTCTAGATCTGTAAGACTGGGCTGTAGGTCCAGGGGGTATCCGTCAAAAGGATTCGGCAACTCCTAAAAAAAATAATAATAATAATAATAATAATAATAATGTGCGCCACTTTGCCACGGTGGGAGGTGTACCCATACGTGGCGCGTCCTCGGGTGGTGAATAGAGGGACGCCCGCTGCGAGTGGTAACACAAGCAGAGGGTAGGAGCGAAATAAAATAACTCCCGCGAGCCAAACACTAGGGGAAGGAACCCCGAATAACAAACCACTAATGGATAATGAGCGATACAACGAAAAATGTACCCCAAGTGAGCACCCCGCGAGCGGGAAATCTCACCACCGATTCCGACTGGGTTAAAGCCCCGGTGGTCGGTGCCGGCCTCATGGATTTTGGGGGAGGCCAATCGCACGTGAAACCAAACGCGGAGAACGGAAAAACCTATGGAACAACGGAACCTCAAGTTAACCTCAGGAAAGACGAGAATAAACAAGCACCGAGCCCACTACCGTCGAGTTTGCAGCCTTGCAGGACCCCCAACGCACCTTAACGCAGAACCTGGCGGACGTAGCACGTACGCCCGCAGCTACTCCAAACCCTTCAGCGAAGCGCGAGTACATCGCACAGATGAGGCGGGACGAGGAGGAAGCTTGGAAAAGATGTCGGAAAATCATCGACAGTATGAAGGCTGCAACCACGAGGCAACGTAACATCTCCATGGACGTAAAAAACGGCCTAGCAGAAATGGAGGAAGCCTTCGACGTGATGGCCCTATTCAGGGAAAACTGGCTCAAGGCTGAAAAAGAGCTACACAGATCAGTAGCGGACGGCTCCCTCCCAGACGAGCGGACACCCTACCCTACCGGCAGACAGAAGCGTGCCGCTTCGAGTCCAGCCGAACCAGCGGAGGACAAGAGAAGACGGGACGAGGATCCCCCCGACAACGACTGGGCCACGGTCGCTCCGCGTAGAGAAAAGAGGCAGAAGACAGCCGTACGCACAAAAACGCAGCCGCAACAGCAGCGTGAAGGCGCAGGGGAAGATAGAGCGAGCCCGAAGAAGAGCGAGAAGAAGAAGAAGCGACCTCCAAGACCAAGACCACCGAGACAGGCTTTGTTGATCAAGCCAGCAGAGGGAAAATCCTATTCCGACGTCCTTCGTGAAATCCGCAATAACACAAACCTAGCGGACGCAGAAGCAGAGGTCAAGTCAATCCGCCGTACTGGGTCCGGGGACGTCCTCGTCGAGCTGGGACGCAATATAAAGGACAAGGCAGCCTTCGGGGAAGCAATCAGAGGTGTCCTGGGGCAAAACGCTACAGTACACAGCTTAGACCGTGAAAAGACGGTGGAAATTCGCGACCTTGACGAACTTACCACCACCGAGGAAGTGGCCGCGGCAATCAAGAGGGACCTGAAGGAGCTTGCTAAAGACCCAAAAATCTGGGTCACAAAAGCAAATAGCAGGGCGCTGAATAGTCACACTGAGCCAAACCGAAGCAGACGAACTGATAAAAAGGCAGCACATCAAGATAGGCTGGGTAAACTGTCGCGTCCGCCATAGGATAGACATGGTGCGATGCTACAGATGCCTGGGTTATGGGCATACCCGAAAAGCCTGCAAAGGTCCGGACAGAAGCAATCTGTGCTAGAAATGCGGCCAGAGTGGACACAAGGCAGGGAACTGCGCATCCGGACCTCAATGCATCCTCTGCTCGGAAAAACAGGATTCGAGACAGTCGGATCACGCGCCAGGATCAGGCGCATGCAAGACTTTCAGGGATGCCCTAGAGGCAAAGAAGAAAAGATCCCAGAAATGACGAACGTCCTACAGGGTAACCTTAACAGGAGCAAACTCGCCGACGACTTGCTGACGCAGCTCGCCTATGAGAGAGAAGCCCATGTCGTGATCATAAGTGAACAGTACCGTAATAAGGCTGGCCCTACCTGGTACACAGACGATCTAGGAACCGCAGCAATATGGGTCTCTGACCCACAGACAGTCCGAGTAAGCTGCCACGGCACCGGCAGTGGATACGTGTGGATAAGAAGTAGAGGATGCACCTTTGTCAGCTGCTACTTCTCCCCCAACTACAGCATACCGGAGTTCCGCGACAAGCTGGACGGACTAGAGGACGCTCTTCGACAACTACCTGGCGCCCTAGTAGTAGCCGGGGATTTCAACGCTAGAGCCCTTGAATGGGGAATGCCGCACTCCAACACTAGAGGGAAACTGGTCATGGAGATGACGGCGCGGCTGGGCCTAGTGGTTCTCAATACGGGAACGACGCCGACTTACCGAAGGCCGGGTTTCGGGGATTCCATACCGGACATTACGTTGGTATCAGAGATCCTGGCTCCCCAAGCCGTAGAGTGGAGGGTGCTGGAAGACTTCACTGGCAGCGACCATAATTACATCACGTATAGGCTGCAAGCTGAAAGAAGGACGCGAAACAACAAGCCTCAATGCCAACTTGGCTGGAATACCGCCAAGATGGACGAAGGAAAGCTCACGGCAGCTCTGGACGAAGGCCTTGCCGTGATTCCACTGGCTCCAAACACTGCCGAAGACAGAGAGGGGGTGGAGATCACGATTAGCCGCACTATGCAGCTGATCCAGAAAGCATGCAACGCGTCGATGCCAAGGCGAAAGAAATGGAGCGGTAAGCGCCAGGCATACTGGTGGACTGAAGAGATCGCTGACCTGAGGAGAAGAAGCCATCAGCCATCAGTCCACATTTGCACAGCGCGCCCGAAATAGGCCTGAGGCTGCTGAAAGATCGGCAGAATACAAAGCCTCGAAGAAAGAGCTACGCAAGGCCATCCAACAGAGCAAAGACCATAGCTGGCGGACACTCTGCAAGGAGATTTACCAGGACCCCTGGGGCAAGGGGTACAAGCTGGTGACCAAGAAGATCGGCACACAAAGCGAGAATGGGCAACTGGACGCAGCTACCATGAAAAATATCGTGGACACTCTTTTCCCCACACACCCGGTGAGGGAGGAGACCCAGGTCCTAAGAGAAAACCCGGAGGAGGTCCGAACCTTCAGCGAAGAAGAACTCAAAAAAGCCGTTGGATCGCTGAAACAGAGGAAGGCGCCAGGACCAGACGGCATACCAGCAGAGGTACTAAAAGTTGTTGCCAATCACTGCCCGAACCTACTGCTGAACATGTACAACGCATGCCTACGGACAGGAGTCTTCTCGGCACGATGGAAGATCGCACGACTGGTCCTTATCGGCAAAGGGAAGGGCGATCCCGACTCCCCATCGTCCTGGCGGCCACTGAGCATGCTCGACACAGCTGGCAAAGTCCTGGAAAAGCTGCTAAAACCGCGGATAGAAGATGCCGTGCGAGCCACTGGCGACCTGTCCGCCCGGCAACACGGCTTCCGACGAGGACACTCGACCATCAGCGCTATCGCAGAAGTGATCGCCGCTGTTGAAAGAGCAAATACGGCGTGCCACCAAGCCAGACCGATAGTCCTGCTCGTCACCTTGGACGTAAAAAACGCTTTTAACTCTGCGAGATGGAGCGACATGCTGGGAGCACTTGATGAGACTTTCGAGGTGCCGAGTTATTTGTTAGCGGTGGCTCGCGATACCTGAAGGACCGGTGGCTCCAGTACGAGACTGAAGAAGGTAAGAGAAGCAAGCAGATTACCGCGGGGGCAGCCCAGGGCTCCGTTCTAGGTCCCGATCTATCGAACATCTCATACGACGGCCTGCTACGAGCTGAAATGCTGGACCATACGTTTCTTGTCGGCTATGCCGACGACGTTGCCGCGGTCATCACCGCACGCAGCGCTGAACTGGCCCAGCTGAAGCTGAACCAAGTTATGAGGAGGGTCGACCAGTGGATGGAAAGACACGGACTGCAGCTGGCGATTGCAAAGACAGAAATCGTCATGCTCACCAGGAGAAGGATCCCCACCATCATCACCATTAGAGTTGGGTCTCAGGAAGTCCGAACGAAGGGCTCGGCGAAGTACCTGGGTGCGGTGCTGGATAACAAACTCACCTTCTGGGAGCACATCCGCAAAGCATACGACAAGGCGGCGACGGTGACAGCGTCACTTAGCAGGCTAATGGCCAACGTGGGCGGCCCAAAGCCCGGAAAGAGGAGGCTGCTGATGACGACGACACAATCGGTCATGCTGTACGGGGCTGAGATCTGGGCAGATGCCATGAGAGTCCAAAAGTATCGGACGCGAATGGCCTCCATCCAACGACAAGGAGCGCTGAGAATCACATGCTCATACAGAACAGTATCCGAACCTGCAGTACTGGTGGTTGCTGGGGTCGTCCCGATCGACCTGCTGGCCCTGGAACGCAAGGACATTTTCGCGAGAATCCCGGACACAGATAGAAGGGAGGCAGCCGCTCAGGCACGCTCCCGCTCCTTGGAGGTCTGGCAAGAGCGCTGGAACAACAGCACAAAAGGACGGTGGACTGCTCGGCTCATTAAAGATCTGAGACCCTGGATCGAGAGAACTCACGGGGACGTGGACTTTTACGTCACCCAATTCTTGACAGGGCATGGGTATTTCAGGGCGTATCTACACAGAATGGGAAAGGTGAGATCTCCGCTATGCCGGTACTGCCCGGTAGAAGTGAACGACGTACCTCACACGTTCTTCAACTACGATCGGTTCCTGGCGGAAAAGAGAGCGCTAGACGCAACAATGGGACAAGTCACTCCCGACAATGTGATCGGAGTGATGCTCAAAGACCAACAGCAGTGGAATGCCGTCGCTACGTACGTGCAGACCATACTGCGCCAAAAGAACGACGACGGGTGCCTGAAGGACCCCGAGGACTAATTACAAGATAAAATAACGATGCAGAGCCCTCCGGGCGCAGTACAGCACGGCCTAGACTGAAGTAATGCGAAAGCGGTTCCGGTTTAGGTGGTACGTGGGAAAAGGAGGTGGGTTTTTAGTTGGTAGGCCTAAGCGGCAAGTCCAACACACGAGGCGGCGCAAGTCCCTTACGGTGCGTAAAGCATTTTCCCCCTCCTTCAAAAAAAAAAAAAAAAAAAAAATGTGCGCCACTTTGGAGTTTCCCCCCTGTCCTCACCTCACCCACACACACACACACACACACAACGCCACCTCAACACTCGACTCACCCAGCCGCATGGTGGGGGAAATTCGAGTGGTGGGGGAAGCCGCGCGGTGGGGGAAGGAGTGGGGATAGGAGTGGGGGGCCCAGAGTGGTGCACCTACTACTCTCAGGTATTTGGACTCCAATTATATATTGTGACGGGATTTTTCCTACCACACTTCCTGATCGGGCTTATCACCCGTACCTTTCATGCCGGACAAAAAGACTAAAGAATTGACCCCAAGCCAAGGGAAAGTTCGAGTCAAAGCGTTGGGCGCCAGGTACAAAGTACCGCCGGTTATGGACCGACTTTTATTTATTTGCTTCGATAAGAATACCGGAATTGCGTAGGGCACGAACGAACGGGTGAGGCGGGATCGAGGGCAACTCGACTAGCTCAGCTCACCTGAGGGACGAAAAGGTAGAGGGGCAGGGTCAAAGTAGAGTGACAATAATTCGGAACTCAATATTAATACCTCCTTCGAGGATTTATTCAAGAGAATGCTTCAATTTCGTGTTCCCAATGGTTCTTCGGATAGTATCCGATACATTCGCCAGATCCTTCCTTAATTACTAATTTCCTGATTGTTCGTTACTCAATAGCGACGACCTAACACAAAATATGCTCTAGTAACGACACGGGTAGACAATAATGCTAAACGAAATTTTACCGAGGTAGTAATCATTAACCGAGGTAACATAATTGCGCTGTAACGAATAAATGAACGAAATAAAGATGGTAAAATGGTTGCGATTAAATGACCGAGGTAAAGGTAGTAAGACTATTGCGAAGAAATGACCGAGACATTAATTGAATATTTTCGTGAATTTACCGAGGTAGTAATAATTACGCTGTAACGGATAAATGAACGAGATAGAGATCGTAAAATTATTACGATTAAATGACCGAGGTAAAGGTAGTAAGACTATTGCGAAGAAATGACCGAGGTACAGATAGTAAGACTATTACGAATAAATGACTGAGATATTAATTGAATATTTTCGTGAATTTACCGAGGTAGTAATAATTAACCGAGGTAGTATAATTGCGCTGTAACGAATAAATGAACGAGATAGAGATAGTAAAATTATTGCGATTAAATGACCGAGGTACAGGTAGTAAGACTATTTCGAAGAAATGACCGAGGTACAGATAGTAAGACTATTGCGAATAAATGACTGAGATATTAATTGAATATTTTCGTGAATTTACCGAGGTAGTAATAATTAACCGAAGTAGTAATAATTAACCGAGGTAGTACTGTACGCAGACGGAATTCTATAAGAGTTGAAATAGGCATCGGAAATACGGAAAAGATGATTACTTATGGCTTACCCGGTACACGAAAAATACGATAAATTATACGAACGAAATAACGCAAAATAATTCGACGGCTTTGTACGAGACTCTGGCTCTCCGCGCTCGGCGAGTATACGCCGCGAGAGAGAGAAAAGATAAACAAGCGCGGCACGCGAGAGCGTACCATTGTCTCGAGTGCGAGGCCTTGAGCCCGCAACTTGATCGAAAGAAATGCTCCACATACGAAATAATATTTCACCGATGATTTTAATTAATTCAAGTAAATGCGCGAAGTCTAATTAAAATTACTGAATAGTGACGCGCAAACTTAATTACCGAAAGAGCCTAATTGATTGGGCAAAAATACGACAGGCAAAAATTCAATAAATTCGATACTTAATTGTTCAGACCAGTTCGGAGGAATTCTCTTCTCGCCCATTTCTCTAGTCCAATTCTCCCGTCTCAATTACTCAAACTCAACTAAATACTCAAAAACAATTATTCCCGACCACGATCGCGAGACTATCGCTATTGACCGTGGTCGCTACTCTTCAAAATTAATACATGATTGACCAGACGAGAAAAGAATTCCTAAGATTAATGCAGAAATAAGCGTGAGGAGAGTTGGGCTCACCGAGTTCCTTCGTTGTCCGGTATTTGAGCACCGACCACTACTTTTGCTCCTCGCTCGACTCCCGAAAAATTACGACTGATCTAATGATCCTCAATAATCGATCGACTTACCTCGGTGGCCCACTCTCTCCTCAATTCGCGCGCCCCACTCTCTCGCATCGCCCCGCCGGTGTCTCATCTCCCTACTTTCCTTAATTTTCTCGCTTTCTTCGTTGAGTGACGTGTGACGGTGAAGAAGGGACCACCCCTCCCGCGACCGAAACCGTGTGCGAGCCTCTACTCGCAGCTATGATATGCTGCCCCTCAATCGCCCTCCTCCTGGGCTCCCGTGGATGATTACCAGCAACGGGGGAGACCTCCCTCGCGTAATCAAAGCGTCCCTTGATTAGGCGGTGGGCCCACAATAAACGCCACCAGGCAAAACAGCACCGCGTTGCTGGCTCCGTCCCAAAGATCCCCTTAAATGAGGCGCCGAATCTCACGGTCCACGACGACTGAGGAGGCAGTAGGGGAGGGTGCAACACCAAGGTTGCGTAGTCAATCGGAGCGGGTGACGCTGTATATCGGTCCAATTCCTAATGTCTCCGTTGGCATCCCTATCTCCCACGAATAATGATGGCGAATATTCGCCTGCGTAATGAGCAAAGTATCGCTCGAACCCTCTTGGGCCAACGATGCACGGCTCGGCCACGAGCGAGACGCCCCCGCGACACGTCACCGCCACTCGCGAGTCCCAAGTTATTCCTCACCGGCGAGTGAGCTCGAGAGCGGGACACGGGATTTCACACTTCCTATGGCAGAAATAACTGCCGGTCTTACTCCAAACTATAAAATTAAATTCTTTCTATTAATTTAACGAACATTCTGCCCAATGAGTTATTCGCCACGCTACAATGCAGGTACTAACTAAAAAAACAACGCAAAACTTATCCTAAAATGAGTCGAAATTCTCCGGGCGGTCTAACGAAGAGCGTCGTCGTAGGGTCGTAAACCCGACCCCATGGTCGACACCACTCCGTGCGGGTGGCGAGGCAAAATGTCACGTCACAATATATATAAATGCGTATTTTGTTACATATAACCAAAGTGTGGCATCTCTCGTCAAACAGAAAATCAAAATTTTCTTTCACACGCATACCCAACAAGTTTCATTTCTATCGCGCAGAGTATCCACGCATATGTTTTTTTTTATGGCTTGTTTTTTCATCGGGCTCCACCCAAGCAGAGACGAGCATATCTTGCCACGTTGGAAAAGACTTTTGGTTTACTTTGCTGATAACTTGTTTATTATTAATTATTTTATGAAATTAATCTGCAGAATTTGTTATCGTGTATGTTTATTCTTTACTTTAGAATGTAAATTATTATTTTTCCAGTGCATTGCATGATGAAATCACAAAAACTTGATGTAGCGAGTAACTTCAAGTAGCGCGGAAGTAAGGATCGCTACTTTTGTTTGCTACATTTACCTTCTATGGTTTTTTTTTCATGATAAACAACTTGCGAAAAAAATAAGCCAAAAGTTTTTTTGGAATGCAGCGAGAGATGCCCATCTCTGCGTCCAAGCTAAGCTGTGATATGTATAACGATACGACGAAATGGAGGAACCTCATTGTTCTAAAATTTTCGAAAACGAACTTTATAAACATTGCATAATTCTGAAGTATTTAAACATACAAAATATCTGCAGCGTCATCAAAGAATTGTTGTGACGGGGAGCAGATAAATTTATTAGTCCGTCAACACTTTGATATTACCCTGCATTTTATCAAGCAGTAAGATTTATTGTTTCATTAAGTAGAAACCTTTTTACAAAACACTGACTCAAACTGGCGATCACATTTTAATATCTCGCACTCACAATGATAATTAACTAATATCTATTCCAATTTTTAAACTGAAACTTACTCTGTGCTGCCAGATTCAGACAGACGCTGATTGTCCACTCGATGAGTTTGATGCTTCCTCATCGTGACCATTTGTGTCAAGCTCTCGATTTTGAGGTCACATGTCTACAAAAACAAAAAATACATATTTTTCACTCGATCTCACCGTAGGGTGATACATGTAATTTTCATGAAATTTTTTGATTCGTTGGACAAAATTTGACATCGCAATAAGCATAACCGTGCCTATTGAGTAAAAGTAATAGACCACAGCCGAAGGGGAGCAGTAGCGCGGTGGTAACGTTCCTGGCTCACACGCAGTGGCATGCGATGGGGCCGAGTTCAATTCCCACCGCCGGCACAAATAGAAAAATGTTCTAAGTGCTTTTACTGCGACCCCGGTGGTTCGGAACCCAACACAAAATGTAGGTCCAAAGGAAAGCAGTGCCTTAGTGTTGTGATCGAAAGGCTGCGAAGATGTCTCGGGTTCGATTCCCGATGCCGTAGGACGGCAGATGAAAGCACAGCGGGCTCAGACGTAGCTCCAGAAGTAAGGCGTACGAACTGCGACTGCCTCTGTCCCAAAGTGCTGACACCTAGCATGTGCGAGACAAGCTCTGGCAGCGAGAAGCGTTGCCGTAGCACAGCTGATAGTAGAAGCACAAACGGGCGCAGACGTAGCTCCAGAGGCAGGGCGTACGAACTACGGCTGTTTCTATCCCAGGTGCTGACATCTAGCGGGTGTGCGACAAGCTCCGGTAGCGGGAATCGAACCGGGGACAATTGGATACGAGAGGAGACCAACGGCAGAAGGTGACGGGAGCCCACAACCTTCAGGGGAGTTGGTGTAAGCTACCTAACCTAATAGACCACAGCCAAGCTCTCGCTCTATGCAGGCTGAAATAATTTTTTAACTCTTCGAAGATGCAAAAATAAGATTTACCTGACTATGCGTAAGAGTGTAGCATACGATAAGTTACAGGATAAAAAATTACTTAATTTCATCTCATGAATGATTCCATAAACACGCGATAGGTAAATTCATATTTTCACGAAAATATTTGAATAGCAATATATGATTAAAAGGTCATTATTCGATTTACGAAAAATACAAGGTTCAGAGCGTTACGTTTTGACTAATGTATTATGATATGCGTTTCTGCACTTAAAAAGTAACGCTATGATATTGATATCGAAATGATTGTACTGAATCCGAGTTGCCGAAACAAATAAACGAAAGCCAACACTGAGTAATTGACTTCTAAGTCAAGGGAACAAAAGATATTTTACACGATTTGATAATACCACAAACATAAATAGAAGTATGAAACTCAAGGTATCTATAATGAATGTACCATAAGTGGGTTGTGTCACGGGGAGGCCCATGATGAGAGGAGTGGGAGACAGAGTGGGCCATTATTCTCGAGTCATTGGTTTCGACAAGACATTTTCTTAGAAAAGATTCTTCGTAACAAACTCCACTAGCATTGCTACCGAGTGGTTAATGATCATTATTATAATAAAAAAAAAAACAAATCGTGTGCTGGGACACATAGTAGAAGTGAAACTTCAATGGACAAGTGGAAAAACGAATCGCAACGGACAAGTGGAAAAACGAATCGCAACAAAATTTTAACTTGAAGTTTTACGGGCAGGTTTTCAAATTGGACAAGTACATTAACAATCTGCCCGTAAAATTTCAAGTTAAAATTTGGTGCGATTCGTTTTTCCACTTGTCCGTTGCGATTCGTTTTTCCACTTGTCCGTTGAAGTTTCACTTCTACTATGTGTCCCAGCACACATTTTGTTTTTTTTCGCAGGTTGACTGCAAATTATGATTTGGATAGGTTAGGTACATTTTAATGAATGCATTTTTTATTTGAACATATTTTATTTTATCAAACAAAAAAACGGAATTCAATCCGGAACCAAAAAAAACATCCATAGTCTACTCTAATATTATACACATACAAAGGAACATTAACAAATGCACATCTTTCGTTATCAATCTTCAGTCGGCTCATCTGCGTTATAATCAATGAAAGATACAATTGGCTTATGGTAACTAAAATATGATATAAAAACTTGATATTCAAATCTATTAATAAATCTATTAATAACTCGTGGAATCACCGCTGTGATGACACTGGAAACTTGCCCCATACTCGGCCCCGCTACTTGACTTTGAAGTTGTCCTCTCGATTCCATCTGTCTAACGCGCCTTGCCAGTGTAGCCTTTGATTGTCGCTGGGCTGCTGATTGGGCTTGTTTTTTCGCCGGTCCTTAGGCTTTTTTCCGAGCCCGATAGTCTCGCTGCCTCTCAGCGGGCGTCTTCCCCATTTTGAACTCCGGTCAATTTAATTTACTGTTAAAAAACAGATTTAAAAAAGAAATCGTTGATAAATTGGTGAACGGTGTGTGGCGCGAGGCGAAACTCGAAAATATGTTGTTCGCACCACGTGTAAGAAAGAATCTGTTATCCGTCGGTACATGTACATCGCGCGGGTACTCGCTCGTGTTTCGCGATAACGTGGTCACAGTTATGAACGGTGACGACGCGATTGCAACTGGTGTCACGCAATCAAACGAGATCTATCGGTTGTTCTTTCGAGTGAAAACAAAATCACCAGCGCTCGAAGCAAATCTTTCGATGACAAGTTTGCAATCGTGGCACGAGCGTCTAGGGCATTTGCACCAACGTGCGTTGACCGAACTGGTACGGAGCGGTGCAGAGAGTGGAGTTAAAGTGACAAAGAAGTGTGATTTTTTCTGCGATGCGTGCCAGCTTGGAAAATCGCACAGACTTCCGTTCCGTAAACGCGAAGAGAAAGTGAAGAGACAGCCGGGTGAGTTCTTCCACAGTGACATGTGCGGGCCGATGTCCGAGGACTCGATAGGAGCGCAAGGTTATTCGCGATGTTCAAGGACAATGCCTCAAATTTCAGGCACGTCTATTTCGTAAAACACAAATCGGATTTATACGAAATATTTCAAATACTCGAGCGCGAGGTTGCAAATAAATTCGGGCGCACAATGAAAGTTCTTCGTACAGACAATGGTGGTGAATATTGCAACGCGACAATGGAAAAATATCTGCAATCGCGCGGAATAAAACATGAAACATCAGCTCCGCACACTCCCGAACAAAACGGAAGAGCGAAGAGAGAGAACAGGACGGTGATCGAGTGCGTGCGCACAATGATACAAGCAAGAAATGTCCAGAAGTCACTTTAGGCGGAAGCAGTAAACACCGCCGTGTACTTACTAAATCGAGTTTCCGCTGCCGAGGAGGAGAGCAAAACACCGTACAAGATAGACCGGAAAGAAGCCAGATCTCAGTCACGTTCGGGTGTTTGGTGACGAGGGTTTCATGCAAATTCCCAAGGGTTTCCGACACAAGCTCGACGCCAAATCAAAAAGGGTCGTTCTCGTCGGATACGAAAGAGAATCCAGAAATTATCGACTGCATCACCCAGGTACGAGAAAAGTGTCTGTTTCAGGGAATGTCGTGTTTCGAGGAAGCCATGAGCTCGGAGATATGGCGTCTGCTGAGAACGACAGTGACGAGGAAGGTGAGTGGTCGATAACGTCAGTAGTATATGGACCACTCTGGCGACCCCCACTCCTATCCCCTCCACTTTCCCTCGCGCTGGAGCCTCTTTCCGAGCGTGGTGGGGGTAATGGCGGGGAGAGGTGGTGGGGGGAAGAGTTCTGAGGGCTCGCCATAGTGGTCCGATTATTATAATTATTATTAATATTTATTTTTATTATTTTCAATATTCTCTCTCTCTCTCTCTCTCTTTGTTTCTCTGTCTCTCTCTCTCTCTCTCTCTCTCTCTCTCTGTGGATTATTATTTTTTACTTTCATAATAATTATTTTTTTTACTATTATTTTTAATATTTCCACTCTCTCTCCGATTTATGATTATTTTTTACTTTTATTATTATTACTATCATTATTATCATTCTTGAATATTTTTACTTATGCTTCTTCCGAGGCTATTAGGCGCATCTCTCTCTCTCTCTCTCTCTCTCTGGTGAGTACGCTTGATCGCTCCATCTTACCTGTCACTTTCGTCGAGCATTATCTCTGCTTCTCTGTGCCTCCGGGCGTTCTTGTTCTAGGAACTTGGCATGCAATTTTCTGCCTTTCATCACTCTTTATATCACCTTGCACTAAGCAGGCTGCATTCTCGAGTTTTTTTGTGATGAAAGGTTGTGGAATTTCTAACCTACAATTTCTCTGAGCCGGATACCAGTCCTCGCCTAGTGTGACGCATGCGCATCTGCTTCTTAACGCATGCGCTTCTACTTCTTGACGCATGCGCTTTCTGCTTTCTCGTTCCTCGCCTGCTCTACACCGTGACATCGGGCCTCACTGCTCTCATTGCTCTCTGCGGACCGCTTGGTGCTGCCCTCTTACTGCTGCTACGAATACATCGCCGCTCGTTGTACCCACCGTTGTAAAGAGAGTGCCCTGTCTTACCATCTGCATCTCTTCTTTACCACTGGCACTCTCCTCCGTTCGTCCGTACGCGCATGCGCCCTCGATCTCCTGCATCGGCTGCCGCTCGATACACACATATCTTCCCGTCTGATATACTCTCTCTGCTGCGCTTATCTCGAGACGCTGCTAGATGGCGGCACGTTGCAGGACATGCAATCGTTACGTGGGAAAAGACGCTGTTGCCTGTACCGGCGATTGTGGCTATGTTTTCGACTTGAAATGTGCTACAAGTAAATTAAATTATACGCCGGAGGAGGCTAGCGTTTTTAGATGTGATGCGTGTGCGTTGCATCGCTCATTTCTTACCGCACGTACACCCCCGAAAATTGATGATCGCCCGATGCAGGGCAGCAAAGGGAGTTCCTCTAGAGGCTCTATCACCCTTGAGGATCTTATGGAGCAGTTGAAACGATCTGGATGCTCTGTTGATGCTAAGCTTGATCAAATAAATCATACGCTGACAGCTATGGAGCAAAATATCGCCGTGTTGCGTGCTGACGTTACTGACCTCTCCGTCTCCCAAAAAGCGATGTCTGTGCGTATCGGAGCACTTGAGGAAAACGCCGGTGATGCTCGCACCGAAATGGCCGAAATTCGGGAGGAAAATCAATCTCAAGCAAATAAACTCGAGGAATTTTCGGCGCGTCTGTGTAAAATGGAGGCTAGTAGAAAGCAGAACGAACTGACCATCTCTGGATTGCCCTATAGCGAACAGGAGTCACCTCGTCATCTCGTTGAATCGATGCTCTTGGCTATTCAAGCTGATTTACCGACGTCCAGCTTGCTCGATGCATTTCGACTGGGACCCTCGCGCCCTCAAAACCCTGCAAAGATCCTTGCCAGGTTTGAGAATGGTCATTCCTGCGACAAAATTATATCTCAAGCTCGCTTGAATAAACCAGCACTTGTGGCGTCAGATGTAAATCCGGATTTCGGTGGCGCTCGAGTCTATATAAATAGAAACCTACCTACAGCCCTGTATAGTTTGCAAAAAGCAGCTCGAACTTGGGCACGTGCCCAGCCAAATGTTGAGGCGGTTAGAGTGCGAAATGGGGCAGTTCATGTAATTTTCACTGGCGTACCGGATCACACCATCTTACGGAGCATGGTGGATCTAAACGACCTCAAAGCCGCGATCGGAGCCCACCCTCCTCCACGCAGCTGACTCCAAGCGATTCCTCTATCTCCTAGGCCTTTGCCTGTCCGTCCGGTACGTTTGCGCACACTCAGTATCATTCACGTAAATGCGCAATCGTTACTAGGCCACTTCGACGATTTCTGCACCAATATTGGAGATGGGTCCCACGACGTCATTGCCATATCGGAGACTTGGCTCAAACCAAGTCACCCTGAT
Source organism: Rhorus exstirpatorius (assembly GCA_963564615.1). NCBI lineage: Eukaryota > Metazoa > Arthropoda > Insecta > Hymenoptera > Ichneumonidae > Rhorus > Rhorus exstirpatorius. The sequence goes on along the minus strand of OY751314.1, from coordinate 11,110,709 downwards.
AACGCTGTAGAGCTAAAGGACTATACTCTTTTCCGTCGGGACCGGGTTGGTAGAGGTGGAGGTGGGGTTGGGTTGTACGTGCGTAAAAATCTTGCCACGAGGGTGCTTGAGACTTCTTCCCCCACCTACTGTGCCCGGCCGGAGTACTTGCTGGTTGAGCTCTCGCTACCGGGATTTAAGCTTCTCCTTGCCACGATATATCGCCCGCCAAAAATAGGTTTCTTCGCTGACTTTGAGGTGGTTTTCGAGCGACACCAACACCGGTACTCAAACGTCGTCATCATGGGAGATTTCAATGCCGATATGGCCGGAAACTCCCCGGATGCAGCGTACTTTCGTGGCTTCTTCGACTCACATGGCCTCTCGCTGTTACCATCGGGTCCAACGCATCACACTGCCACGTCTCACACTTGGATAGACCTCTGCGCTGTAGAAGACTTAAACAGGGTGGTGCGCAGCGGTCGCAGGGACGCGTCTTACCTCTCTGGACATGACCTAATCTATCTCGACTATGATATTGACGCTCGTGAGGCATCGGAGGCTCAAAGTGTACGTCACCGTGATTTTCGAAATTTTGAGGTTGCTGCTTATGTGCGAGCCCTCGAAGAGTACGACTGGACTCCGCTCTACACTGCAGATACCATCGATGCTCAAATTGCTCTGCTAAACCATGGGATATTGGAAACCATCGAACGCCAAACCACCATTAGACCAGCTAGGCCACCGGAAAGACGCTCTCACCGCCCTTGGATCTCACATGATATGCGAATATTGATGAGACGCAGGGATAGGCTTCGCGACAGGCTGCGCAGGACTGGAAGTGCTGAGGACAGGGTCGTATACGTCGAGGCGAGAAACGCTTGTAAACAAGCACTTACGGTGGCCCGTCACGCTCATTACGAGGGCAGACTCTCGTCGATCACGGACTCTCGACTACTGTGGAGTGAGCTGAGGCGTGCGGGTGTAGTGGCTGACAGGAGGAAGCGGACGGCTGTTGCTTTCTCTGTGACTGAGTTAAACAGGGCCTTTTTGGCAGTCTACCAGCCACCGATGGGTGATGTAGGAGATGTCCTGGAGATGGCACGCGTGGCTCCCTTCGATGACTCTCGCTTCTACTTTAGCCACATTCTACCTGAGCAGCTCTGTGGAGTCGTACAGGGTTTCTCATCGGCGGCTAGAGGATGTGACAACATTCCCATAAGCTATCTGAAGCATGCTCTTCCAGCTGTGCTGCCCATCATCCTGAGTATCCTTAACTCGTCTCTTCTCACTGCAACTTTTCCTGCATCCTGGCGTCACTCCATTGTTGTTCCGGTTCAAAAAATAGCTCTCCCTACGACACCTTCGGACTATCGGCCAATATCTCTCCTGCCTGCTCTCTCAAAATGCCTGGAGCGGATTGTTGCTAAGCAACTTGTTGCGTACCTGCAGGAAAACAACCTCTTCGATAAGTATCAGTCGGGTTTTCGTACTGGGCACAGCACGCAGACGGCACTTCTACGTATCACAAATGAAATTCGCCTGGGCATTGACGACCGGCAGTTGACAGTCATTGTTTTTCTCGATTTTAGTAAAGCGTTTGATCGCGTCGATCACTATCTTCTGCTCTCTAAACTCTACGACATTGGCTGCTCCCCTCAAGTCATAAATTGGTTCTGCAGCTATCTTACTGATAGAACTCAGTCAGTCAGAGGTGAAAACGAACAAGTCTCTATGGCGGGTCGCGTTCTATCAGGGGTTCCCCAGGGCTCTGTGCTGGGACCTATTTTATTCTCTATTTTCATACGAGATCTTCCGCTTGTGCTATCTCACTCCCTGCACGCAGCTTATGCAGACGATGTTCAAATCTTCTTGCACTGCCGACCAAATGATTTGGACAGGTGTATTCACCTCCTTAACACTGACCTTGAGGCGGTATATACATGGACCACGCAAAATGGGCTCACTCTCAATGTCGCGAAGACTGAAGTTATGCTAGCGGGCTCTGCTCGTTATCTTAACAACATCGTATTACCGTTGCAAACTCCAGTCAAGATCGGAAACGAAGTGCTGAAACTTTCTTCCATGGTCAAGTGCTTGGGTGTCCTGTTGACCCCCTCGCTATCATGGGGACCTCAGGTTACAGCTATTCGCGGTAATATTTTCGGCACGCTTGCCCAGCTTAAACGAAATCGAGGAATGCTCTCGCGCGGACTTCGTGCTCGGCTGATTGAGGCTCTTGTTTTTCCCATACTCGACTACTGTTGTGTTGTTCTGTCCGATGCGTCGAGCGAGCAGAATGTCGCCCTAAAACGCGCGCTTAATGCATGTATACGATTTATATGTGACCTCCCACGTGATGCACACATAACGAATTTCTATCGTGACCTCGCATGGCTTGATCCTGAAAGGCGTCGCCTTTACTTTCTTGGTGTCCTCACTTTTTCGGTCCTGAAAACACGAAATCCCCTACATCTTCGAGAGTTTCTCGTTTTCCGAAATGAGGTGACTGTACGCCCCTCCAGAAGCTCTGCCCTTGACCTTCAGGTTCCCTACTGCCGTACGGCCGTTGGACAGGGCTCGTTCAGATATATCGCGGCATCTTGCTGGAACAATCTACCGGTAGCTCTGCGCGGATCCACGTCTCTCGCACTTTTCAAATCGCGACTGTTTGATTATTTGCGAAACTAATACTACCTGCCTGCCATTCCTCGACTCGCTCCTTTTTTTATACTTCGTCACTCGCTGCTCGCCAGTGCTCTTTAAGCCATAGTTTTTTTAGTTTTAGTCTAAGTTGCTCTTAAGTTAGTTTTAAGGATACTCTGTGAATGTAAACTTTTGTAAGGTGCTCTTATGGGTTAACCCCCAGAGCTAAATAAATATTATCATCATCATCATCTCTCTCCTCTCTCTCTCTCTCGAGTTAGACGTGTCAAAGTGAGCTCTCCATTTATCTCAAATATTTTTGGAACTACGAGTCTGAAAAAGTCGCGGAGTGTCACATTAGGTGGGTGGTGACTGTGTCTCTCAGCTGCCGCGTTTTCTTGTATCTTAACCGTGCAGTTTGATAACTCCAGTAACTTTAATGTTCTGTGCAAATTTTTCGCGTGATAGCTAATGAAACCGTTGGTGCTGTCGTGACGCAGTATTGCTTGTGTGCGTGTATACGTGTAAGGCAACTAGACATTATTCGCTGATTAACGGCTGCGCGTACGCGGAATTAGGCTATTGTGGTGTTAGTGGTCTATCCCTGTGCTCAGCTATACACCACCATACTATCGAACTCTCAGTGTGAACTTTGGACTCACCGTGTTAAACTATATTTCGTTTCGTTATATTGTATGTGTGTGTGGCATCTTCTGTGTCGATCGTTATTGTTATATACACCATCACACTATCGGACTCTCAGTTTAAATCTTGAACTTCTTGTGGTCTATCTCATTACACTACAACGCTTGTGTGTGTGACATCTCCTATGTCGAGCGTTACACCTGTCACTCGTCGCGCAACGTATACTGCTATCGGGCAAGTAAATTCTCCACACCACATAGCCGTGGCACGTCGTTCTACGTACGTGTGTGCGTAACTGAATTGTACGTGTGTGCGAACTGTTATTGTCGCGGCCCACTATTATCATTATTATCATCATCGTTATTATTTCTATTACCTGGGCATTATTCTGCGTTTTACTATTTTTTGACGTTACACCACTTCTTGCGTTCCTTTTCCTCTGTCATTGCACGCTGGGTATTGAATTTCGACCCAAAATATGCCGGTCGTAAATTGTGGCCTATGCTCGAAGTTTATCGCAGTGGATGATATTGTTCGTTTATGCTTAGTGGAATCACACGGTTATCATAGAGAGTGTCTCAAACTCAAACTTGGCATTCAGACGATCGGAGCGCTACCCTCGAACATAGGTGTTCCATGCTACACGTGTCGTAAGCGTACTACAGGTCCCACGACTAACGCACCTGTCAATCTGGAGCCGGCATCTCCCTCCATGACGTCTCAATTAGCCAGCATCTCGAAGGCTATCGCGTTGTTTACGGTCAAACTCGAAGGCATTGAAACCACTGTTGCATCCGTACCAAAACTAACGGATAAGCTTGACAACTTTGAGACTGCAATTAATGACATTGCAACGATTAAAGAGCAGGTGTCGGGAATTGACGATCTCCGTACTGAAGTCCGCGACTGTCTTGACAAATTAACCTCTCTCTCGTCTAGACTCGATGCTGTCGAAGATGCCACGGCCTCTTTGTCTGTATCCCACGATGCACTATTGCGCCGTATGGATGATATTGAACAGCGACCACCACCCAACATCGCGGCTCCGACTGACATGCAGCTTCAAGACCGAATCCGACAATTAGAATATGCCTCTCACGCTAATGATCTTGTAATCTCCGGATTACCGGAGTCAAACCTATCCGATGGCGAGCAAATTGTGGCCCTATGCACTGTGCTGGATATCACGATTGACCGGGATCAAATTAGCGTCATAAGGCGTATGCGAGCTACAAAGACCACAAACAACCCACGGTCTCTTTTCATAACCGTCGCCTCGGTAACACTGCGCAACGCAATTCTTGCCGCTAAGCGATCGAAGGGCCCTCTTAATGCTAAAATGATCAGCAATGCTTTCTCCGACACGCAGATTATTTACATCAACGAGTTTCTCCCCGCCGAGCTTCATAGTCTTCTGATGGCAACTAAAGATTTCGCGAAACAAAAACAATATCAATACGTATGGGTACGGGACGGCATTGTTAATGTTAAAAAAGCCCAGGACGCACCAGTCATCCGCATCTCGAATGTCGAACAACTCAACGCTCTGCAATGACTTCCTTCCACGCCCCCGTCTTCTCCGACCCGCTCAGAATTGTCACAGCTAAGAGTTTGTCACATAAATGCTCAGTCGCTCGTACCTCGCTTTCATGAATTCTCTCAATATCTCACTGAGCATCGTTACGACATTATCCTTGTCTCTGAATCGTGGCTTAAGCCTCATATATCTGATGCTATTGTGAGTCTGCCCGGTTATGCACTTACGCGCTGTGACAGGATCGGGAAAGGGGGGGGCGGTGTCTGCATGTACGCGCGGGAAACGCTTCGCACGCGCATGATCGCAACGTCAGCCGCCTCTACCTACACCCCTGCTCCTGAATATCTGTTCCTTGAGATCTCAGGCCTCAATGCTGTGAAACTACTGGTCGGCGTTGTCTACAGACCGCCTAAAATTGCTTTTTCAAATAACATTGAAGTGCTTTTGGAAACGATCTGCCAAGAATACGTCTCAAAGGTCATAATGGGGGATTGGAATTCCGACTTCTGCACGAATAATCCTGATAGCGCTTACCTGCGGCGGATTTTTCGCTCGTACAACCTCGATATCGTTCCCTTTGGACCCACGCATCACACCGCGGGTTCCTCGACTTGGCTTGATCTGTGTGTCGTTGACTCCATTGACAAGGTCTACTCGCAAGAACAAATTGCTCTTCAGTTTGCATCGGCTCACGATCTTATATCAATTGACTACAAATTCTCACATGCACGCACGTCGAAGCCGCACACAACGCATCGCCGCAACTGGGCTTCTCTACGGGACCCAAATTTCCAAAACACCATCGAGCGACATGACTGGTCCACTGTGGCCGTCTGTCTGGACCCGAGCATGAAAGTCTCTTTCTTTAATGATGCACTCAATAATTTTCTCGATCAACACATGCCATATCGCTTTGTTACTCTCCGACGCGCCTCCGCACCATGGATGTCGCCTGAACTCCGTGAGTTAATTGCCTTAAGAAATCGAGCCTACTCGAAATACAGACGAACGAGAAGAGTCAGCTCTCACCACGAGTATAAATTGCTCAGGAGCCAAGTGAAAACATTATTGATACGAACGAAATCACGCTATTACATGGCACGCCTATCGCAAATCAAGGACTCAAAGCAATTATGGTCGGAACTACGCAATCTCGGTGTTGTCTCCAGGCATTCTCGCTCGGAAATCTCTTTCTCACCGGAAGAGCTAAACATTTATTTCTCCTCGGTGTTCAACTTGGCACCGAATGAACCACCACCCAGTCTCAACATCGAGAAACCTTTCGATGAGGCACAATTCTATTTCGCGGACATTACTCCACTCACTCTCAAGCGGCATATTCGCCTTGCGGACTCCCACGTGTCCGGACCTGATGGCTTCTCTGGGTTCTTGTTGCGTCACTGCGTTGGCCCGTTGTTTCCACTTATCCTGGACATCTTTAACTCCTCTCTGATGACCTCGACTTATCCAGCACCGTGGAAAAAGTCGTACATAACTCCGGTCCCAAAGGGTCGGAGCCCTTTAACACCGTCGGAGTATAGGCCTGTCTCGCTGCTCTGTGAGCTCTCAAAAATTCTTGAGAGAATAGTTCTCGCAGATGTTACGAAATACTTGGCAAACGCAGCTCTTGTGGACCCTAATCAGTTTGGTTTTGTCGCGGGAGGCTCAACTCAGGCCGCACTAGTAAAAGTTCTGGATGCCGTGCGTCACGCCGCTGATCGACGTGAAGTTACCGTACTCGTTCTATTTGACTTCTCGAAAGCCTTTGATACGGTTCACCATGGCAAAATGATAGAAAAACTTGCGACTCTCAACTTCTCGCGTCCGACCTTACAATGGTTCTGGTCATATCTCACGGGTCGCACGCAAGCGGTACGAACCTCCTCAGGTACTTCGGACTGGCTACCTGTAACCTCGGGGGTGCCTCAAGGGTCAGTCCTGGGACCGGCGTTATTCTCACTATATGCGGCTGACATTAACAACGCCATCAAACATTGCGAGGTTGTGAAGTACGCGGATGACCTCCAAATCTATATGCACTGTCTACCCTCACGTATAGATGAATGCGTGGCCAAAATAAATGAGGACGTATCCCGTATCTGTGATTGGGCTGACATGAATTTACTGAGACTCAACCCTGGCAAAACGCAAGCTATGCTCCTTGGCTCTGCTCGTTATATAAATTCGCTGAGTCTGGCTCGAGTTCCTGAAATTGTGGTGCGTGGTATCCCTAGCTCGTATGTCAACGTGGTGAAAAATCTTGGTCTTCTCGTCACCCCTTCGATCAATTGGCGTGAACAGGTCACAAGTATGTGCAATCGTGTGTACAAAACGCTCTACCAGTTACGCTCCTGTGGCCAAGCTCTCACGACCGATCTTCGCCGTCTACTAGTGTCATCTCTCATCTTCCCGATTTTTGACTATTGCTCAATCGTGCTGTCTGACATTACTGTAGTCGAGGATACTCGTTTGCATCGAGCGCTCAACGCCTGCGTTCGCTTCATATGGAATGTCAGGAAGTCGGATCACATCACCCCGTACTACGCAAGGCTAAAGTGGCTCAATGTACAGCAACGTCGTAATTATTACCTGGGTATCTCTGCGTACCGGGCTCTACACTACCACGTCCCCCCGTTTTTTGCCTCTCAGCTGATTCTGCGATCTGACGCTCGTGACAGGAGTATTCCGTCACGTGCGTCTGAGACCGCTCTTGTTACCCCGCTGTGCAGAACTGTGGGATATGAAAAATCTACAGTTGTCTCTGCTATTCGTCTCTGGAACTCGCTCCCCCCTATGATTCGCGATTTGCCATCTCTTGACATGTTTAAGGCCTCTCTTTACGAATTTATGTCCAACTCCTAGCATATAGTCTGGCTTAATCGTCGTTATCTAGTCCGACACAATCCACCGCCGATCAGACCAGAACAATTGTGTCACAAATTTGCGCATTGTACTCCTAAATCTCCATATAAGTTAAATTAATTAATTTTAAGTTACATTCTATGTATTCTCATTTCTATGTATTTCATACCTTCTATGTATTCTCATTTCTATGTATTTCATTTCTTTCTATGTATGCATTTCTTTCTATGTATGCTCATTTATACTTATGGCTCCCCGGCCTTGTATAATAAAAAATGGTTCTATTCTATTCTATTCTATTCTCTCGCTCCTGTCACTTAGGTTTTTTCTCTCTTTCTCCTTCTCTCGCACACACTCTCTCTGTTTTTCGCGCACATTTTGTCACTCTCTCACTATTCTCCCTCGTTATTTCGATAACTAAAATTTATTCCGAATCCGTGAAAAAAAAAATCACCGCACAGTGGAATTGCGAAGAAGTTTAAAAACACTCGTACTAGCACTCCAAAATTTTTTCCGATATTCCTACGAATAAGGTTTTGAGTGATCTACAGCAGGAATTATTTTGAAAAACGATAGAATGCAAACCCGCACAGATATATTCGTTATACTTATCTCCGTGAGTCCCGTCTTCGTGAAATATTTTTATTAGCACGAACACACACAAACACCTGAGGGCATATAAATTATTTAAACGAATAATATTTTAACCGATTGACATTGCGAGAACGTTTTCCCGATGTTACACGATTAAAAGAACGACGATTACTGAGCTCTATAGATATGCTTGGAGGCAAGCTCCACGCGCCTTTAGGGATAATATGAAGACTTCTCGGCGCGCGCGAAATGCACCGTCAGCACCACGTGCGCATGTCTCATCGTCGCCCAAGCTTGCTCGAATTCGCTCATTTTTTTATTCGTATGGAGAATAATATATTTAAGGTATATAATGTGATCTGAAGATGCAACGCGAGTATACCTACAGACACAATAGGTATACGCTGCGAATATACATAGGTAAGCTAACCAGGTACCGTTCCGTAGCGCTCGAGAGTCAATAACTATGGGCATGCTCACGCGGTATCGTTCAGCAGCAGCAGTTCTTTTACATATAGGGCGAATAATGAATTAAAATTGTACAGATCACAGGCAGGCAAGGGCGCTTTAGCATCGAATGGCCCATCTACAAGAGTATAGCGATGACTGATACTGTTCTCCTTTGCGATTGTATTTTTCAAATTTTTTTGCACCCGGAGAGAAAAGTTGCATAGCTCTCGCTGCTACACATACACACTGGCGTGTATAAGAGCATGTCAGCTAATTTGCACGCGCCAAGGTTTACTTTGTTTTGACGAAAACAGAGTATCAATATCATGATGATTTATATGAAAGCGATGTATAAGTCTGATTCGAGCTATGTAAGAAAAATTATAAATTAAAAATTTTTCTCTACATGGAAAAAAATTTTGCCTCTCGGGAGAAAAACTTCGGAAATTCTTTTGAATTTTGAAGTGGAAATAGTTGTTTTTACAGTTTAAACCAGCAAATATGGTTATACAGATAGTACAGAAGTATATTCCGCACATTAATTTTAGATCAAAACACTGTAAAGAGATTATATTATTGTGTTAAACTGCATTTTTTTCTCTTCATCGTTGTATTTTTTAAATTTCAGTTATTATGTTTGAAATGTCTTTTTTTCCGTGTAGCCTTGAAATTATTTTCTTTATTGAACGAAAATTATTTTTTCGAAAAAAAAAAGTGCCGAGAGATGAGCTCGAGGCTCCAGAGATCACGAGCATGCATAGTTATTGAGCTCTCCTCTTTGGGTAAGTATTCGCTTACTCTCTCTCTCTCTCTCTCTCTCTCTCTCTCTCTCTCTCTCTCTCTCTCTCTCTCTCTCTCTCTCTCTCTCTCTTTTCTGTATGCATATCTTTTTCCATGACTCGAATCTTTCTATCACAGCAATAGCGGGCTTTTTTTTTATATTTTTCGATGTATACCGAGTATTCAAGTATGAAACTACGAGATTTCTCGATTTTTCGAGGTGCGTGAAATGCATCATCAGCAGAGCAGCAGCCGGTTACAGGCCGTCTTCGCTCAATGCTGCGAATATCTTCTCCTTATTTTTATATAATGTAGATATTTGTATAATGTAGATAATGTAAATATTTGTGTGCTTCATGCAACTTAGTAATATAATTTAATATGTATTTCGCCCTCAAGATCGTTAAACCTTATAAAAATTACGACACCCACTTATGTATTCAATTTTAAAAGTCTATTTTTATGAATAAAAAATTTCTCTGTTGCCTTGAAAACATTTTTTTTTATCGAACGAAAATTATTTTTTCGAAAAAAGAGCCGAGAGGTGAACGCGAGGCTTAGCCGAGAGGTACGGCAGAGATCACGAGCATAGTTATTGAGCTCTCTCTCTCTCTCTCTCTCTCTCTCTCTCTCTCTCTCTTTCTGTAGCCATATCTTTTTCCATGCTCGAGAGTCTTTCTATAGCAACAATAGGGGGCATTTGAAACATTTTTCGATGTACACCGAGTATGCAGGAATAGCACCGTGAGTTATGGCGATTTCTCGGGATGTCTGAAATTCATCAGTAACAGGACAGCAGCCGGTTACGTCGCCGTCTTTGCTAAATGTTGCGAGGCTCTTCTCCTTATTTTTCGCTCAATGTGTGCTTATCTCTATCAATCCCCCCGTGTCTCTGAATATACATAACTGCCTTCATTTACGGGGGTTCGAACGCTGCTACTTCTTTTGATACACATTTATTCACGGGTCATGAATATCAAATGTTGCTATTTTTTCTTTGAAAAAAATAAAAGCAACCGGGAATCGTTTGTCGATCGTTCGTTTAAGTATATCACTCGTATGAAAAATGTTTCCGAGAAAAATTATTTAAATTTCGAAAAATTTAAGAAAACTTTGATTTGAAACTCATTCGTTTCGTTCATTTGTATAGTTCGTTCGTATCGCCCCTATCGTTATGATTTCGTCGTAATAATTTTACATGAAAAAACTCTTTTAGAAGACGATGATTTTTATTATAAATTACATTAAATTGATTGGAAACTCGCTCTTGTCGTTTGTTCGTGCCGTTAGTTCGTTCGTTTCGTTAATTCGTACAATTAAAAAAAAAAAGAAAAAAAATGTCCGAGAAACAAAAATGTTATTGGAAACCCTCTCTCGTCATTCGTTAGTATTGCCAAAATTTTTATTGGAAACTCGCTCTCGTCGTTTGTTATTATCACTCGTATCTTTCCTTTCGTAATAATTCTACTTGGAAAAACTATTTCAAAGAAAAAAGACTGAGGAAAAAAATTTCTTGTTTTATTAATTTTTAGAAGAAATGTTTGAGAAACGAGCAACTTTATTGGTAATTCGCTCTTGTCATTCGCACGTATCGGCTTTTCGTATTGCTGGTACCGTTTGTGTCACAATAACTTGACTTGAAAAATTTTCGAAAAAATGTTTGAGGACCGAAAATTTCATTAGAAAAGCCCTCTCGACGTTCGTTCGTTCGTTCGTTCGTTCGTTCGTTCGTTCGTTCGTTCGTTCGTTCGTTCGTTCGTTCGTTCGTTCGTTCGTTCGTTCGTTCGTTCGTTCGTTCGTTCGTTCGTTCGTTCGTTCGTTCGTTCGTTCGTTCGTTCGTTCGTTCGTTCGTTCGTTCGTTCGTTCGTTCGTTCGTTCGTTCGTTCGTTCGTTCGTTCGTTCGTTCGTTCGTTCGTTCGTTCGTTCGTTCGTTCGTTCGTTCGTTCGTTCGTTCGTTCGTTCGTTCGTTCGTTCGTTCGTTCGTTCGTTCGTTCGTTCGTTCGTTCGTTCGTTCGTTCGTTCGTTCGTTCGTTCGTTCGTTCGTTCGTTCGTTCGTTCGTTCGTTCGTTCGTTCGTTCGTTCGTTCGTTCGTTCGTTCGTTCGTTCGTTCGTTCGTTCGTTCGTTCGTTCGTTCGTTCGTTCGTTCGTTCGTTCGTTCGTTCGTTCGTTCGTTCGTTCGTTCGTTCGTTCGTTCGTTCGTTCGTTCGTTCGTTCGTTCGTTCGTTCGTTCGTTCGTTCGTTCGTTCGTTCGTTCGTTCGTTCGTTCGTTCGTTCGTTCGTTCGTTCGTTCGTTCGTTCGTTCGTTCGTTCGTTCGTTCGTTCGTTCGTTCGTTCGTTCGTTCGTTCGTTCGTTCGTTCGTTCGTTCGTTCGTTCGTTCAGTTCGAACGAACTGCAGTGGCACGAGGGAAGTGAAGAAAATAGTTGCGTCTGGTTTATCTCCGTCGTCATTATCAAATTTTTGTTTGAATGTACTTTGCCCAGATGTTCCGTCGCATCCCCATTTGCAGACAAAATTCAATTTATAAATTTCGCTGGATGGGAGGAGATGCAAAACTTCACTTTGCACTGCTAATATGCGACTCGCTGTATGGTCTAACAGTGCTTGAAGTTTGAGCGCAGCTTTACCCTCAGTAATCGTGATGTCATCTTTGGGTGGATAACATTTTTTCTTCGCCTCCAACACAGATTTGTACGATGGGTACATCTTCGAATTTAGTTCCAGCACTCTAGACCGTATTCCCTGATATACATGTTTAGACATGCGGTATTCAATTATAAGAGATAACGCAGCATCAGCGGAATAACGATTGGTCGTCATGTCCGTAACAGTGCGTAAGGCTTCCTTGTGTTTGGACGCTTTTGTAGGACTGCCCAGAGCAACCTCTTTCACCACTTTTGCTGCATCCAATTTTCCTGCAGCTCGAAGACTCATGTGGGTAGCAAATGCAAGCTCTTCGGCACTGGACTGCTCAAGTATTGCTGCAGTTTTTCTCAGTTTCGACCGCTCACTGGAGTCCTCGAAGCTCTGCGAATGTCGACCAGGCCCACGAATTGCATCTGAATCTTTGTTTTCCTTCGAAATTTTCGTATTATTTACAAGGGTGACGATTCTGCTTAGCCAATCCCTATTTTTCTCCATAAACCTCGCCTTCATTCTTCTAGCTGTTTGCCATTTGTCTTTCATATCATATAATAACTTGCGAATTGTTTGTTTTTTATCCGCAGATAATGTGTATGAGCAATGGAATTTTTTAGACAATTCGACCTCCAAGATTTCGTACGAGTCATTAGCATTATCATTCAAATGATCAGCGAATAAATCAAACAACTCCTTTCGCGTGAAATTGACCGCCTCACTGCTATCACGAGAGCCTGGAAAATCAATTCAAAGGTTAGACAATAATAGAAAATTTTTAAGAATCAGTAATGATTTGTTAATGAAAATGATAGTCGTATCCGGTACAATAATAATTATATTTATGAGAAACAAATCACTTAAATTCGCACCCTACTGTGGTGCACTTCGCACAGTATAGTATACGTGCCGCGCCAGCACGCGCCGTGCCTGAATTCCCGCGTCCATTTATTAAAAAATTCACCATTACCAGAGGGACAACTTGGTGCACCTAATTTTTTGGTGAGGTATTACTCAAGAGTGTATACAATAACGTGGCACTTCGCCAGAATTAGAATTATTTAGAATTATTAACTTTCACTCAATGTGAACATAAGTTTTTTCCGCAGCGAGCACGGGAATTTACGGTAGATGTTCACAATTTTTGTTGCTCGGTGTATGATTAATATAAGAAATCGCAATGATACAATAAGTGTACTTACATCCAGGAAGAGACTCCATTTTGCAGAATTAAAATAACTAAATTTTACTTGAAGATATATCACTTTGAATACAACGATATTTTTCTAGCGTAGCGCACGACCGACTATACCTGTTCGAGCGCTCTGTTACGAATGAGATTCTAACGGCTAAATGCAACACCTGCAACCTACCGACCCTTGGAAGGGTTCCCCGAAATACCCCTCTACCTGACCCCACAGGTAGAATTCCTTGAATATAAACTTCATTTTTCGGTTTTTGGCAAGCAATTCGGGATTTGGAACCACTGTGCGTTGTTGGAATCGAAAATTCCGAGATTTTCTTCATCAATGTGCTTTAAAACAAACATACGCTGATGAAAGCATATATCACGGTAATTTTCGGGGTTCAGAAGTCTATCTGGCTCTTTTTGTTGACGACGGGTTGGTCGCTTGCAAGTCACATGAAAATCTAGACGTGATTGTTCAAAAATTAAGAGATACTTTCGAAATCACCATTGGGGACTGTAGTTTATTTGCCGGATTACAAATAAAGCGCGATCGAGTCGAGAAAACGATGTATGTACATCAGAGCACATACACTCAAAGAATTTTAGAAAAATTTTTAATGAATAAAGCAAAGCCCGTATTAGTACCGGCAGACGTACACACGATTTTAAAGCCAGTTGAGTCTGGCGAGGAGATAACGAATAATGTACCCTACCGTGAAGCTGTCGGGTCACTAATGTTCTTCGCAATCGTATCTCGTTCAGACATTGCGTTTGCCGTGAATACAGCAAGCAGATTTTTAAATAAACCCAATGTTAGTAATTGGCGAGCGGTGAAAAAGATTTTTTCGTTTCTAGTCGGGACCAAAGAAAAGGGATAATGTATCATAGAAGTAATAAGGATTACGAACTGAGAGGATATTCCGACGCGGATTATGCTAACGATTGTGAAACAAGGCGCTCCACGACGAATATTTTTAGTATTGCAGGTGGTGCGGTATCATGGGCGTCGCAACGACAAATATTGGTTGTGCTCAGCACGACTGAAGCAGAATACGACGCTGCTTCAACGGCTGTAAAAGAGTGCGTGTGGCTCAGACGATTGTTAAATGGTATGGGACGTCAATGTGAGCACGCCACAGTATTGTTCGTCGATAATTAAAGCACGATTGTTTTAGCCAAAAATAACGAACTTCACAAAAGGACGAAACATATTGACGTGTGATACTATCACCTGCGTGAAACGGTCAAGCTTAATATTGTGCACGTTGAATATGTCGCATCGGAAGACCAATGGGCAGATATGTTTACAAAGCCCCTGGCGTTTTCTAAAACATAGCTCAAATATTGGTATGTCGTATGGAGATATCAAACAGTAAAAAGGCGGAAGTGTTGAGGTATGTGTGTTAACCGTTTGAATCTCGCGCGCAAAAGTTGAGGGCGCTGAGGCGTCTGAGCGAGCGTGGCGTGCGGGTAGCCTCTAGCGTGAGAGTCGGGTAAAGCGGTCTCCCCTCTCTCTGGTATTTTACTCTAAAAGGGAATGTCGAGTTATACGTACGTGATCCGGTCGGGTGGCTGTTGTTCTTTTCATGTATCACCGAATAAAGTATTATATCTAGTTCATTGTGTGTCATCCTTTTCCTTTCACTGAGTATTTCGCAAGGAACTTCATGACTGACGCAACACAAACGAAAAATGAACAGAAACGTTTATTTTTCGCTTTCGTTTCACCCTTTCCACTTTTTATTTTTCGCTTTCATTTTGCCCACACCGTAGCGTTCTAAGTCCTGTTTCAGGACGTGTTCGGGCATTGCGACTTATAAAGGGTTCGTAAAGAATATAAACAATAACACTGCCAGATTAACTTGGCAACGGTGAGATGGACGATTTGAGTTTATTTGACAACTTTTCGTGTTAAGAAATAAAGATGCTAGATGTACGTGGCAACTGTGAGTTAGGTGATTTAAATTTATTTGATAATTGTGTTTGATATTTTTTTGTACGGCTGTCGTTTTTGTTGCAATTTGCGCATTGGTTTAGGGATTGCGAGAAATAATAAAGACGTAAATATGGATGCGTAAAATAGCGTGTTTTATTTAGAGCGTGATGCGACGGAACAGATAAACGCGGAAGTTGTCAATCATAGAAAATATAACTTAGAAGCACACGAGAATGATTTAGAGAGATTTTAGACAACAGCGCACTCTGTCGGCAAACGACCCAACCACGAACTTAAGTTCTATTTCCAACACTCCCACTTTGGGTTGTTATGCTAGCCGTATCCTTTTCGTTAAGTACACTTGAGTTTTTCAAAAACAGATTTGTTTAGAGGCTTTGTGAACATGTCTGCCTGATGCTCGTTAGTACTAATATATTCTAGATCAAAATCTTTTTCTTCGTAACATTGCCTTATAAAATGATATTGCACATCGATGTGCTTAGAGCGTCGGTTAAATTGCGGGTTTTTGATAAGCTTGATGGCGCTTTGGTTATCGATATGAATAATAAGAACTTTACTTTTATTTTTGACGAGATCACTCATTAACCTTTTAATCCAAATTAGTTCTTTTGCTGTAAGACATGCCGCGACAAACTTGGATTCGGTTGTAGATAGAGAAACAGATCTTTGCTTTACCGCCCTCCAAGCGATCGGTCCACCCGCGACTTTAATCAAATACCCGCTTGTCGATTTTCTCGAGCTTTTATCTCCAGCGAAATCGGCATCGCTGAAAGCTGATATAGTCAACTCTTTCACATGACTTTAAAAAAGAATACCGTGATCAAGAGTACCCTGAAGATACTTGAAAATTCTTTTGACCGCATTCCAATGAAATTTTCTCGGTTGTTCGTTATATTGAATCACTGCGTGTACTGAGTAAGCAATGTCTGGCGTCGTTACCAATGCCAAGTACAGTAGACTCCCGATTGCTTCTTTGTAAGGCACGTTAACTACCTGGTCCTCTTCCTCCGAAGCTGACAAACTCAGATCCGTGTGCTGATCGGCCGGAATAGCCACTGCATTGGCTTGACACATGTTGAAACGTTCGAGAACCTTTTGCGTGTACGATTCTTGACTCGCGAAGATTGATCCATCTGAATGGCGTTTAATTTCCATTCCTAGAAATAAACCCAAAGGTGCAGTCGTAATTTCCACAGCAGACGCGAGATGACGCAAAAGGTCGTTGATCTTCGTCTTGCTCGTTGAAGCTACGAGCCCATCATCGATGTATATAGCCAGTAACAATGTCTCGCCGTTGTCGTGAGACGTAAAGACACACGGGTCTGCCACAGTTGCTTTCAAATTGAATTCAGCCAGGCAGCTAACAAATTTCTTGTTCCAGCATCTGGCCGCCTGTTTCAGTCCGTACAGTGCTCTTCGAAGATTTCATACTTTTGTCGTGTCTCCCTCGAAACCCTCGGGTTGAGACATGAAAATGTCCTCGGTAAGCTCACCGTGCAAGAAGGCCGTTTTTACGTCGAATTGTGCCATTTTCATTTTTGAGACAGCTGCTGTGGCTGGAATAGAGCGGATCAACCTGAATTTTACGACTGGGCTGAAGGTTTCCTCGTAGTCTACTCCAGGCCTCTGCGAAAACCCTTTCACGACCAATCTCGCTTTATACCGTGCTGCTCGACCATCCGATGCTGGTTTATATCTGAATACCCATCGATTTGGGAGAACCTTCGCCTTTTCCGGACGCTCGACCAATTCCCACGTACCGTTTTTGCGCAAGGAATCCATCTCTTCACCCATTGCTTTGATCCAACTCTTGTTCTTCGTACCATTCATCACTTCTCCGTAGCTGCTTGGCTCTTGGCCCTCTGCGAGAAGGACTCTCGCGATATCGAGTTCATAGTCTCCGAAACGTTGCGGTCTCCGAATTATTCGTCGATCTCGAAGCTGGTGACCTCTGCCTGCAGCCTGTTGGTCATCGTCCTCAAGATCCAAGAGATCGGCATCGCCATCTTGATCATGTTCTTCTTGCTCGTCCTCATCAACCGCGTGATTCTCGATTTCTTCTTGGTCATAGTCGTCGCCAGATACCTCTTGCTCGTCACTTACGATTTCTCGTATACGAATTTCTGAAATTTTTTCCTCGGGTCTTTCTTTTTTTTTGATTGCCGAGTTTTCCGGCAAGAATTTGACGTCTCGATAAACTTTGACCTGCCCTTCGGAGGGTATCTAAATCCGATTTCCTTTTATGTACTTATCATATCCGACAAAAACAGCCTTTTTGGCTTTCGCGCTCCATTTGGTTCTTTTCGACTTCGGGATATGGACGTACACCTCTGTACCGAAGATCTTGTAGTCCAACGTCTTTGGCTCCTGACCGAAACACTGCTCGTAGGGAGTTTTGCCCTTTGTACTACTCGTACCTGTTCGATTTATAACGTCAACCACTGTGTGCACGGCTTCTGCCCATAGAGTCAAGTCCATACCTTTTGCATAAAGCATACTACGTGCCGCCTCGGCGATCGTCCTGTTGTCCCTCTCGATCGCGCCATTTTGCTCCGGCGTGTAAGCTACGCTTGTTTCATGCTTGATGCCGTTTTGCCGCACGATTTCTCTCATTTCTCTGCATGTAAATTCCAGACCGTTGTCTGTTCTTAGTACCTTGATCTTTCTGCCAAGTTGATTCTCTGTGCTTCTGAGAAAACCCTCGAAGTGCTTCGTCGTCTCAGACTTATGGCTCAGGAAATACACGAATCTGTAATGCAAGAAATCGTCCTTGAGAAGAAGAAAATACCTGGATTTTCCGATGGTCAGATGCTCCATTGGTCCGCAAAGGTCGGCGTGAACGAGATCACCATGCACCTTCGACTGCGAACTACTGATTTTGAATGGTTTTTTACTCATTTTGCCTTGAGCACATCCACTACAACACCAGTCTTTGATCGGTTCCGTTTTAATGTTCCATTTCTTCAAATATCGCGCACATGCGGAATGTTTTGATGCGCGAGACGCTCGTGCCACGTTTTTAGCGATACGCTGTCGCTGATCTGTGCTTGTGCTCGCTCCGGAATGATATGCTGTGTGCTTGGACGGTGTGGTTTGAATTTCATCCTGTAGAGATCCTCGAAGCGGTCACCCTCAGCCACTACGTCTCCGTCCTTGCGCAGTCGGCACTTGTTCTGGTTTGACTCAAAAAACATACCCTTTTCGAGAGCTGAGGACATTGAGAAAAGGTTATATTTCTGGTCTGGCACGTAGAGAACGGGTGTTAGATGATTGCGCTCCCACTGAGACCCGTTGAACGACAAGATGTCTATTTCTCCGAAGCCAGGCGCCAAGATTACTTGCCCATTGCCGGCTCTCACTTGCACTGGCGTTGGCAAAGTTTTATAATTCACGAACCATTCGCTCTTCGACAACATGTGCTGACTTGCTCCGGAATCTATAAACCAATCGTCCAAGTATTCTTTCGAGAGAAGTGTGTGCGCTGCGACAATGCTTCCCACAAAAGCGCTCCCTCTGCTTCCGTCACTCAAGCTCGTACTCGGATTATCTTGTGCCGATGTCTTCCTTTTGGAACGACACTTGTTTTTCCAATGCCCTGGCCTTCCGCAATTGTGACATTTTCCAGGCTTTCTCTCAAATTTGCGCTTTTTATCCTTTTTCTGCCTTGTTTTCACTGAAAAAGCGCTGTTCTGTTCGCTCTCATCTGCCGTTGCCCGAATTTTCTCCGTTGACAGTCTCGACATGAGATTGTTCAATGTGCGCTCTTCCTGGCCCGTCGAATGTTTGAGAGACGGTGGGAGAGTCAGCAAAATTTTCGTAATTATCATACTGTCCGGCACGTGGTCTCCGAGTGCCGATAAACAATATGCGAGATCTGTTATTTTTGCAATATGCGTGGCAATATCATCGCCTGCATCCATACCGAGCGAAAACCATCTCTGTTGCATCATGTGCTTGGACGTCTCGCTCTTGTTCTCGTATATCTCATGGAGCTTAAGCCACATGCTACGCGCCGAATCGCAGTTTATAACATGTAACATACATTTGGGACTCACCGTTGTTGCGATTGATCTTTGCGCCATACCGTCTAACCTTTTCCAGTCATTGAATTTTTTCTCGTACGCCGCCGTTGCGTCGGCAGTCATATTCGCCGTCGGTTCCGGCTTGAGCGAGTCTCCCGTGAGAATGTCTGTTGCACCGATCGCGAGATTTTGGACGCGTATTTGGAATTTCCATAATCCCCAATTTTCTTCTCCAGTGAGTTTCTCGATTTTTGCGAGGTCATTTTCCATTGCGGCCGTGTCGCACTATTGCACGTGGCTGGCTGACCCAAGGAATAGCACGTTATCACTCACGAGAAAAACTAAAAAAAAACTTTTTCTCCAAAAAAATATCTCGTGAATTATATGCCTAGGCCTATAACCTGTTGCAATTTGCGCATTGGTTTAGTGATTGCGAGAATCTGAGGGACAGACACGCGGAATGGTTACTTGTACACTTCAATCAATTCATTCGTCGGAATTTCTCACATTAAAAGCTTACATTTTTTTCCAAGTTAATGCCGGTTCTCCCTTTATTTACCCTATCACATTTACATTGGAATCATCTGCAAGGGCTCACGTTGGCAGATCCCGACTTTTCTTCCCCGGGATCGATCGATCCCATACTGGGAGCAGACCTATACGGGCAATTCATTCGGTCGTAGATTAAACGGGGACCTCTCGAGGCTCCTATTGCACAGAAGACTCTATTCCGCTGGGTTCTTCTCGGGCTAGTTACTGACACACATATTTCAGCTGGTCTTGTTCATCATGTTGCAGTGGACCACGGGTTTCAGAACTTACAGGAACTCCTTTCGCGATTTTCGGTGCAGGAGGAGGTTGATATCCATTCGGGTTCTCAACTCACGCCGGAAGAGCAAGAGTGTGAGTTATTTCTTTCCACTAATTATCGGGATATCACGGGTCGCTATGTCATTCGGCTTCCGGTCAAGTCAGTACCAGTTCACCTGGGTGGTTCTTACAATACGGTGTTGGCATGTGTCCAACGACTTCAACGGAAGCTATCGCGGGATTCAGCCTATCGGGAACCCTACGAGTCGTTCCTCGGCGAATACGAGGCTCTACAACATATGGTACGGGCCTCGGCAAGTTCTATTTCTCGGGACCGGGCTTATTACCTTCCTCACCACGGGGTATTAAAGGAAAGCAGTACAACCACTAAACTCAGGGTTGTCTTCAATGGATCCAGAAGTACTGACTCAAGAGTTTCACTGAACAACATTTTACACACGGGATCCTATTAGCAACGGGATCTCAGACGTTTTTCTTTGGGTTCGGCGATATCGTTTCATATTTGCTATATATATCACCAAGATGTTTCGGAAAATTCGGGTTTATCGGGATGATTGGGACCTTCAACGGATACTTTTGGTTGATGATCTTGGGAACGATCGTTCCGTCCCAGCTGACTACGGTCACGTACGGAACGAGACCAGCTCCGTTTCTTGCAGTACGGGTACTTCTTCAACTTGTAGAGGATGAGGGTGAGAAATATCCAGAAGCAATCGCCCCTCTTACAATGGGGCGGTACGTAGACGATATTTACGGGGGTGCTGATCACATTCCTGGGCTTATCACAGAGGCGCAACGACTCATCGGGGTTTGCACCGCGGGCGGATTCCCATTAGCCAAATGGCAAAGCAATCATGATGGGCTACTACCCAAGGTCGGGGTAAGTTTCAGTATAGAGGTTTCACGTTCTATTGACGAAGGTGAGACCAAAGTACTCAGACTGTCATGGCTTTCAACGCCAGACATATTCAAATTCATGACACTCCCCTTCACGGCCGGGAATAGGATTACGAAGCGAGTAATTCTGTCGGAGATTGCTCAGCTTTATGATCCCTCGGGTTTCCATTTACCGGTGATTATCCGTAGTAGATATACAACACCGGTTCTGGATCAAATGTGGGCGAGGGGGTGAAGGGGCGAGAGGGGAAGCAGAGAGGGGGGAAGCAGAGGGGGGTAAGCCGAGGAGGAAGTTGAGGGGGCATCCTCCTCGAATAATATATACATTGTAAACAATAATACATTATAATACATTGTAATTCTGGATCAAATGTGGGCGAGGGGGTGAAGGGGCGAGAGGGGAAGCCGAGAGGGGGGTAGCAGAGGGGGGAAGCCGAGGGGGAAGCCGAGGGGGTATCCTTCTCGAACCTTCGAATAATATATACATTGTAAACAATAATACAATATAATACATTGTAAACAATAATACATTATAAACAACATTTAATACATTATAAAAATAATATGTACAATATATTCAGATAATATACAGGATGATTGTGAGAGAGAGATAGTTGGGTGACGTCATCCTTCTAGAAGCTTCGAATAATAATAATAATAACAATCTACGCAGTTATGATGACGTCATCCTCGTAGAAGGGCGAGAGGGGAAGCCGCGGGGGCATCCTTCTAGAAGCTTCGAATAATCTACGCAGTTACGATGATAATAATCTATGCTAACTACACAGTTACGATGACGTCATCCTTATAGGAGGGGGAGAGGGGAAGCCGAGAGGGGAAGCCGAGGGGGGAAGCCGAGGGGGTGACGTCATCGTTCTCGAACATTCTGGAAGATTCGATAATAATCTACGCAGTTGCGATTACGTCATCCTTCTCGAACCTTCTGGAAGATTCGATAATAATAATAATCTACGCAGTTACGATGACGTCATCCTTCGAGAAGGGCCGAGGGGGAGCCGAGGGGGCAACCTTCTAGAAGCTTCGAACAATCTATGCAGTTACGATCAGTTGTAACGGTGACGAGGCTCAGTGGAACTCGTCCTGCCATCTATCGATCCTACGATCTATTAGATCGACGATGGCGACACTCCGGCTATGCTTCGCCGGCCGGCATCTCCCACGTGGGTACCCCCCCTTTGCCCTTTGCGAATCGATCCGTTAGATCTAGCCTAATGCCTCCTCCCAGTCAGCACGGCGTCGTCTCGGTGAGCGGAGCTCCCTGCGTGTCAAGCTCGTGTATATCTGTATATATATATATATTTTCTTTCATCGTGAACATATCCCTCACCGAGACACGTGAGAGTGCATTCGTTAGTCAGGTATTGTACAATCTATCACCTTAAGTAATTGTAAGAGTCGTCGTATATCGCGAGACATGTTTCGACGCGATTGTCTGTTCTTCGCGCGTCTATTCCAGCACCATGCGTGACTGGGCCGTCGATTGGAACGACGATTTTTTCGAACGAGAACGAGAATTAATGCTCGAGCCGAGACTCGTGGCTTTCAACACATTCCCTCCCGCGGGGGGTATTCCGAACGATACATCGCGCCGAGGCGTCATACGAATTTCTACGCGATTCTATTCCGGGCAATCAAGCCACGCCGAGGAAACGAGAATCGGAGGATAAGGCATGAGAGCGAGAGAGATCGAGAGACGCGGGCATGCGACGGTAGGAGCCCAGTTGACGCCATCTTGAACGACGATTATTCACGCTCATCGAGGCCCAACGTCCAAGACAGCTAAGTCCTCCGATTACGTGATTGCGTTCGCGCGATCAAATAACCGTTTTCCGGGATTATCATCCCCCGAGCGTTTTCGTGGCGAATACGAGCGAATTCGTATCATAGTAACTTAAATTCATATCGCGTAATAGATATATATATATATTTATTTTATTTATTTTTGGTAAAAAATATCACGTCATACGATATTCTCGCCCTTACGCGGGACTCACGCTCGATCCGGGCGTTATAGTTCTATATTCTTTTTGGGTGATATATATTTTTTTTTCTCTTCTTTTATTTTGATTATATCATAATTATCTTTCGATCGTCTGCGGACATCGTGAACCCATATATGTTCGAGGACATACGTTAAAGCCACGGATTGCGATCCTAGTCGATGATTCGACCTTTGTTTTTTGCTTGTTATTATTTCTCGAGATCAAGCGTTTAAAGGCGTGCGATGAGTATAGCGTGACTCATCCGCACTCGAGCCATTTCACGACGAATTCTTCGCCGAGTCCATGTACTCAGTTTATATATGAATAAGAGTAGGATTATCGTATCCATACGAGAATAAGAAACTCGACATAATAACGTTCACCCATCGCCTGCGAATTTCTTTCTTTTTTTGTATATTTTTTTTTTGTATTATAAGAAACTTTAAGGACTATCGTGCCCTGTGAAAAGAAACTATGTGATATTTTCTTTTATCTCGCTTCTCGAGCCTAGAGAGGATTTGTCCTCTAATTTCACGTCGTATCGCCGACACAAAGGTATATGTTTTGTGGATTGTACAAAGCATCAACTCGAGATTCATCGGGTTTTCGAATGTAAATATCCAATATAACCATCATAATCATTTATTTCTGCTTTCTTTATTTGGTCAAATAAAGAAAATCGTTACACAGTATATGCATACATAGATATACACATACATATAGATATACAAAGTCTTATAGAAACGAGCCTATTGGAAGTTTGGATGATCGACAGTGTATATACATTGTAACGCCTTTAACCGTCGTTTACTGGAAGTTTGGATGATCTACAGTGTATATACATTGTAACTTCTTTCACCGTCTTTTACTGGAAGTTTGGATAATCTACAGTGTATATACACTGTAACTCCTTTAAGCTTCTAGAAGAATGACGTCACCCAACTATTTCCATCTCTCTCTCTCGCCCTGCATATAAAGGCCACCAATGGTGTGACTTGACCATTAAATTTCTGACTGCGAACAATTGAACATCAGTGTACAAAATGGAATCAGAACAGTGTTTGAAGCTTATAGGCATCATGGAAGATGCTTATAAATCTTTGAAAAGTGCATCGAGTGAACAAATTGAGAAATGGAAAAATTTGGTATTCGGAATATTAAATTATTAAACAAAATATTGAAAACACCGAACTTATCTCCGGGTGAAAAACAAGGATTCAAACAACGATTTCCCTGCTCAAATCCCTGAGTGAAAAATTCAAGGCTAATCAACGAGTAGGTGGAAACATTGGTGCGCGAAAGAACACATCCGATCGCGTTCGTTGGGTGCATTTGGAGTCCGCTTTTGAGAACCGTATTCGAACTGGTGCATTGGTGAATCTCATCCACAAGGATCTACGATCATTCTTGTACGATGCTAAAGTCACCACTGTCAAGCGGCTCGCAAATGTCCTAAAAAAGGATGGAAATTTGAATGCGAATGTTGTGCTGGCGTGTAAATTTTCCACGATGAAAAACGGCGAAGTGATCGAAGAAACAAAATACTTTAACACGAGAAACGAAGCGATTCTCGCAGCAACGGACATTAAGATTTGGTTCAATGAAAACGTAACGGACCGTCTGTTGGAAAAAGTGGAAGAATTTCAAGAACGTGATTCGGGCTGGTCATTGCGCGAAATCGTCAACTTGACAGTTAATATGAATCACTCCGTACCACTACGCGGAGGTCTGTCAACATACGTCGAGTTGCCTCGAGAAATACAAAACAAAAAGGCTGTGGTGAATGTGGAAAACAATGACCAATTCTGTTTTCTGTGGTCGGTCGTAGCAGCACTCCATCCAGTTGCAACAAATGCAAAACGACTTAGCTCGTATCCCAGCTACAAGCAAGTGCTGAAATATGACGGTATCAATTTTCCGATCGCCTTAAAAGATATTTGTAAATTTGAGAAAATGAACAATTTAACGATCAATGTATACGGTATGGACAAGTGTGGCAGAAAAAATGAAATAGTAGCGTTATACATGAGTAAAATCAAGTCAGATAAGCCCACTATACATCTCCTCATGGTTGAGAGGAATATCGGTATGGATGTAGATGGGGAAGACAATTTCCAACCAGTTTACCATTTTGCTTGGATCCGTAATCTGTCACGTTTGCTAAGCGCTCAAGTAACAAAATATGACAAACAAACACTGTTTTGTGACAATTGCTTGAACCATTTTTATCTTAAAGAATCTTTTGAAAATCACAAACAAGATTGTAAGAGTATAAATAAAACTAAAATGATTTTACCGACTGAACAAAACAAAATTTTGAATTTCAAAAATTATCGATACAAAGAAGATGTACCGTTCGTCATGTACGCCGACCTCGAATGCCTTCTCGAACCAACGGGAAACGATTGTCAAAAGCATGTTCCGTACAGTGCCGCGTATTACTTGAAATGTGCCTTCGACGATTCTCAATCAAAATTCGAACTGAAACGGGGGCCCGATTGCATCGAGTGGTTTATCAAACAATTACGCGAAATTGCTCAAACGGTCGATTCTTATTTAAATAATATTGTCCCGATGAAACCACTCACTCCGAATGAGAAAAAAGAATATTATAATGCTATGAAATGCCATATATGTGAAAAACCTTTTATTTCGACTGACGTAAAGATCCGCGATCACTGCCATCTCACAGGCAAGTATCGTGGCCCCGCACATCAAGGATGCAATTTGAATTATACGTGATCTCACAGTATCCCGATAGTTTTTCACAATCTTTCGGGCTACGACTCACATTTCTTGATTAAAGAGTTGGCTACACAATTTGATGGTACGGTAAAACTACTTCCCGTTAACAAAGAAAAATATATTTCATTCACAAAGTACGTCGAAGGCACAAATGTCAATTTACGCTTTATCGATTCTTTCCGTTTCATGGCGAGCAGTCTCGAGAAACTCGCATCGTACTTGAACGATAATGATAAATCAATCACACGCAAGTACTGCAGTAGTGCGGAGGAAATCCAATTGCTCACGATAAAGGGAGTTTTCCCTTACGAGTACGTGGACAGCTGGGACAAACTCGACGAAGAGCAGTTGCCATCGAGAGAAAATTTTTATTCAAAATTGACGGGTGAAAATATTTCAGAACAAGACTACGAACACGCAATAAAAGTTTGGGAAAAATTTTACATAACCTCATTGGGTCAATATTCCGATTTGTATTTGAAAACCGATGTTCTACTATTGGCGGATATATATGAGAATTTTCGACGCAACTGCTCTTCGACGTACGATTTGGATCCTCTGCATTATTTCACAGCTCCGGGACTTGCTTTTGATGCGATGCTCAAATGTACCGGTGTACAGCTTGAACTTCTCACCGATCCCGAAATGCTCTTGTTTGTCGAGAAAGGCATTCGAGGCGGTGTTTCACAGTGCTCAAACAGGTATGCTCATGCAAACAACAGATACATAGGTTCAAATTATGATCCAAGCAAAGAGGAATCGTACTTAATGTACTATGACGTTAACAATTTGTACGGTGCGGCTATGAGCCAATATCTACCAGTTGGATCTTTTGAGTGGGAGTCTGAGCCGATAAATGTGCTCAATGTTCCGGACGATTCTCCTGTGGGATATATCCTGGAGGTGGACTTGGAATATCCCCAGGAACTTTTTGAGCTACATATGATCTCCCCCTTTGTCCCGAGCATTACGTACCACCTCACAACAAGCAATCGAAATTAATGACGATATTACTGCCGAAAAACAGATAAATTATTCATTATGGAAATCTGAAACAATGTTTAAATCTGGGTATGAAACTGATAAAAATTCACAGAATTTTGAAATTTCATCAAGCTCTATGGTTAAAAAAATATATCGATCTGAACACCGAATTACGAAAAAAATCAAACAACGAATTCGAAAAAAACTTTTTTAAATTAATGAACAATGCCGTATTCGGAAAAACAATGGAAAATGTAAGAAAACAGAAAGATGTTAAGCTCGTGACAAAGTGGGAAGGTCGATACGGTGCAAAGGCTCTCATTGCAAAACCAAACTTCCATAGCTGCACCGTTTTCGAGGATGACATGGTAATTATTGAACTGAATCGCGTCAAAGTACATTTTGACAAACCCATATACGTCGGATTTTCGATACTCGATTTGTCGAAAATTTTCATTTATGACTTTCATTATAATTACATAAAACCAACATTTGGCGATCGAGCGAAGTTGATGTATACCGACACCGACAGCCTCTTGTACCATTTTACCGCACCTGACATTTATGATTATATTAAGCAAGACTTACATCGATTTGATACTTCCGACTACCCGATTAATAACATATATGGAATTCCACAAGCTAATAAGAAAGTTCTAGGTTCAATGAAAGATGAGATGAATGGTAAAATTATGGAGGAGTTCATAGGACTCCGAGCAAAATTGTACGCGTTTAAAGTTTATGATAATGACAAGGCAAAGAAAAAAGCCAAAGGTATCAAGGGATCCACATTGAAAACTATTGAATTTCAAGATTATAAGAATTGTTTGTTTGAGCAACAAGACTTGGTGAAATATCAATACTTAATTCGGAGTAAGAAACATGAAGTACACACGATAAAACAAAAAAAATGAGCATTAAGTTGGTTAGATGATAAGAGGATACTGTTACCTAATACGACGGATACTGTACCATATGGTTATAAAAAATAAAAAATCCGTTGTGTAAATTTTTTTCTTTTTATTTAAAAAACCCTTACATATCCTTTTCGTCGATCCAACTATTGTGCGAATTATCGAAACCTAACCACTTTACAAGCAATTTATTTCCACGTTTTCGTATGATTTTCTCTACAAGATAAATATCCGGATATTTGACTTTGGTGAGTTCTTCCTCATAGAAACCACCTTCGATCGGTTGATCCCGATAGTCTACAAGTTTATATGTTACCGGATTGGTATTTCGCACCTCACTTATCGTAAATATTTCAGTCGTCCAGTTGGGTGTGTAACCTTTTTCGAAAACATGCTTGTACTTGATGATTCGAACTTTATCACCGACTTTGAATTTTATTTTCCGCGTACGATTGACTTCAAAATTCCCATAAATATTGCGCAGGATCTTTTTCTCATTTCCAGCTGTGACATCTTTTGGTTTCATTTTAATTGTATGATGTTTGCTATTAATATAGTCTGATATTAAATCCGGCAAAATATCTATCCATTTATATGTACCTCGTAGACTGAATTTCTTCCACATTTTATTTTTTAATGTACGATTGAAACGTTCACATATCGATGCTTTCATATTACTAAACGTGGAATATAGTTCAATATGGTAACGTTGCAAAAGATTCTTGAAGTTGCTATTATAAAATTCTTTGCCACGATCAACATGCAATTTTTTCGGTATACGGCCTTTCGCAAGTACAGATTTCATAGCGTTCGTTACATCTTTGCCGTTTTTACTCTGTATCGGTACAGCCCAAGCAAATTTGGAAAATACATCGATAATCGTCAGTAGGAATTTGTAGCCATTGTTGTATCGTAAGTATGCTGACATGTCCACAAGATCAGCCTGCCAGGTTTCATCCAATCCACGAATATTCACGTGACGACGGGGATAATTTCTTCTCGCAGGTCTGTGGAGCTCCTCCACTACAGCTTCCACTCATCTTCCGCTCATTCATTTTTTCTCGTCTGCCAGCTTCAATTGTCCTTATGCTCCAATGTTCTCAGTCTGTTTTCCAGATCGCTAATGAGCTCGGAGTTGTGCTTCATGAGATCTTGTAGGTTCTCATAATTTATTCGTTCATTTTTTAAATTGTTGCCAAATTCGGACTGAAGACCTCGGATCATTATATCAACATCGTCGATATTATTTCGCAAAGAAGGAGTAATTTCATATACGAGATGAACTTCTTGCTGTACAATATTTTTCATGACTCCAACAGTCACTGCATCATCTGCATTTACAGGATCAGCAAGATTACACAATCTTTTATTGTTCATATCATATTGACCATCGGTCGTAATTTTGAATCCATCTCCAGGAGGACCGCGGCTGCCTGGGAGACTACCTTTTCTCGATAACTGTCGTCCAAACACGTCAACGCTCATGGCTCAAATGAATCCGTGTAGTCCGCGTACCGTCTAATAAATAATTCCAGCTTCACGCAATTCCTCAATGATGGAGATTATTTCATTGTTATGATTCGTGTTGCCGGCTGCCTGCGATGCCATAAGCAATCTTAGTCGATCCACTAATTCATTCGGATCATCCCAATAAATGTAGTTCATTTTATTATTCTTCCTAGCAATCATATACAGCGGTAAGCCCTTTCCTGATGGTTGTGACCGCCTCTTCGGTGTCCTCCTTGCTGATTTCATCGGAGAATCAAGCATCTTTGCAATAATATTTTTGAATTTATCGTTATCTGTGCGAATGGGTTTGTTCGGTTTATAGTATTTGCGATGCGCATTCGTGCTTGTGATAATTGTACCATAATTATCCATATCTGTTGCAGTTATGATCTCTCTGTTTGGTGACTTTTTGAATATCAATTCGAGCAAACCGGGGGAGAGTTCGTAAGTCTTGTTCTGCACTGAAATGCGCTTATCGTCAAAATTCACCGGTGAATCACCGATCTTCAAAACACCACCCGTGAGTTTGCGAACACCGTATACGGTATCAAGCTCTTTTCCTTCAGTCGTTTCAAACATATGCAGATACTGCTGGACAAGTGATTCACTGGGTGTTTCATGTATAACAGACGAATCCTTCTCGAATGACGCATCTTGTACTTGTCGATAATCTTCTTTGTTGGATGTTTCATGCACAACAGAAGAATCCTTCTCGGATGATGAATCTGATGCTTGTTGATAATCATCATCATCATCATCATATGCAGTTCTAAAAGAGCTATCAAGATCCATTTCTATCTTCAAAGCAGGTTCTTCCTTTTTCAGTTTTTTCTTAATATTCTCCAGTGTTTTTGATTGATCAACAATTTTCTGAAGAGGAGTCACCACGGGTCTGAAAACTTAATCCATGACCCGTTCCGTGGTCTCTCTGCCCGATTTTATAAGTTTATGCTTTCGTCGAATCGCATCACTCGCGGTTGTGATTTTTCGTAAAACGTCTTTTTCCTTGTTGAATGTTGCGCTCCGCATGTTGACGCCTTTCCGTTGGAACGTTGACTGTTCTTATTTCTCTGATGCGCTTATATTTATAAAGCAATCAAATCCTCGGCGATATCGACCATCATTCATGTCTCCATCTTTATCAATCACTACGAAAGAATATTTACTATCGTTCCAGCATGCTGAACACAAATCTTTAAACTGTGTATACGACATGTCGGTGTTCACATGATCATCATAGATATGCCGTAAATTCATTTCATCTTGACGAAAAAGTACCAGCAAATTAGTATTGTCACGAACTAGGTGTTTTGGGATACGAGCGTACGTTTGACAGAGATAGAACGAGTCAACATCGCGGTGTCGACCCATGCAAAAGAAAGCTCTCATATTATCCTGCTTCTCACAGGCTACATCGACGAAAATCATGATTGAATTTGGTCGAGCATCTTCGGGCTTGATTACTTGCTCATGATCGTCAAAAGGAAAATATCCCACTCCTTTTACAGTTCCGAGTAAACGCTTGAGAAGTTTGTACTTTGGTTGATTCAACGATTTAGAGTATACATAAACGTTTTCATATCTCAACCCGTTAGGGTGGTTTATGAGGGTAAAAAGTGCATTCGTTTTGCCACAATTTGACGGTCCACACATCACAGCACGCACACTGTTTGGCAGCAGAGGTCCATGGCGTCGCTTGTTCGCTTCTCGCTGTGCAAGTTCATCAAAATTCATGACAGACAATTTGTCAGGTTGTGTCTTGAACTTCATCATGATAACGACTGATGGAAATAGGCATAAGTAGGGTGCTTATAAAGATCAGTATCTCAGTAACGAATGTTCTCTCTTCCGATACACATGTGAAAAAAAAAAATGAGTAAACGATACGATTTAAAAAATTCCATAACTAACAGTTTGAAGAATTTCACGCAAGAACAACATAGACAGTTTCCTCCTCCTTCCACCAGTGACGAACTTAAAGCTGAAAAGATTCGAGGAAGTCAAAGATTTACGGGTGAAGTTGATTCAGGACGATACGGCGCTGTTGGTGACAAGCGGAAAAAGTATTAAAAATGTAGAGTGAAAAAAGTATAAATAGGGCATTCGTAACCTGTAACTGCTTAGTCAAAAACATTTTGTGCTATGGTGATGATCATTCGGGAGCGTACGAAAAAACGTGGAAGAGGATTTGTCAATAATTTGATCAATAAGCTCCCCTTTGAGTTACATATACCGGGATATCAGTACTGCGGTCCCGGTACGAAATTAACAGAGAGACTTGCTTGAGGTGATCCTGGTATTAATCCTCTGGACGCTGCTTGCAAAGAACACGATATCGCATACTCGAAAAATCGGGAAAACCTTTCGGCACGACACGAGGCGGATCAAGTGCTTGCGAAAAAAGCCTGGCAAAGAGTTTTTGCAAAAGAGGCGGGTATTGGAGAAAAAGCAGCAGCTTGGGGTGTCGCAAACACAATGAAAGTCAAAACCAAGCTCGGTATGGGTGTGAAGAGAGCACAGAGAAAAAATAACGCGAGGAAGATGACGCTGAGGCAGGTAGTCAATGCAGCTAAAGCATCAATAGGCGGTGTGAATCTTATAAAATCGGCTCTCAAAGGCGCACGTGACGCTGTGAAGAAGGCAGGTAGGAGGAGAAAAGTTAAATCACCACGTATCCTGCCTGTACCCGCGAAAATTGGTGGTTTTCTACCATTTCTCATACCCATTTTTGCTGGATTGTGTGCCACTGGAGCTCTAGCTGGTGGTGCAGCGGGTATAGCAAAAGCCATAAACGATGCTAGCGCTGCTAAAAGACAATTGGAGGAAAGTAAACGTCACAATGAGACGATCGAAGCTATCGCGTTGGGTAAAGGACTTTACCTGAAACCCCACAGGAAGGGTATGGGCTTGCATTTAAAACCCTACTCGGCAAAAAACGCGTAAGGCTACCACACCGACCTCTCACCGATGCTGATTTGATAAAGTACGCCGAAGCTATGAAAATTCCATATTTCCGTGGAGTTTACATGAGAAACGAATTACCCGAGAATGGACCTCGAAAATATGAATCGGCTATTGTGAATCTCGATGATAAGGATGGTCCTAGTACACATTGGCTTGCGTACAAAAAAATCAACCACGAAGTCATTTACTTTGACAGCTTCGGTAATCTTCAACCACCTCAAGATCTGATAAACTATTTCGGTGTTGGTAGCATTATCAAATATAATCATGAAAGATACCAGAACTATGACACTGTTATGTGCGGACATTTGTGTCTGAAATTTTTGAGTGGTTATCTATAAAGTGGATACTCATGTCCTAGGAAGCATCCGTTGAACGTTAACCACCATGAGTGATTCTTTCACATTGACGCTTTCGGGAACGAGCTCCATACTGGAAGCTTACTATTTTCCATCGATCGAACTATACCATTTAAAAATTATACTCTCGGACTCGTTGAACTGCTGACATTCAACTCAATACCAAACATTGATGTGGGAAATAATAAGTTTCATGTGGGAGAGGAAACAGTAACCGTACCCACTGGAAGCTATGAAATCGAGGATGTCGAGCGATACTTACAGAGCGTACTCTCCAGCAAGAATATCTCCATCAACCTGAGACCGAACAACAATACTCTGTGCAGCGAGATCAAGTGCAATCGAAAGATCAATTTTATGCCTGACGATTCCATCGGTCGTCTATTGGGATTCACACCACGTATATTAGCAGCTAATATAATTCATGAATCCGAGCTGCCAGTAGCCATTCTCAAAATCAACTCTCTGCGAGTCGAGTGCAACATTACCACGGGCGCTTATATCAACGAGCAAAGAGTCCACACCCTCCATGAATTTTTCCCAGTCGTTCCACCAGGATATAAGATCGTTGAAGTACCCTCACACATCATTTACCTTCCGATCGCCACACAGTCAATAGATAATCTTCAGCTCAAACTTGTGGATCAAGACGGACAGTTGGTAAATTTTCGTGGAGAAATCATAACCGTACGATTACATGTTAAATCAGCATAATGGGTATTGTGTTTGACACGAAAGTTGGACGAAGCTATAAGACTGAATCAAGATGCCGAGAAACAATCAGTCGTCGAGCACCCCTCAAGGAGCTAACACGTCGAAACATTCAGTTTTTGAAGACTCTGAGATTGAAAATCAAACCCCGAGCAGGAAGAAAAAGTAGACAATGAAAATTCGCTTCTGCTGTATTGCTTGCATCGTACCATGGAGGAGATCTTGACAATACAAAAACCAATTATCTTCGATGAGTCTATCACGCACTATGAGATTCATGCGCATCAACCGTTTGCATCGGCAACCCTCAATAACAACGATGAAATCCGAATTGCCGTTCAACATCAAGACTTGTGTTTGCTACCCAGCAGAAGCTCATTGCACGTACATGGTCGACTAACGAAGATTAATGGAACTGCAGTTCAAAATACGAAGCTAATCAATAACGCTATCTGCCATTTGTTTGAAGAAATACGATATGAGCTAAATGCCATTGAGATCGATCGAAGCAAAAATGTAGGCCTCACGACTCTCATGAAGAATTATGTATCCCAGAGCCCTGGACAAATGACTCTGATGGAAAATGCTGGTTGGCTCAACGATGATGATGAGGCTACGTTGACGGATGAGAATGGATACTTTGATCTTTCTATACCACTGAACCTGATACTCGGATTCGCTGAAGATTACAATCGAATTATCGTTAATGCCAAACACGAGTTAATCCTGACAAGATCGAATAATGATAAGAACGCCATTGTACAAACACCTCCCGAAGGTCAGGCTGCTGCTGAACAATTCAAGATTTCATTGAATAAAATCGAATGGATGGTGCCGTACATCAAAGTTTCCGATCAGCGAAAAATCCAGCTGCTCAGCTTTATTGCCAAGGATCCATCGATTGCTATGAGTTTCCGTACGTGGGAATTGTACGAGTATCCACTACTACCGGCTACCTCAAAACACGTGTGGGTCGTTAAAACATCAACGCAACTCGAAAAACCTCGATACGTAATAGTGGGATTTCAAACTGCGAGGAAAAATAATGCAAATACGAATGCGAGTCACTTTGATCACTGCAACATTCGCGATATTAAGCTGTTTTTGAACTCTCAATGCTATCCTTATGCAAACTTGAATCTTGATATTCCTCGCAACCAATATGCTCTTCTGTATGATATGTATGCAAACTTCCAAGCGTCATATTACGGTAAAGAATCTGAACCATTGACTGACTGGCTGGTTGGAGAAGTCTTCCTTTATATGAAGCAATCCACACCAAGTGGGCCACTAAAAAATCGTGTGATCTCGAAATATTATGAAACATTTTTTGAAAGGTTATTCGAGTGTCAAAAGCAAGCTGAATTGTTTTCAAATTTTTAAATCTGATTTTACACCCCCAAATTTGGATATCAATTTTTTTTTTTTTTTTTTTTTTTTTTTTAAATCCATTTTACATATAAAATGATCCATTGCACAAAAAAAACACCTGGACATAAAATTTAGGTTTTCGAATATACTTTATAATCTAATCTATTTTGAAGCTGTCCAGAATACTCTTCGTGTATTTTCCAGCAAGACAAGGCAATAATATTTTTTTTCGTCGAGTTCGTCCTTTTTTATTTTCCTATAACTTTGAGAGAACTTTCGTTGATTTCATAACAAACCACAGAAAAATTGGCATGGTGGAGAATCCATATCTTCCAAGTGTTTTCTAAGGTTAACTGATGAAAACACTTGCTACTTACGACAAATATTCGATGTTATCCAACGCCCCCATTAAATTTATTGGAAAAACATTGAATATACATTATTTACCGTGTATCACCGTGGGGGTCAAAGTCAAAAGTTGGGACCTCACAAAATACCTTGGTATTTCCGAACAGTAAACGATTTACACATACATTTACACAGATAATGATATTAACATTTTAGATAAATTTATCATTTTACACATACATTTACACATACGATTTACACATACATTTACACAGATAATGATATTAACATTTTAGATAAATTTTAGATAAATTTTTCTGTGGTTTGTTATGAAATCAACGAAAGTTCTCTCAAAGTTATAGGAAAATAAAAAAGGACGAACTCGACGAAAAAAAATATTATTGCCTTGTCTTGCTGGAAAATACACGAAGAGAATTCTGGACAGCTTCAAAATAGATTAGATTATAAAGTATATTCGAAAACCTAAATTTTATGTCAAGGTGTTTTTTTTGTGCAATGGATCGTTTTATATGTAAAATGGATTTAAAAAAGAAAAAAAAAAAAAAAAAAAAATTGATATTCAAATTTGGGGGTGTAAAATCAATTTAAAAATTTGAAAAAAATTCAGCTTGCTTTTGACACTCGAATAACCTTTCAAAAAATGTTTCATAATATTTCGAGATCACACGATTTTTTAGTGGCCCACTTGGTGTGGATTGCTTCATATAGCTCTTTTCCCCCACCCTCCGTTTCGAGATCGTTATTAAAAGTTTTATTATTACGCCCCATCATTTTATCGATTGGACTTGAAATGCGTTAATTTTTTTTTTTATACATAGCATGTCTACACGTGAAACAATTTTTTATTAGTGGTATGGGTCCATCAAAATCATCTTCGTTTATTGCCTGATGGTGTTTTTCACATCGACGATACTTCATAATAGCTTCATTCATTTTCATTTCTCTAGGTAGTCTATCCCATACATCATCAATATCGTTCCATGCCCAACTGAGAATGAACTCTTTCGAGAGATGAGCAATATCTTCAGTCCTCATGTCTCGCAAATTTCCCAATTTAGAAAATAATTTCACTGATCTTGAAAATGATGGAGTCCCATACTCCAAATACCATTTCCTCAACCTTAGGACATTTTCGAAGGCGCAGTTGTATCGGCGCACCCCATTATGATATTTGTGATGCCAGCATGTTGGTACTCTCAATTCTTGCAATGCGGGACACCCCAAATCTTCCATGTTCACAATTGGTTTCCAGTATCCTATGATATCCTCGATCCACTGTTTTTTTTTCAAGGCCTTTTACGTAAATCAAACTTACATCCCTCAAAATGATGTCGAATACGTCTTTTAATTTAGCGTAAGGAATATTTCCAACGTTCCAGGGAATACCGTGATAATTCCGTTCACACCACAAGTTCATGCATTTATATTTTGCTGGCAACTCATTCCATTTACAAGGTGGTTTAATGAGTAAACACCCAATCTCCTCATAACCCTCTTTATTTGGATGAATTTTAGCTGCTGCCAGCTCCTTCACGACAAACTCATTGATGGGTTTCTTGAAACCTTGTACATCCAAAATTATTTCCATGTCAATTCTATTTTTTTTCCGTACAACGAACCAGAACAAACTGATCGATTATAACGCAAAAATCGGCTTTTATAGAACATACCCCCACTATTTGTATTCGAGATCAAATGCTCCTGAATATTTGTGAACGATGACGTCATCGAAGCTTCTAGAATACTCGAGAAGGATGACATCATCTTTCTCGAAGCTTCGGTGATATCACCCCTCTCGCCCTTCTACAAGGATGACGCCATCTTAACTGTGTAGATTATGATTATTATTCGAAGCTTCTAGAAGGATGACGTAATCGTAACTGCGTAGTTTTTTTTTTTTTTTTTTTTAATTGAAGCTTCCAGAAGCTTCTAGAAGGATGACGTCATCATGTATATATATATATATATATATATATAATTATTATTCGAAGCTTCCAGAAGGTTCGAGAACGATGACGTCACCCCCTCGGCTTCCCCTCTCGGCTTCCCCTCTCGCCCCTTCACCCCCTCGCCTACACTTTATCCAGAATTACAATGTATTATAATATATTATTGTTTACAATGTATATATTATTCGAGAAGGATGCCCCCTCAGCTTCCCCCTCGACTTCCCCCCTCTGCTGCCCCCCTCTCGGCTTCCGCTCTCGCCCCTTCACCCCCTCGCCCACATTTGATCCAGAACCGGTGTTGTATATCTACTATCCGGACAAAAAATCTGCTTCAACGGCTATGGCTAGAGCAACTTTCATGGGACGACCCTGTTTCGGCCGGAATCAGCAGTTCATGGGTCGCATTGCGGCAAGAATTGACCCACTTCGGTACCATCACCGTGCCGAGGTGGATCAACATTACGTCAGGTGCATCAGTCGAAATTCACGGGTTTTCCGATGCTTCACAATTGGCGATGGGAGCTGTCGTGTACACGCAGGTTACGGGCCCAGGAAAGACCATGAAAGTCTCAATGGTATGTTCGAAAACTCGGGTTGCACCAATTAAACGATTTCCAATTCCAGGGATGGAACTCGCGGCAGCAGTGCTGTTAGCGAACCTCAATCATTACGTTTAAAATACATTGGGACTCGGTCATTCACGGGTTTATTTATGGACGGATTCAATGGTCACTCTCACGTGGGTTTCGAATCATCCGTCTCGATGGATAGATTTCGCACTGAATCGGGTTTCAGCTATTCAAGAGCTCTTACCACGGGCTTAATGGAAATTCATTCCGGGACGGGACAATCCGGCAGATTGTGCTTAACGTGGGCTAACCATTATTTAGCTCGAGCAATTTTAACTTTGGTGGGACGGGCCTCACTGGCAAGCAAAAGATTTATCCCATTGGCCGACTGATTGCATCGGGACCGACGATTCAGCGGCGCTTGAAGAGCGGCCAGGTCTTACCTTCACGATCTCGACAAAGCTTGCACCAATTTTTTATCTCATTCACAGGTATTCTTCACTCACTCGGTTGTTGAGAAACACCTTCCTACTTTTCAAGGCGCTTACAAACCTGAGAAGGACAGGAATTGGGCCACGGGGCATTAATTTCAACGGGAGACCTGGAGAATTCACAGCTTTATTGGGTAGAAGCCATACAGGGAGCATACTTTTTATCAAAGCTCAGAATACTTTCCAGAATGAAACCAAAAGTTGGTACTCAGGGATTTTTGGGGTCGCTCATTATAAATCTGCACTCGTAAGATGGGAATTCAACATGCAAAAATCTTTTCATCCCTTTGTGATCTCTTTTTTTGTGAACTTTGTGTTTCATAACCATTTTCTAAGCAGTTTCGACCGAATTTTTAAACTTTTTTTGGTTTTGCAGCATCAGTCATGTATTCAAGAATAAGAATTGGTCGCCACTCGGGAGTCCAATAGAATTGACAATCTTCTGCACAAAGTTCCGCACTCAGTCAAAATCAGAGACACGAACGAGAAAGTGGCGGTTGTTGTCTCCATTTTTTTGTTTTGCATGTTGAAATCCTATCTTATGAGTGCAGATTTGTAATGAGCAACCCCAAAAACCCCTGAGTACCAACTTTTGGTTTCATCGAACGGTTTTGCATTTTTAGTCCGCCATATTGGATCCGCCATCTTGAATTTCCGAATTTTGATTGAAGATTTGTAATCAGCGTCCCTGAAAACCCCCGGGTACCAAATTTCGCTTTCATCAAACGATTTTTGCATTTTTAGTCCGCCATATTGGATCCGCCATCTTGAATTTAAAAATTTTGAGGGTGGAATCGTAATCACCGACCCCGGAAACCGCCGAGTACCAAATATCATGCGGTTTGAATTAATTTTTGCATTTTCGGCCACCATATTGAACCCGCCATTTTGAATTTTGAAATTTTGAGGGTGGAATCGTAATCAGCGACCCCGAAAACCCCCGAGTACTAAATTTCAAGCTGATTGGACTAAAAAAAAAATGCGTGACACAAAGGGTTAAACAGTGGTCTGTTTCACCTGATCGGTGTATGAGCAAATGCTGATTTTTGCGGCTAGCGCTCGCTTTTATAATGCCACCCAGTGTCGCGTCCACGGTCGAGAATTGCTTCGCACCGCCGCCCTCTCTCGGTTGCTCATGTGCACTGAGCCGAGCTGGTGGGGGGTCACGCCGGCGCGAGAATTCAAAGTCCCGTGTCGCGACGCTCGGGGACTGAGGGGCGGGGTTTCAGGAGTATGGGGGAAATTCTGTAGAGAGTTGTGCGAAGTGAGAGTGTGAGTGTGTATGGGTGTGAGTGAGTGTGAGTATGTGTGTGCGTGTTACTATATCTATGTCCTCTAGTGCGTAGTTCTCTTGTTATATAATTTATAGCTTTGTTAGTTAGGACGTTATTCTTATTTTGGCTATGGTTAAAACTACATCGAGGGAGGATTATTTGAGGAATGTGTGGGCACATCGGCCTGCGCATAACAACTTGTGGGATCACTGGTCATCGGGATATCTTTAACAGCAGCAGGCCATATCAAAGTGGCATCACCCTCAAACAAAATTCGGGTCGGGTCAATGATCCTGCTAACTAACGAGAATTTGTCTCCTACAAAATGGCCGCTAGCGCGGGTCATCGAACTTCATCCGGGCGACGATGGGCTCACACGGGTCGTGAGCATCAAGACGGCTACATCAACACTCAAGTAACCGATTCCCAAGCTGGCAGTCCTTCCGGTACACATTGCGGCATCTTTAATCGACAGCGCTGCTGCCGATGGCGGGCGGAATGTTTAGGAATGAGAGAGTTTACCGGGCTACACGGTCAAGTATCGGGTAACGCGAGCGAGCGGGTCGGGTTCACACTTTTCCGTCGATGGCGCCACGTACCGGGCTACGAATTCACTGGAAATTGAAACGTGCGGGGGGTTTTTCTCATCGATCGCCATGACTGATTTTGTAGTCTTTGTTCATCTCGGGAATAGATAAGACGCATGGTGCGCCATAGTTCGCAATTAATTGGTTATTTAATACGTTCGGGTGAAAATTAAACGACGAGTTCAGATCGGTTCGGGCAGATTCAGACTTTCATGATAAAAAAACCTTCTGGAAAAGACATTCACGATCCAATAAATATCTCGGGATTTCGGCACGGCACGAGTCATTCTCGGATCTCGGGTTTTCTCGGACATTCGCCGGTAGCGTGCTCGGCGAACCACGTTTCTCTCAACGGGCATTTCACTTGGGCTATACTCATTTCGCTTTTTCTGTAATTATCACTAAGAGTAAAATATATATTTTTGTCATATTTTTCCACCTCAAGTTCGCGTCTGCATTTTTATTTTTCGGTTCCACCTACATCAGATCCCTTCAGAAGCAAGCACTAAACGTGATTTTTCGTGCTCGCCAATAAATATCTTTTGCGATCAGCTGTGGGCGAACACAGTGGGGGAGGAATCCGATCCATCAGGGATCCCGGGTTACTCGGAGTCGTCCGTATGTCTACACCGAGCCTTGCGACACTCGAATTCCTGATTTTTCAAATTATATTCCAAGCATCTTCGAGTCACTTGACACCCGTGACGAGTGAGAGTCACATCCACGTTTACGAAACTTTTATTAAAAGTTCCAAATTACGGGACGTGACACTTCTAATGCTATTCTCAGGCTAGAATTAAACAATTTTTGACAGGATGGTTCGGCTGGATAAAAAATGTTGTGCAATTACACAATGGTTCCATTACATTACGACTTCAGAGGTCGCAATCCAGCAATTGGTACACGAAATATCATTTGCATTTTTTTAATTAGACCTTTAACAAGCTTAGAAAACCCTAACATGTTCTATACATACATTTTAAAAAATAAGGTCTCCAGATTTTTGAGAGTGTTCGCATGATCCATGCGAAAAATTTGAAGGAATCAATTATTGATGCAAAGCACTATCACTGAAATATAAAAAACATAAGCATCACTTTTCGATAGTCTATTCATAATATTGAACTTTGTTATTTTTCTTAGCGATAAAATAGAAGAGCTTCATTTGTCAGATACCAATTGAACGCACACTCAACTCTGCCCACTCAATTCTACTCATAAACGCAATAATACTGATAATGAAATGCCATACACATAATCAACTGAATATAGAAAAATTAGACACATCATTGCACTATAGAAAAAAAATCCCCATGAAGCGACTTGACCCAGATAAACTTAGCCCATAACCAACTGGCTACAGAAAAACTCAAGGTAGCATCAGCTTGCACTAATAAAACTAGATAGATTGCCAACTCGGAATGCTGTAACAAAACTAGACAGACAGCCAATTTGGCATTATCTAATAAAACTAGACATACTGACAACTCAGCATGGATAAACGCGACGCACATGTTGCAGCTTGGTCTTCGCTACGATTTCCAATCACTCGTGGTACTCGAAATTGAGTCAGTCCACGTCAGACCGGACAATTTTAAAATTTTGAAAAAAATATGAACGTGTTCCTTGGACAATTTACTAAAAGATAAGTGAGTTTCACGATGGAACTCAGATGGAAAGTATTTTTAAACAGCGATTGATTCAGAAGAAAGCGGCCCTCGCTGGCATCGCACGCCGCGGTTGGAACGCTTCTTACATAGAATGAACTTCAGACAACAGATCACGAAAGTTTTTACATTGTTTTGAGATTGTCTCCCGATATCAAAGGCTGTATTGTTATTGTAAGAAAAAAATTAAAGTTTGAGAACATTTTTTATTTTTTATTTAAATATTTGAACAAGAAAATGAACTCACTGCCATTAAGCAGTGAAGTGAGGAGTAGGGGGCTTGCAAATAAACAGAAGGGAAGTCTAAGTCGGTGTTATTAAATTTACTTACCCAATATATTATGATTGTCGTATTGTATGTACATTTCAAAAATAAGTACAATAAAAGTGAAATCATGTATTCTATGGTATATTATTTGGATGCAAATGCGGTTACATACGATGAAGCTTTGGAAAATCTTTTGGCTAATCATTTTTTGTTTGAAATTGGCTCTATACAACGAAAGGAGAGTGTACCGCGTACTAATTTTGCTAGTACAAAGCAAGGTATCAGATTTTTTTTTGTAACCTTCGTTCATGAAGAATTCTACGTGAATATTTTTGGTGTTTTCATTATTTTTAGCCCAAGTGAGGAATTTTTTGGCTGTATTGATAGGCTCTTGCAATGCTTGAAGACTACTTTGGGTAGCTTATCTTGTAGAGCCTCTCTGTTCAGTCGAACGAATATTTTAGAGGTGCCCAGGTACCAACGGTCACTAGCGCGTATATATAATCACACGCGTCACGCGGTCGACCGTCCCTTTTTGTCTTGCATGTGTTCGGGCCAGCACAAAGTGGAGGGGGTAGCGCTGGCCAGGCCGCGTTAGTTGAGCGATTGCGGGACTCATGGACAGTCGTATCCTCTTGTCTTCTGAGAACGAAAGAGTCTAAGGGTTATGATCGCCATTCGATCACTACGCAGTACACTGACAAGTGCGTCGTCTTCTCTTGTTTTCATGGAACGAAGGAATCTAAGAGATTTGATCATGATTCGATCACTACTCAAGTATCGCGAGGTCGTGTGTCAGCCCTTTCGAATTGTCAGCATGCTGGTACACCGGCAAGGCACGGTTATACCAGTAAGCAAGCGAAACGCTCGATCATAGGTCGTCTAACGACTTATTTACGCATTTATGCACATGAAACGAAGGCAACTGAGGGATTTGATCGTGATTCGATCACTAATCAGGTATCGCGAGGTCAGGTGTCAACCCCTTCAAATTGTCAGCATGCTGGTGAGCTGAACTTTAGCCCGTAAGTACACTGGTCAGCGATTTCATACACAACAATCACATTAACTCTGAAAACAAGCGCAATGCTTGCGAGGTCGCCAGCGACTTTATGCACGGTAATCATAATACCAGAACAAAAGCGCAATGCTTACAAGGTCCACAGCGACTTTATACACGGTAATCCTATTACCTGAACATAAGCGCAATGCTTACGAGATCGCTGGCGACTTCATACACAACAATCATATCGCATGACATAATTCACCATACAATACACATTGTTACGGCCTTTCGAAATTCAGCCGGACGATAACCAGGCGCACCTGGGCTTCGTATGGGGGAAACTCGGGGAAATATAATAAATAAAACGAGGTGAAAGTAGAACATAAAAAAATGACAATTTCCAATTTATTCGATGAAAAAACTTATAAATGATTTTGTTGGGCGCCAGCCGTCAATATAACGGCAATTCTTTTACTCAATACAAAAAAAAGGGGTAGTCGTAAACAAATAAAATAAAAAAAGGGAAAAAAAG
Organism: Rhorus exstirpatorius; assembly: GCA_963564615.1. NCBI lineage: Eukaryota > Metazoa > Arthropoda > Insecta > Hymenoptera > Ichneumonidae > Rhorus > Rhorus exstirpatorius. The sequence goes on along the minus strand of OY751314.1, from coordinate 11,067,412 downwards.
TAATCTCATTAATCAGGGGAATCTCAGGGACGTGAATTTACCGGCTCGCAAGCTTCTTAAGGCCGTCCTCTAGTTTCTCGGCTGTTTTTTTTATGGCTTTTTCAATAATTTTTTTACGGGCAAAGCATCGAAATAATCAATCTCATTATTTTTGCATAATCTTTATTAACATTTAAATAAGCTTTACAAATTTTTTGAAGTCAAAATATATAATAGAATAGCAGTTATAGTGGCCGACAGGAAGACATCAAGTAAAAGAGGTGCTTGACGGTAACCACGATATTTCAGAAACTATTGCACCGATCTTGTTCAAATTTATACAGCATCTTTAATATGTTATAAGCCAGCGATTGAACTAGGATTATCATGATTGCTTCGATAGTTTTTTTCGTACGAGCGAAAAACTTAAGAAAAAATGAGTAAAAAATAGAATGTAATTTTCAAAAGTGTATAAAAAAGTCAATTTTTGTAATTTAGAATTCACTCTAGTTCAATCGCTAGTCTTGAATATGAAGATTAAAATGCCGTTTGGTTTTTTGATTTCAGATAAGCAGAACAGCCGCAATCTTGGTCACCGTCAAGCACCTCTTTTACTTGATGTCTTCCTGTCGGCCACTATAACTGCTATTCTATTATATATTTTGACTTCAAAAAATTTGTAAAGCTTATTTAAATGTTAATAAAGATTATGCAAAAATAATGAGATTGATTATTTCGATGCTTTGCCCGTAAAAAAATTATTGAAAAAGCCATAAAAAAAACAGCCGAGAAACTAGAGGACGGCCTTAATTATTACCTGTGTCGGGTTATCGGGCAAACGCGATATTAATCAAACTTAAATATCACGGGGAAAAAAAACGCAATTAATAAAAAAAACTCGATCGAAATGAGGGATCGCGCTACGTCGCCACACGCACGAATCATACAATACAACGGGGAAGGCACGCGGCCAATATGGCGAGCACGTGTTTTCGCGAAAATTACTCCAGAGTAAAAAAAAAGAAAAATGATGAAACTCAGAAAATAGAAAATTTACACAATCCGAATATTAAATAAACGTGGAGGTAATGGAACGAACTCACTCGATATACACGGGGAAATCACTCTCGTCCTGGCTCGGCATGCTTCAAATCTCCGATCCGTGTTCTTCTCGGGATGGTGTGGATCTCGCTCTGTCTCTCTCTCTTTCACACAATATAATACTCACTCTATACAGGACTCGATATAATACAACAGTTCTAATCAAGGGCTCTCGTCGGTGATTTTCTTCGTCGTCTCTCTGCTCATGATAAATTGGGAAAAAGGGTAATTTGGGGGGAGGCAAGAGTGCGTGATCGTGTGACGCTACCTACGTAAAACGTAGATTTTTTTTACTTTCTTTGGTAAAACGTGGTGTTTTACGGTGGTTTTTGTTAGATGATTTTTGTTTGGGCGTAGCGGGTGTTTAGTTGATGAAGACGACGTTGTCGGTTGAGGTGTCGCTCGAGTTGTTGTTGCTGTGCTCGTACATTAAACAATTCTTCCCTGGAGCGAGTCGTTATTATTTTCGGATTTACCGCTTCGGCGTTTGCTCGTAAAAGTCCAAATGAAAAAGTTATCCTTCGAGTGTGTCCTATTTTTGGGTGGGACTCCCACACGATAGGGTTGGTACCTCCACCACAGTGGGTGCATCTAGCGCACAGATTTGTGGTTGGATGGTTAGAGTACAGGGCGTGCATCTGGCGCACGGGACTGTACCCGGAGGGAGGAAAAAGTAACTGCCTAAGCACGTGCATCTAGCGCACAGCACTGTAGTTAAAGAGTGCGAGAAAAAGTAACTATGTAAGCACGTGCATCTAGCGCACAGCACTGTAGTTCGAGAGTGTGAGAAAGAGAAAAGTAACTGCGTAAGCACGTGCATCTAGCGCACAGCATTGCAGTTATGAAGAGGTGTTGGAAACACGTGAATTTTGGTGGGTGTCCCAATCAAAACTGAACAGCTTGAAGTATGTTCGTACGTTTTATCAATTACTTTCCCGTATTTACTGGCTGAATCTATCCTCGTTGGATGAGCGGATGCAGGTGTAGTGGATTATTTGAATGAGTTTGTCGAATCTTTTTTAATTTCAACAAGTAAATTTCGGCGTGTATTCAAATAGTCCTCGACCAATCCCGTTGAGGAAATCGGACAAGGAGTTTTTATAATTTTAAGAATTTTTAGTTTTAAGCTGCTTTACACGCGATCGGGTCCCCGAGGTAGACCCGCCGATTTTTCCGATGGTTATTCGTTAACGTGTTCAACTGACTGAGTACTCCGATTCTTAACTCTGTGACTGTTGACTCTTTTCTTACTTTCTACTCACTACTCACTCACTACTTACTACTACTCACTACTCACTACTACTGCTTGATTTGTGGACTGCCGGACATTATATAGTCCCTTATTTTATTGTCGTCGATGGTGGGAGATGTCGGCATGTGAGGGAAGGGTTTCTCTCACGCCTCGACATCCTGCTGACGATAATCTCCAGACTAATTTCCAGTTATTGCAGCTGGAAATTTTCCTATAAGTTTCGTGTCATAAATATTGTCAAGACTGATTTCTGACTATTGTCAGTGCCGGGATATCGATACTTACGAAGCGTACTTGTTATTTATGGTGAGGCTCGTTCCTAGGCGATAAGCGCGGCTATCGTGTGCGAGCCAGCAAGGCGCCGATTTTCACTGATTTCCAGCATCTGCGGGAGCTCGGTGATAACGCGCGACACACGCCGGTTCGTCACTTACGCGTCCCCCACCCCCACCGTGACGAGTCTCATTCGTAAAAGATTAAAGTTTTTGTGCGTAAGGCGGGTGAACTCCGGCAATGAGGGTCACCTCTGGTCGTTCGTGTTTTCTCGTGATTTGAGTAGGACAGTAAATATTCTATATTTTTACCCTGGATCATATTGGTCCGGTTTTGAATTCGATACTAAAAGAATGTATATAAAAAATTTTAAATTAAGGTGGGTATTTCGACCCAGGACGTTACAAACAATATGTACATTGAAGTATCTTTAGAAGTTTTTAAAAATAAATTCGCTGACTGGAAGCGCCGTTATTGTGGTCAGCGTCAGATGTGTTGTTCGTTGACATGGCTTGTGGTGCCAAGGATTTCGGGCAGTCGGTTGATCTGAAACATGAAAACGCACCAGATTCTTGAATATATGGATTCTTCAATATGAAAAGGAGTTTGCCTCGTAGGATTTTTTCATTTGATTGAACCATTGCTTTTTTATGGAAACAAATTCGTCGGAAATTGCGAACGAAAAACGAATGTTAAATTAAAACGGTCGCAATTTTGTCAATAATAAAAATTTCAAAAACTGGCACGAGGTAAACTCCTTTGTATATTATACTTCAAGAATCCGTTGAGTTTTCATGCTTCAGATCAACCGATTGCCTGGAATCATTGGCACCACAAGTCATGTCAACAAACAACACGTCTGACCCTGACCACAACAATGGCCCTTCCAGCCAACGAATTTATTTTAAAAAATTCCTAAACATGCCTCAATGTACATATTTTCCAAAAAAAAAAAACCAGGATCCAATCAAAACATTAGTTTTCGAGATAAAAATTCCCGAAGTTCACCTGTTTTTCTCGCCGTTTACCCAAGTCAACAATGACAGCGTGACCTCTAAATCTTGACGGATTGTGCCCTGCCTTCACAACATTTATTTTTACATCAAAACATGACCGAAAAAGTGGTAAGAGCTGAAAAAAAATAAAAAAAAAAACGAGTCTAGTATGTATGTGTACATTTCTTTATTCATCCTCGGAAGGTTAAGAGCGGATCTCGTGCGGATGAGAGTTGAAAGGCAGACACGAGAAATAACGGAGAGAGAACAAAAAAATTGGGAGGATGGCAAAGTAACTAACACGTGGCGCATACGCCAGAGATTTTCCGGATTTTTCACGTTTTATTTATTTCCCCTACATGAAAAACATATACACGTTGGCATTGCCTTGACTAAGCTGGGAGTCAAATTCGCTAATTTGAGAGAACCATTCGCGCTGTATCGATACAGATGCGGTCGGATTTGCTTTGTTACTTTAAGAGAGTCTTAACCCCGTTGAGCTTGGGAGAACAATGCGGGTAGAAGCCGGCAGCTAGAGAGCTAATGAGTGGGGCAATTCAAAAAGAGAGAGAGAGGCCTAGGAGGTGGCACCGCCAACTCTCTGAACGGGTGAAAACTGATGTGGGAAAATTAGCTGGTCTGTATGAAGTTATCTGGTGTGGTCGGAACAATGTCTTTTCCTCTTCACAATTCGCCCCCCCCTCCTCGCCCCTCCATCTTTGCCTCGGCCTTTGTACCCAATGTTCCCCTTTGTGTCCTTTACACCTTTCCTTCTGTCCTCCTTTACCCTTATTCCCGCTTCCCATTCACCCTATTCTCCTTTTTCTTTTCAACTATCATCCTCTTTTCTTTTCCTTTTCCCCATTCATCCTCTTTTCTCTCCCCCATAGCCATCTCGTCTTGCATTTTTTCTCTTCCCACCTCTCTTCTTTCTCGTTTCATTTCCACTCCTCTATCCACCCAGATTCTTCTATTTTCCACCCACTCTTTTCTGTTCCTTTTCCTCTCATTCGCCACTCTCTCCGCCAGCCTATACCTCCTACTCCTCCCACGTCAAGTCCTCGAAAACTTCGAACCCCGTTTTCTCCATCTCTCCCTTTCTCCTCATCAGGGAGGCCACCACCTCTTTATTCTATTTTTTCGCCATCTTTCCTCGTTGCTTCTCCTCCCTTTGCTTCCTCACTTTCATTTCCTTTCCCAGACGTTTCCTAATCACCTTCTCCACCTCTCTCGCCTCTACCCCCCACCCCTTCCCGTTATCCGAACGTTTTTGCTTCCTTTCCTTCTTTCCTCTAATTACGCTTCCTATTTATTTTCCTTTTCTGTGCTCTTTTCCTCTTATCTTTTCGCTCTCCCTCTGCTTCCTTTTTTCTTATCCACTCTCTTTCTCACTGTAGTAGTGTTACATGGACAGTTCTAACTCAAGTTCCCTACCCCGACATTTACAGACATTTTTTAGCTCAGACATGAAACACTTAGCCGAGACACGAACCCGGGGGGGGGGGCTAGATCTAAGAGCTGGAATGCACTTAGCCGATCCACGAGGGGAGGGGAGGATCACTACCACCCGGAGTGCACCTAATCTTTTGTGGGACGAGGGGGGGGGGGGGGCTTCTTTTGAGGGTGGCATTGGAATGCCGCTATCTCTGACCGGTAAATAGCGGGCTGGAGCGTTAAAATTTTCTGCCGCCCACGACGCTACCCCCTGCAGGGCTACCCTTGTAAATTTAGGAGAGGCGATATGCTTGTCGAGATACGTCAATCTCAGTGTATTATTTTCACCGTACCTTTTAAGATAGCATTGGAATGTTGTCATTCTATCGACAGAGTGGAATTTACGTAATCTTTACGATGGCATTGGAATGTCACTTAACTGGCGCGTCTGTCTGTCGCGCTCTTATTGCCTGTCATAAAGCACTGCTGGCCACGTGCTAAGTGTCAGACCACAGTCTGGAAAAGGTCGAATCGTGAGGTCATAAAATCTTAGAGGCGCCTATGATAGGGTCAGGCTGCTCCTTGATATCTGAAAGAAAAGCGTTAAAGTGTCCCTTACAGCTATTCTTCAGGCCGCATCAATATAAGCGTTTCCCTATCACTGACTGGTGCGTGAGTAGCGCAGGGTGTCACGTTGTATCCTTTGTCAAACCACGATGAAATTGGGACGAAGAGCAGATTAAAAATATGGAAAAGCACGTTCGATTCAAAATTCGAGCTCAAATTCATGTGATGTATGCATAGGATTATGCGTACAGAGCCGCTCGCCGAGGCCGGTGGGAAGAAGTTGCACGTGATCGTGAACGATTTAGATTAAGAATTGAAAAAATGCGGCCAACTGATTGAATATGTATTGATGGAGAAAAAATTTAACGGAAAATGCAATACTGATATGCGCCATAGACGTGTTTCGACGTGTTCCGAGCCCTCGAGCCTTCGAGAACGGTTGATGCCATATTGCATGTCTGAACACGCTTGAGCCTGCACAGTGGTCGATATACGTGCAAAGTGTCGACTATGACGCCAGATATTTTGACAAACCGTCGGAAAATGAGGCTTTGATGTTCATGGGATGCCGCTATGACGCGCTCAGTCGCTTTCTTGCTATCAGCATGGATGAATATCCTGACGGCGTTCTCTGGGCTAAATATCCATGGGAGTTATCAAGGGGTGATCTTGAGAATATAACGAACCCTATGCTTTTAAAATATTTTAGTCGATCAATACATATGTTTTAAGATCGTTTACCCGAAAATCTTCGTGCAGACGGTAAAATTATGTCATATCTGCCTTGTATGGAACATTGGAATGCGTCCCACATCATGACTCATATCGATGGCTCTGCACCCTCTGTACGGAATTGTGACATGTGTCTCCGTAAAGTGTGGGCGGAGGAAAGTGTGAAAAATCCTATTGGGTCCTACAATTGAGAGTTGGTGGGGGTTGGGAATTTGGAAGGCCTATATAATATCAAGATGCACGTTTGAACTGCAGCAGTTGACATGCAAGACAGGCGACGTGCTCCTGCTTTTGAAATATATTGAAGAAGGGAAAAATCTTATACGTACGAGGTCGGATCTGAGATTCATCGTAAATACATTGAAAAATACATCAATAAGTCGAAATGGATTTCGCAAGTATCAACAAGGTGGGAATAATGGCGGAATTTTTGCCAACAAAAAAATTGGCTGAACTCTCCGTTCAGATAGATTATCCAGTCTCTGACCTGAAAGTGGTCCAGACAAAATTCGGGAAGAGGATTGTGGCTGACATCAGCAACGAATTCGCCGTATTGTTACCTGCAAGATTCGTGAAGGCGTTCGACGATAATAAGGAAACATTGGAAGCGATGATAGAAGCTGCCCACAGAAATCATCTCTACATGAAATATTTCGGTGGGAAATACAACAGCATAGAATTCAAACGCATCTGACGCCATCAAACCATCAATCCATCGCGACTACTATGGGGTTGTGACTCTACGCGAACGATGGCGGCAATGAAAAAAGTGTTTGAATCAATAAGTGCCCATTGTTCAAAAAAGTAAAAAAATAACATTATAGATGACGTGTGGTAAAAAATGTGTAAGATGGATTGAATCCAAATGTATGTAAAACAATTTCCTATATGTTTTAATTCGGTGGCTGAAAAATTTAACGCTCCAGCCTGCTATTTGCCGGTTACAGATAGCGGCATTCCAATGCCACCCTCAATAAAGCCCCCCCCCCCCTTGACCCGCAAAAGATTAGGTGCACTCCGGTTGGTAGTGATCCGTGATAAGTGGTTCATGTCTGAGCTAAAAAATGTCGATAAATGTCGGGGTAGGGATCTTGAGTTAGAACTGTTCATGTAACACGACTCACTGTGTTATTTGCCCTTCATCTCGTATTCCTCCCACGCTTTCTCTTCCTTGTTGGCCGTCGTTATTTCCTCGTTCTTCTCTATCCTTCTCTTTTTTCCCCCTCGCCCCAGCGATCGCCTCTCGCATCCCTCTCATTTTTCCATTGTCGCTCACGTTTTGCCATCCACCGTCCTTCTCGCATTCACTGCCTATCTCTTTCTCCTTTTCGTCTCTCCCCTGTCTCTCACAGCGCACTTTTCTCTTTTTCCCTATGCCCTCTTCCTCGCTTTGCACCTGCTCACCACTTATCACTTCTACCTCACTTTCGCTTGTGTCCACCTCAGTCTCAGTCTCCAGCTCACTGTCCGTCTTACTGTCACTTCTCTCTCCACCGCTGCTCCTCACCTCTCCATCACCACACCTTGTGCCCTTTTCTAAGAACTTCTTGACTACTCTCCGGCCTTCCAACTCTCGTCTTACCACCTCTTACCAGCTCCTCCACCACCTCTCTCGCCGCCTTCACCAAATTCTTAAACTGTCCAATACGACTTTCTACCATCCTCACTTCCTTTTCCTTTTCCTTTTCAATAATCTGCTATCACTGCCACCGCTATCATCTCACAGCATGTGCTCATCTTCTTTTGCCTCAATGGCCATCTCTTTGCTTTCCGTGCCCTCGTCTCCTTCGATGTATTTTCTCCCACTCCTCTTCTTCCCCCATTTCTCTGTCCCTTTAACGTCGGATGCTCTGCCCTCCAACTAGGGCCCCTCGGCGCGTTCCGTTTTTATTCCCCCCCCCCCCCGCCTTCCTCTCCTCTCCTTCTTCTTTTCCTTGCTACCACTGCCAGACTCCAGATTCGTCCCTCCTCCCGACTCGTGCTGCCCTCTGAGGCCGTCTGTTTGCCTGTCCTTTCCCTTCGACTACTTTGGTGTCTTCGCTTCTGCTCCTCTCCCTTCCCCCTCTTGCCGACCCCTCAATGCCGGCCACTATTGCTTTCAAACTCGGGGCTCCTTGGCTCGTTTCGTTCTTATTCTCCCATTCTTTTCGTCTCCACCGCCGCCAGATTCCCAGCTCTCCGTCTATCCCATCCCATGCTGTCCTCTGGTAGTCCTCAATCTCACTACTGCTTTCCACTGCCTTCTCGATCCTTCCGCACCTGTTCTCCTTCCCGTTGGCCTCTCCTGCCCTTGTCGCTAATATGCTACCCTAAACGCCGTTTTTCATTACTCACATTCATCCTTCCCACTTTTTCTTTCACGTTCCTTTTCTTCTTTCACTTATCTCCATCCGTTCCTCTACTTCTGCCCTTGCACTTTTTCGCTACTTCCCTTCCTTTCTCCTTCGCTACCCTCCTTAATCCTGCTTTTTCCTCACACTCACTCACAGACCAACCTTCTATTCCGCTATCATTTTCCCATCCCGTATTACATTAACCCCTTGACAGTGAGTGACGCACATATGCACGGAAAAAAGTCCTATCACTTTTGTATTATGGCGCATATGTGCGCATTTAAAAAAATTTTTTTTACTATATTGATCTGATTGTTCTTTGGTATGGCATAGGTTTTGAGGTCGCTGAATCCGAATCAGAAATAAGATTTCGAAAATTCAAAATGGCGGATCCAATATGGTGGATGCAAATTCTAAAAATGGTTCCATTCTGACGGAAATACGTATCTGATGGGTTTTCAGGTCGCTGAATCCGAATCTGAAATCAGATTTTCAAAATTCTAAATGGCAGATTCAATATGGCGGATGCAAATTCGAAAAATGGTTCGATTCTGACGGAAGTGTGTATCTTATAGTTTTTGAAGTCGCTGAGTTAAAATCTGAAATCAGATGTCCAAAATTCGAAATGGCAGATCCAATTGATGAATGAAAATTTAAAAAATGGTTTGATTCTGACGAAGTTCGTATTTTATATTTTTTGAGGTCCCTGAATTTGAATCTGAAATTAGATTTAGAAAATTCAAAATAGCACATCCAATATGGCGGATGAAACTTCGAAACGTAGTTAGATTTTGCCAAAAATTTGTATCATTAGATTTTTGTGGCCAGTCTGCAATTAAGAGCGTTAGGAAATACGTGTAACAAGCCAAATAATGCCAGTCAATTTGAGGTGTGAGTGTCGTGTCATTATTTCCCAGACGCAGAAGCCTACACGAGGCAAAGTTCTCTGTCATTAGATATTTCTATTATCGTTTATATTATTTTTTATATTGTGTCAGCTATTTTCTCGCATTTAGGCGCTCGGATTCAAGTCAACTTAATAAAATTAAAATTCAAAATCGCATCCGCCTTTTTGAATTTTGGCAATCTGATTTCAGATACACATTCAGCGACCTCAAAAACCATAAAGTACTCACTTTCATCGAAATCAAACCATTTTTCGAATTTGCATCCGCCATATTGGATTCAACATGTCGAATTTAGAAAATCTGATTCCACATTCAAATTCAGCGACCTCAATTACAGTAAAACTAAAATTATGGGATAAATCTATCAAGATTTTTTTCTGACTTAAAAATGGCACGAAAATGTCATTTTCGCCACACTGCTAAGGGGTTAATGTAACAAGAGGTTATAAATTTTACGTAACATGCTTGTAGCAATGTTATATAAGCTAAAACATTTTTCTTTTAGAACATCGTTCTTTCGTAATGTTTATTTAGTAAACGTCATTACCATTAATCGTTATTCAATGCAACATTATTTTCGAAAAATCACGTATTGGAGTGCGAACGATTTGGACTTACGGCGTTTGGATAGGCGTATTTTGGTCAGATGGAGAATCAGCGCATAAAATTTTTGACGAATAAAGTAAAATCTTTCCTTTGATTCAATACTGAAAAAAAAGTAATGGTAAAGTCACTGTCATTTTGATATTCACTGTATGGAATTTTTGACATATATTACTTTCGATTGCTCGAACTAAAAAATATAACATCCATATTGCCCATTACTGCAAAATAATAACAAATTCGGTACTGACGTTACGTCTAGAACCAAAAAAAAATACGATTACATAGACATAAAATGTGAAAAGTGCTAAATAATTTTAACATACCCTTTTACCGTATTTCGCCTCGACTTGGACTCGCATCGCTTGGAAACACTGTTCTAATCTTTGTTGGAAAGGTGCGAGTTCTGCGGGTGCCCGAATCTTGTGCAATTGAACTCCCACTTCCAAAAGTGGAATTTGTTCGGCAATTAATCCTTCAAGTTTCAGGAGATCAGAACTGTCGTCCAGATGGGCTCCACGATATTCGTGATTCAAGAAAGCCTTTTCATAGTTGTCCACTCCACCCATTACGGCTGGATCGAGTACACCATTTAATTTCATGCTGAGTGGATTCAATGGAAGACTGGAATCCGCTCTAAATTATAAAAGGAAAGCGAGAATTATGGAACAATGTGCAACAAACAGTTAAATATTCTAGAATTACTTTCAGCAGGTCCCTTATGCCCACAAGTGAATACGAGGGAGTTACAGGTAAAATAACTAGCTGACATAATTGACAGTTGACTAAAAAGTAACATATGATGAGAGATTGTAAAAGAGCTCACTATATAAACAATGCATACAGAGTATAGCTACGTCAGACTAATGTATATCACAGAAATACATGTCACAGAAATATATGTCAGAGTTGAAACAATGTTTTGAAAAGTACAAAAATGATTTTTTAAATATTGTGTATGTATTCATGTGCCATTCCTACAAAATTTAAATCGCTATATCTTGAAAAAAATTCAAACGGTCATCACGCACACGCACAGACGCTCAGTATCGTTCGAATGGCGGGAGTTTTATTCAAACCACGGCACTATTCACACGTGGGCCGTTTCCGCAACTCTCGTGGGATTCAACAAGTGAAATTATGATCCGGTTCAACTAACGTGGTGCACATACTTTACCAGCTCTAAATAGCTTCTTTCCACCCGCAACCTACAACTGAATATCCTCGGTACTGATCTCCTCATCCTCTCTTTTTCATCCCATGTCCTTTGGGGGAACAATCCCTGAGGGGGATCCTTTTAACCCCATTGGCAACCCTCCCGATCCTCAATTACCCTCGGAAAGACAGCAATTTTCAGAAAAATCGTTCACCAATGAGACAGGCTATTTTTAACACAAACGATTTACTATGCCTTGTCCTGCCGCGGCCGTGGTCCTTCGGCTGGCAGGGCTCTAATTAATTTCCTATATACAATTTTAATAACGGGGCGCCAATTAATTTTTAGAAAATTGATAAACTATCGACATCTCTATTCTCGGCTAGCTCCCCTAACAATGAGACGATCAGAAAGGGGAGGGTACAGTTGGATGACCAGAAACAAAGAGTTGCGAGTGCAGTAAAGAAAGTCCAAGACAAAGATATAAATTCTCTTTATTGACTTACGTTTCGGCTGAATCCCGATTATACTCGTTCTACAAACGCCTTCGGCCACACTCTCACCCCTGATTACTTGACAAATCCAATACACGGTAAATTTAGTCGAAAGACACGACGAATTTACGACAAATCTTTAGTACTTTAAATTGACGATACTAGAACTGAGACTTTGTGGTCTTTGGTCGAAATATTCGACAAAATTCACACTAGTTCGACTAATATTAATATTCTTTATATTTTTCGCGACAAGACTCCTCGGGCACTGACCTGGCTCTTACAAAAGACGTGAGCGAAGTGTCCGTTTTCCGGCTCGCTCTTGATTCGTTTCACAAAAATTGCTAAGGCACACGCGTCATCGATGACCAATCGATTGGCACGTGCCATTGCCCTTCTTATTTCCAACAGTGTGAGGAGTCATGTCTCGGCAAATCCCTACAGTGGTATCGCCTTAATGGATAATCTGGGGGTCTCGGTACGATAGGACCCGAGGAGTCGAGTCGAGCGTTGACGTCGAGGAAAGGGTCTTATTTTCCTGTCGCACAAAGTTTCTAGCGGTGCAACAAAGCATAAGAGACCAAAAAACCAACGAATACCTCGTCCTGCTCTCAAGATACAGATAGAATTCGTTTTTATGAAACTGCAGTCAACCACCACAGCACCGTTCTCTGCCCTACGTGACCTCGAAAGTCAAGGTAGGTATTCAAAAAAACAAAATACAAAAAAAATACAAAAAATAGGTCCCTTGAATGACGACAAAAGCACTCGATATCAATGATTGAAGATGAAGACTTTAAGCAATATATAGGGGAAAAATACGAAGCCAATCACGTGAAACCAAAACGTAAGTGCAGCTCAGAAGCAACAAAAACAGCATCAATGACCAACTATGTTAAGAACCTCCTCGAATCGATACCAGCTCTCGCGAAATTACCATAGAATAGATACACAAAAAGTAACGAAGGTCCATACATCGTCATAATAAAATCGGCTGCACCTGCACAAAATATATTAGGAACATCGACGATTCACTTAGAGCTCAACACAGCCAAACACAACACCGAATAGAACAACAACGAAGAGATAGACGAAGAAATGGACTCAACAAGCCAAATTGAAGGAATCCTGAAGAAAGAAGGAAAAATTCCGCTGAAAAGTACAACACCGATATACGTGATTATGCTTATTCATAGAATAGTTCCGCAGCAAGGATCTCAAAAACACATCCAAGAGATGACGTTGGTTGGACTGACCGAGGTATCAGTTCAGTTGAAGACCGGTGCGATAACAAATCAACTTATCGAAAACCGCACGCTCGCCTCGAAAGGCGGTTAAGCCTTTATTCCCGGCAATAGAGTCGTTAGGTTCGCAGTCATCAGCAATAGTCCCCTTAAACTCTCGGACAAAAACACAATGGAAGGAATAGCCGCTGCAGTCAAAGTAAACAGTGTCCGATGCCTCATTCGTCGTATCTACAATCACGACACCGGCCTTCGAGAACTCGCGCCATCTATAAGTATTTTTATGACCTTCTACGTACAAAACTTCCCCACTCACGTGAAATTGTGTCGAGTCGTACCCGATGTGGAACCATGGCTCAAAAAATCTTTATCAACTGCTATCGACACAATCCCATAAGAGAAGACTGCTGAGGCCGTGTGCGCTGCCCTCGTTGCGGGAACAATGCGCATCAAAATGTGAAAGATTGCGCCATAATGCACTTGCCACTGGTATGTCTCCACTGATGGGGATCTTACTTACCGACTGACGCTGCGTGCCTGCTACTTGATGCCAAACAGCAAATTAAGAGGAAAGCAATAACGAGGAACTCTTTAATTAGGGAAGCACGTGAGAATATCATGGGGAGAACTCGCTCAACTGATAGTCCTTCATTTGAATAAAACCAACAAATTCTATGGCAACAACAACAGTGACAACAGCAACTGACCCAACGACAAGAACAACACTATAAGCTTGTCTACAAACAACAACGATACTACCAACTACAACAACCTCCACAACGACATCCACAACAATCCAATCATCAACGACCCCTCAGAAAACGACCATACCAACAAAGACCACAAGTCAGTTTCCCACCTTTCCATTGCTACAACTTCCTCTTCACTAACTGTCGCCTCGAATTCAGGCTACATCGACACCCATTGTACGCCCACGACTTCAAAAACTAAAACCCGACGCCCTACGTGCACCCTTCCTGGAAGAACACAGTAACATACTTCTCACCCCCACGGTCGCTTGGAAATGCGTTACGCAGCATCAAACGACACAGTAAGTGTTCCACTTAAACTATCTGCATAAGAAACGCCTCTCTTGGTGGACAACGTATCGGTATCGGGCACTACTCTCGATTTTTGGATGCTCCGAAGAACTCACGAATATTGTCGGTAAACTTAAGAACATCAACTCAAAACAAATACATTAAATACCGTGCAACAATTGCTTCCATACCAAACCGAGGTATAAAGATTCTACAATGGAACTCGCATAGTATTCGCCTAAAGAGAGGAGATATCTTAAGCGTGGCTCAAAACTACGATATACTCATTCTTATCGAAACGTGGCTCAAACTTAATTCTCCATTATCTCTCTACAAATTCAATACTATCCGACAAAGCAGACAGAAAAAAAAGGGAGGAGGACAAGCGATAGCGGTCAAAACGTACTTAACCTTCACCGTCATCGACTCGATTTACTGTCAACCAGATACCACGGACACTTTCACTATCTCCATCCCAACATTGTCTCAGAAAATGCTCATCAGGTGCGTCTCTCAGAACCCAGAAATAAACCCCACCACGAACGACTGCACGAAACTACTGGACTTAACAATCTCTTTCCCGAGTGTCTTCATCGGGGGTAACTTCAATAGCCATCATTCACATTAGAGTTGTCCCATTACCTGCGCGAGCGGAAGAGCTCTGTCGGATGCACTTGACGACATGGACTTAATCTTATTAAATGACGGATCCCCCACATTCATGACCAGACCGAATGAGAACCTGTTTGCTATTGACCTCACAATCGTGTCATCACGTTTGGCCCCTCTTTACTTATGGTCGGTTTACCTAGATGCACTCAGAAGCAACCACTTCCCGATGCAGACAGATATTGACATTTCATTGGATAGTCACACATTCTTCAACTATAAACCGAATCTCGCGAAAATCGACAAGAGAGAGTTTCGATCGACACTCGCAATGGAGTCCGAAGAATTGAACGATTGCCTCGCCGCCATTCTGGACACTGCTGAAAAATATAATGCAGCGATGAAGTCGATTAAAGCTGCAGTCAACACAGCCTGCCCTCGGTGAGTCTCAATTAGAAGCTCTTGATCTAATGCTCCAAGGCCAGCTCCTTGGTGAAATTACAGACCACAAACACCATTGTGGAAGGGAAACAAGCCCTCTCTGCTTTCTCCAAATCGAGAAACTGGATGGACTACATCCACTTCATGAAGACAAACGCATTAACGAAAACGATTCTACAAGAAATGAAACGAGAAGGGTTCCGAAATCTTTGTGTTTCCCTCAATAGCCGGACAGCGATCTCTGAACTTTGGAAAAAATCAACACATTTAGAAACAAATTATTATCGACCCCTACCAATGAATGTCGAATGGATCTTTCAACACAAGAGAAAATACAGTAGACCATAAATTCTCTCTGCCCCCTTTTGGTCTTTGATCCTTACCTCCCCTCTAACTTCCGGTCCAGTGATTTATTCGACTCTACGTGCGTCATCAATGAGCTCCTTGTCTCATTACGCAGCTACAAGACGAAATCATCGCTAGGCCTCAACCAGCTATAATACACGATATTGCAGTATCTACCACTAGAAACACTTAAGACACTGCTCAACATCCACAACCAATTACTAGAAAGAAAATCGTATCCGGAAACTTAGAGACTCTAGAGAGAACTTCCGAAAGAACTTGGAAAGATTCTGAAGAGAAGTTTTCCGGAGAGGACTTGGAATTCCGAAAGCAGTCTCGAACAAATTCCGACCAATCTCGTTGGCATCGTGCACCCTCAAGTTATTAGAAAAAGTTATCTCGGTTCGATTGAATAGGTGGCTCGAATATCACGATCTTTGATCATCATAGCAATACGGCCTTCGAAAACCAAGATCATATGCGGACAATCTTGTTATTCTTACTACAGAAATTTGCTCGGGGGTGGCTCACAAATAATTTACAGTGACACTCTTTCTCGACATCACTAGCGCATTTGACGACGTGGACCCAAACAAACTAATCAGCGATATTCAAACGTTAGATTTCCCTGAAGGCACGAGTACTTTCATCTGGAACCTTCTGGCCAAACGAAGACTACATTTTTTCATCAACAAACAACTTACGGGGCCTTTTCTGGCATACAAAGGTGTCCTTCAAGGAAGCATGCTCAGTCCAACATTTTTCAACACGTGCGTTTGCAAAGTGGGCGAGTACCTTCACCCCGATTGCGAAATCGTCCAATTTTCAGACGATATCGCCATCTTCTGCCGATCTTCCAATCCAAATGATTGCCTGGCGATGATACAAAGCAGTTTGACTGACGTCAATCAATTTCTTCAACAGTGAGGCCTAGCCGGTTCACTATCGAAATCTCAACTGGTCATGTTTACGAGAAAACTCGTTGATCCCACGTCCTCATGCATGTACCTGAACTCAACCAAGAACTCCTCTTCACCAATTGCGAAGTTTCTCTGGCTCATTCTTGATCCCAATTTCATGGGAATGATCATCTTCATTACACTATACGCAAAGGACGCAGGGTCCTAAGCATGATCAAGGCGTTACGAGGGACTTGGTGGGGAGCAGACCCAGTCATTTTGATCAACGTATACAGAGCGCTCATAAGAAGGGTTTTTGAGTACGGTAGCCACGTGCTACCATCCAATAACGAGAGACTTAAGAAACGACTATCGAGAATCCAATACCAAGCTATCGGTCTCGCCGTGGGATGCAGCTCGCCAACGCCTACAAACGTCATGCTTGCAGAGACCAATGAAGTTCCGCTGCAAACGGGCTTCAAATACTTAGCCGATGGGTAACTCCTCAAATGTTTGTCATGCAGAAATTGTGCCACAACAACAAACTAGCCACCTTCCATAACGCAATCTTTCGAAATAACCAACGCAGCATCGGATCCCTGTTTACGCTGTATTGCTCGTTCACACCCCGAAAATGATTTGAAAACGCACAAGCGAAAATTTTCCAAACAGTACGAGCGATCGGAATGAAATTTGGAGGACAAACACAGAACGGTGGCCCAAATGGGTCGATCCTTGGACGTTTCGAAATTTTGAAAAAAAAAATTCAGATCGAGTTGCCATGGGAGAAATTTAAGAATTTTCCTATGTTCCACTCAACAGATTGTTACGCTCGAGGTTTCACCAATGGACAATAAGAAAAAAACACGCTTTGGGCTTTGTTTCATCCCATTCTGTACAAAAATAAGAGAGAATTTCGATTTAAGCGTTTTACTAAAAAAAAATACCGTTATTTGCCCGAATTTTCTCTGTAATCTACGAAATTCAATGTTTCGATATTCCGAATAGCGGCATTGAAGTCTATTTCGCATGTGCATGCTTCATTATCTGTACGTTACGAATAACAGACAGAACCATGCTTGGACCGTAAAGGAGCCCCGTGATAGAGCGAGACAGAGAGAAATAAAGAGCATCCGTACGGGGAAACGAGACAAAGCAATACACTTACCAAACTATACCGTACTATACCTAAATATCGATTTACTGGCAAGACGACGAGCTCCAAGGTGTTATATATACCCAATACAACTCGTTTACACACAGGAATATACATATATACAAAAATGTACTTAGGGGAGCAGTAGCGCAGTGGGTAGCGTGCTCGGCTCGCACGCAGTGATGCGCGATGTGGCCGGGTTCGATTCCCACTGTCGGCACCAATGGAAAAATTTTCTAAGTGCTTTTTCTGTGACCCGGTGGTTCGGAATCCACCTAAAAAAGTAGGTCCAAAGGAAACCAGCGCCTTGGCGTGGTGACCGAAAGGCTGGGAAGATGTCTCGGGTTCGATTCCCGATGCCGTAGCACGGCTGATGAAAACACAACGGGCTCGGACGTAGCTCCAGAAACAGGACGTACGAACTACGACTGCTTCTGTCCCAATGTGCTGACATCTAGCGTGTGCGAGACGAGCTCCGGCAGCGAGAAGCTGCCGTAGCACAGCAGATGGTAAAAGCACAAACGGGCTCGGACGTAGCTCCAGAGGCAGGGCGTACGAACTACGACTGTTTCTGTCCCAGGTGTTTAAATCTAGCGAGTGCGCGACAAGCTCCGGCAGCGGGGATCGAACCGGGGACGAACGGATACGAGAGGAGACCAAGGGTAGATGGTGTTGGGAGCCCGCAACCCTCAGGGGAGTCGGTGTAAGAACTCATACCATACCAAAAATGTACTTTTCTCATACTCGATGAGTTATAAAAGTTTCGAAATATGACCTGTACGATCATTTTTTATATGATTATGATCAACAATTAACATCGGGGTTTTTAGTTAACAATTCAATTTAACAAGAGCAATTTTCAGTTAGAATATTGCATTTGTTATATAGGCTCCACGATAAGAAAGGCGATCGCAAGTGGAAATGCAATTTATTTGTTAATTAACAATTGAATTTCGTAAAAAGTGCCACCTATGGGAACATGAAAATGGACGTCTAATATGTTGGCAATATAAACGTTGCAGGAATTGTCTAAAAAATATGGTTTCGGTTTTAATTGTTAACTTTGAGATTGTTAATTAACAATTATATTTGTTAACAGAAAGGTCTATTTAAAGTATCAAATTTTTTATGTAGGCTCACCAAAGAATGAGCAAGACGACTTGAAGTAAAAATCTAACTTATCTTTGTTAATTAAAAAATAAATTTTGTAAAAACTATCAACCGCGGCAATATGCAATCTGATAATTGAAATACAGACAGTATACACAACAGTGTAGAAGGTGTCTGAAAATATTGATTATTGTCAAAAATTTATAATGGGCTTGTGATTGAACAATTTAATTTCTGAAGAGTAACTTTTTGTTAAAAAATCTTATTTGCTGAGTAGGCTCGCGAAACGATGCACAAGACGACCCCCAGCGAAAATCTAATTTATTTTGAAGTAATGAATTTCGCAAATAGTACCAACCGAGGAACCATTACATTTCTTATCTAGTATATTGACAGTATAGAAGGTGCCTAAAAATTTTCGTTTCCTATAATTCATCACGGTACGAAGAAAAAAAATCGGAATGTGACATTCCTCTCACATTCTCCTACTCGTATTCTACATTTTATCCCACATGAGCCCGCATGAACCTTTGAGCACTCTCGCTCACTCGGTACCTTTCTCGTTCTATCTCTCTCTTTTACTGCACTCTTTTGCAAACCTCTATCGTAAAAGAACAAAAAATATTGACAGGACGACAGTAATCTCGCACGTTACTACGCTCTTTCGTACCACTATCGTAAAAGAAAAAAAATATTGACAGGACGACAGTAATCTCGGACATGGGATTATTTGAAATACGAAAAATATCAATTGTAGATAAATTAGATAATGGCCGAAGTTGTAGAGAATAAAATTCGCTTTAACTTTGGTCATTACCATTTTTTCTCATCAATCGATACTTTTCGATTTATATCCGAAAAAAAGGGTGAAGTTTAATTATTGTATTATCTCATTTATTTTCAACTTTACATTGAGAATGATAATAATTAAACGTGAATCAAATCTTATTCTCTACAACTTTCGTTGTTATATTTTTCTCTAGAATCGATATTTCTTAAGTTCGTAGGAAACAAATATTGTAGGTAACCAAAAGTAAGAAAAATATCGATCGAAAAAAAAATAAAACGACAGCCAAAGTTGTAGAGAATAAAATTTGCTTCAACTTTGGTCATTACCATTTTTTCTCAACAATCGATATTTTTCGATTTATACCTGAAAAGAAGGGTAAAATTTAATTTAATGGGTCAGGGTAAAAAATCGGACAACCCAAAATCAGAATGGCCAGATTCCGAATATAAAAATATAGAAAATCCAAAACAAAGAAAGGTCAAATTGTTGAAATTTCACGAAGCCAGAAATAACATAAAAATTATATAAACGTATCGAAATTTCAAGTTATGGAATATAGAATAGATGATTGGTAAAATTCCGGAAGGCCATTAGCAGAATGACGTAAATAGACGATCGCTCAAAAACTGAAATAACATAACCTTCGAATGGATGATAATGTAGAATTTCAGTTTATTCGAATTCATAAATGTAAAAGTCCAAAATTCAGAACGGTCAGAATTCTGAATAATAATCCCATAGAAGGCTCAGAATGTAGAATCGCGGTATATCAGAATCGTCAGAATGAAGAATTGCAATATATTGGAAGAGCCAATAACTCGAATCAACGTACAAACCAAGAAATATAATTTGATGCTATCAAAAATTGTATTTATTCTTATTATGAGATAAAAATATTGCAATTTAAAACATGCAACCAATAAAGCTGCTTTAAATTGAGAATTTTACGCTCAATTGAGCGTTATTTTTTTGTTAATTCGATAAAATAAATATGAAAAAAAAAAATGGTTTCACGCCTTTTATATAAAAATTTCCCTGCGATGCGTTCTAGAGAATTACTATAGACGCTAATTTATTGAAACGTTAAACCTTCTCGTTGATTGAGCGTTTAATGTTTGAGTGTGTGTTTCGGTTTTTTTCTTTATGTGTTCGATGTGAGTTCGACTCTGGGCCCGTATGTTGAACAACTGGGAGTTTCATCTTCAAGATTTGTACTTTTTCGTTTTCTTTACTATGTGCGACTTCATTCTATTTCTTTTGGTTTTTCTTTGAGTCCTCAGTTTCTGGGTTGGTTACGCTCTCGAGGAGGTGGTCAACCCAGGTATCATCATAGGACGATGAATGTACTTTATTGTTATTTCTTTCATACAAGATTTTTTTTTGTGATAATTTCCTAATGTTTCTTTCAATCGTTTGAAATTCGTTTGTGTGTGTGCGCGTGTGCGCGTGTGCGCGTGTGCGCGTGTGCGCGTGTGCGCGTGTGCGCGTGTGCGCGTGCGCGCGTGTGTGTGTGTGTGCGTGTGTGCGTGTGCGTGTGCGTGTGCGTGTGCATGTGCGTGTGCGTGTGCATGTGCGTGTGCGTGTGCGTGTGCGTGTGCGTGTGCGTGTGCGTGTGCGTGTGCGTGTGCGTGTGCATATGCGTGTGTGTGTGTGTGTGTGTGTGTGTGTGTGTGTGTGTGTACGTGTGTGTGTGTGCGTGCGTGTGCATGTACGTGTGCGTGTGCGTGCGTGCGCGTGCATGTGCGTGCGTGTGCGTACGTGTGCGTGCGTGCGCGTGCGTGTGTGTGTGCGTGTGTGTGTGCGTGTGTGTGTGCGTGTGAATGCGCGTCTGTGCGTGCGCGTCTGTGCGTGCGCGTGCGTGCGTGCGTGCATGCGTGCGTGCGTGCGGGCGCGTGCGCGGGCGCGTGCGCGTGCGCGTGCGTGTGCGTGTGGTGTGCGTGTGGTGTGCGTGCTCGCGTGCATGCGTGCGTGCGTCCGCGTGCGCGTACGCGTGCGCGTGCGTGTGCGTGTGGTGTGCGTGCGCGCGTGCGTGCGCGCGTGTGTGCATGCGTGCGTGCGTGTGTGTGTGTCCAAGCGAGACCAATTTCTGGTCTTGTCTTGTCTCGAAAGCTCATCATGTCTCAAAAAATTTTACGTTTTTCTATTTTCAGATAATTTTAAAATTTGGTTGCAGCATGTATTTTCCCGAAAGTTGGTCCAAAATCTTTATTACTGATTGATTCTTGTACTGAACACTGTCCCCAAGCTGTACTTGACGTCAAACCTTCAAATAGAGATGTCAAAGTCATGATAATACCTGAAGGAACTTCCGGAAAAATCCAGTCCCTCGATGTTTTTGGATTCCGAAGATGGAAAAATTTTGTTAGACATTTTTCTGACAATTGTCTGTTGATGAATTATGATATAGATTTGCATTTGAGAAACAATACCATAAAGCTGCAGTCACTCGTTCATAACCAACCGTCGTCACCACGTTGTATCGATCTTTTTAAATATTCTTGGTACAAAAGTGGTTACATAGAAGAAAAACCAGCAAATTTTGAAAATTCTGTACACTTGGCATTTGGAAATTCCTGCAACTCCCACTGTGAAGTTCCAGGATGTGAAAATGTTGCTATTGTTCGCTGTTCCTGATGTAAAAAGTCGTTATGTTTTAAACACTTTTTCAATGACTATCATTACTGCAGTACTTATAACGGGTAATAGAGCATATGATTATATATTCGCTTCTATTTATTGCTATAGTGATTATTTTGTTTGACTGTTGACATATTATCAATAAAAAATACAAGCATATTGTACGCTCTCTTTTTTTTACTTGACTACGCAGTTTTTCTATGCGACATCCCAAAACTTGGTCTTATCTACCGAAACGAATATGTGTAAGCGCTTATCGTATACCTATGTTATGTCATTGCCAAATGTAAATCAGTCAGAATTATCGATAAGTCAGATATAAATACTTTTTCATCGAAAGATCGATCTATAAATAAGTTGGCTCCTAGATAAAACCGTTCATTAAATGCTATATACGTGATACGGTTGTGGTAAATTTAAAGAAAAAACGTATCACTAGGAAAAGGAATAAGAAAAAAAAAAGAATTACTGCCGTTTTATTGAGATTGAATGGAAACTTACATAGGGGTAGTTCACCCCCGTAACTAGATTTGCGAGAAAAATCCAAAAACCTATATGTATTATTTTTTTGCCCTCTTCAAAGTGCAATTGAATCCATCGAGATAGGTGCAATAGTTTTTTATTTATAACGATTTTGTGAATTTTAACCCCTATAACTTTTTTCCTATGCAACCCCCCTATATGAAAACAGTTAAATTTTTTATCTTTTATCATTGAGGTAATTATCCATTTGGGATTCGATTATCTCAAGTGAAAATAGGTGAAACCTGAAAAGTACCCCTCGGAGGTTTGAACTTTAAAGGATAATTTCACCCCCTAGAAACGTTTTTCCGCCGATAAAGAGAAATACGTGTCTCTTAGATTTTGATGTAGAATAACATATTTGAATTCCGTCAAAATCGAAGGACGTCAGCGGAAAGACTTTCCTTGTCAGATAACGTTGTTTTATCCGTGCCATAGTTTTGAAGATACATTGAGTTGAAGTGAATTCACCCTGGTCTTTTAAGTCAGGAGATCTTGAAAATGGCTGAATGAAAAAATTGAAAAAAAAATCACAGACGAACCCAGTGACTAATAATTCATGTTCGCAAGATTATAGAACTTTTTGAAATAGTGAGGTGTTCTCTTGGTCGAAGTGACGTGGAATTATATATATATATATATATATGGCGCATTCCACGTCAACCCACGAGGTCATCAGCCTGATCTCCTGGGATTCCGATGACCAATGGATTTTTTGTTTCTTTCGGTCAAAAGCAATACCTCTAACTTTTCAAAATTTTCCCAAATTTTTCCTCCAGTTTTTAAGGGTGTGGCAAACTCAAATATCCTTGACAAGAAGATGGATATTTTGAAAACCGATGAAACTGTTTTGTAAATTGGAGGACGCGAAAACACTTTTTGCGTCATGGTTCGAACATAGGATGCGAATGCTAATTTTTTTTGTTTTTTGAATTTTTGTTTTATAAAAGACTTCAAGGCTTGCGCAAGGGTTTTTGGGCGACTTCAAAGGTTTTTCAAAATAATCACAAGACTTTTGCAAGACTTTCTGTTTTGCACTGGAGGTATTCCCTTTAAAATATTTTTCATTTTTTAATCTTTTCCTGACGGAGGTACAACTGGAAAATCAAATATGACCATTATTTAGTCAAATTATTATATAAAACAGCTTGGCGGGCGTATATAAAAATTTATTTTTGATTACTTGACGTCAAGAGTGCCGCATTTTTTTGATAACCCTATAAAATACATAGTACATAATAAAAAAAACCATAATTCTAAATAAAATTAAGATTCATATCTCTTGAACACCGAAAACCAGATAGAATTTTTGATACCAAGCCAACTTTAAGTAATACTGCAAGGGTTTTATCATGTTGGATAAGTTTGTGCGCCACACTGACGCAGTCTTCGACGGTTTAGTTGTTCAAAATGAACCAGTCACCAGCCCATATGGTGTTCGAAATAATGTTTTTCTTAAATCGCTCTTCTTACCAAATATGTACCTGTTAGCAATGATAAGATCTCGTAATGCTGTGTTTGTGGCTATCATTGTTTCAATTGCATTCCTCAATGGGCTGATGAAATAAGTTTCGCTCGAAGTGACTGGAAAGCATCTCAATATCCCCGGCAAAGAATGGCTTGTGACGAGAACAGTTCTTTCAAGCCACAGTGAAGCAAATTCGTTGCTGCTGCTGATAGTACTTTCTCCATCTTTTTCACGGCTTGATGTAGGAACTGATGAATCTTTCCGGGGCGCAGGTCGTGAGAATCGAAAGCGTTGAACGTCATTTACACGATGATACCTGTAAATAAATACGATGTAGAACTTAATTTCAAACTAAGGACCTCGGTAACTTTATTTAGCCGAACTGTAACAATGGCCAAAAGTTTTCACAATTTTTTTTTTAATATCGTTATCCTTTGTATAAACACTAAAAATTAATCGAAATTAATATTCCAATTTTTCTTGTTAATCGGGGTAAACTATATCCGATTTTCATTATTCTTATAATACGTACAGGTCTCTTCTTTGCAATAACTGAGGTGCGCTGCGCACACGATAAAACTCTACGGGAGACTGCTGAGATATAAAACGATACATAATTGATTTGGTGAAATAAGGATGTGGAACGGAAAAATTTCTAAAGGTCTTCTGGGATTAGTTGTAACGCTTACTTTAGAAAACTCATTCGACAATGTCCCCAAGCACTATAATTCATGTAACACGTCTGTAACATAATTCGGTAGCAAGCCTGAAACAACAACTGCTAACTTATAGATATAACTCCAAGAAGAATAAACACATGTAAGTGTCGAATTTCAATAAACTGTAAGAAACTTAAATGTACGGTACTTAAATTATTGCTTTTGTTCTCACGACTCGGAATAAAATACTCGTTGCATTAGGTTCAATTAATGCACTTCTTTATCAACGCTGTTTTCACGAACGGGGTACAATTCAAGTGCACACTCAGTCTTATTTATATTCTTATTTCATACTTGCGTGCTAGATAACTGCCTTGGATTTTTTAACGCATTCGTATTTAATGCTTTCATTGTCAGACGAAACAGAAGATTTAATGCGAAAAATGTTTTAAAAAAAAAATGTCAAAAAAATTCATTCGGATAATTTTGCGCTTTAAAAAAGAGTTAAATAAATTAACAATGATTTTATTAAATACCTAATTGTGATTACAATAATTGTAAGTTTTATTACTTATTTATTACTTTACTTATTTATTACTTGAAGTTTTATAACTTAAGGATGTTCCTCTGTTATATCGATTTAATGTCATCGACTTGAAATTTTTACAGCCTGTTAGTGTTTATCCCCAAAACGTGTGTGCAAAGAATCAATGAGATTAGGAGCCTCGTTTTCGAGATATTAAATGTTTAAAAAAACATTATTTAACATGCGTTCTTATGGGCGCACACGAAAAACAGGTTCCAATCGTTCTGTAATTCACGAACTCGAAATGCCAGCACCTTTTAAAAATTATATGACCTAGATCTATGTATAATAAAACCGTGTGCGAAAGCTCACCTTAATTAGGAGAATTTTCGTTGAGTAATTAAATGTAATATGTTTAAAAATGCTGAAAAAAAACGGGCGTTCGCTGTCGATTTTAGACGCAACGGAAAATCTTGCCGAACTCAACTTGTCGAATCAGGCTTTTTTTTCAGAATAAAATCTTGGAATTCTTTTAGCGTCTTTTCATAGTATATGGCATAAATAATAACTTATAAAATGTGCGTTATTATCCCTCTATACATTTTGGCAAGGGAAAAATAGAAACAATGAAAATTTCGCGCTTTTTGTGCTTCAACTCTAAACGCTGCTCAAACTATATATAATAGAGGAAAATTGCTCATGAATCATTTTATAGGCAACTAAATTCTCTACAAAAAAGTCCGCTACGGCATATATCTAAAGTTAATTATTGAGGCGTGGGAGGCGTCCAAAGTTGTGAAAATAATTTAAAAAAAACCATTTCAAGTAGGTGGCTTTATTTGAATTTAGTTATAAATAAAGTTTTTTGGGCGGCAATGGCTTTCTCGTTGTGCCCAGTTAACGTATGCATTTTTATGCATTTTTAATTCAATGCTAACGTGGTAATATGTAATTGAACATCTAATGGGTCTGCTATTCTGCGATTTTACAAAAATCACACTTCATCGTCACGCCACTTCGGACACCTCTCACTCATCCGCTATTGACTTTTTATGTATACCGTCGCGGACTTTTTTATAGAAAATTCAATTCTCTACAAAATTGTTATTAGGCAATTTTCTCTATCTTGAATAGTTCGGACAGCGTTTGGAGTTGAAGCTGGGAAAACGTGAATTTTTAATTTTTTTTTGCAACATAAACGTTAATATTTCAAAAACTTACAGGAGTATATTACTATAATTTTTATACGTTGTTATTAATGCCACTTACTATCGAATAGCATTGAAACGAAACCTCACAGTTCTAATTCTGATTTCGAGAAAATAAATTAACTGGTCGAGATGAGTGAGGATTTGACGTTGGCACCGCTGAGCCCTGCCTGTGTATAAGCATAGGGACCCCCCCTCGGACGACTCGTCCCGCAAACAAACAGAGGAACATCCTTAACCCTTACCGTCCACCTGGGGGGATTTATGGAGCCCAACCTTTTTTACGTTTTTGTAATATAAACTTGTAACAATAGACTATTGGGTACCTATTACACGGATACCTGCCTCTGTTGTTTATTTACCTGGGGGTCCACAAACATATGTGAAACTAACAAATCAAGAAAAAAATAAGAATGAAACGTCAATTTGACATTGCCAGTTAACGTATTTAATCGTTCCTAATGATTCAATCTCTTGCAGTATACGATGGCGGGATACTTTTTTTCATGTTGTGCAACCTCTACTTCTGGAAAATACCTGAATTATTCCGAGTAAGGCGGCTTCAAAGAAAACAAAAATATCCTGATGCAAAAACAGCAATTTTATGACATCTCAACGTAGTCATTACTTCTAGGCTACCTCCTGAGACAACAAAACTTTCGTGAGAATGTTCTTCAAGGTCTACCGGATCGATTCTCATAAATAACTATTATTTAAAACATGTTGATTGCATGCTAAATATAAGTCAAGCAAGCCGCTAGGGTCTTTCATGACCCCCAGTATACGGAACGGTGGAAGTTCATTGTACACATGGGAGATAAGTGTTAACAACAATAAAACAAATCGAATCATCATTTTACTGATTAATAATCATTATTATTATTATTGTTGTACTAAAAATATTGTGAATTGTTTCAGCCTGGTTTTGAGGCACAGATTTATGCGCAATATTTTTGTCAAAATTAGTTTTCATACTTTATAAAGATTTTTTAAATTACAGTTTGCATATTCCAATCAGGGATTATGAGAATTTTTTTAATTTACTATTTCATTTGGAGTTAATAGTTAGTGCACCACTCTGGAGGCCCCGCACTCTTATCGCCTCTCCTTCCGTCGCCGCTCGATTTTCCCCCACCATGTAGCTCGGTGAGTTGAGTGTTGGGGTTCACGATGTGGGTGGATGAGGTGAGGACAGGGGGGAATCCCCACAGTGGTGCACGTTCTTGATATTATTTTTTGAATTTTACTGTTATTATTATTATTTTCTATATTCTCACCTCTCTCTCTCTCTCTCTCTCTCTCTCTCTCTCTCTCTCTCTCTCTTTACAAATTAAAATATCACAGGAATGCTTTCTCTTTGGATCTCAAAATTACACTAGTTACCTCTCTCATTTTTCCGCTACTGGATTATTGTTGCTTAGTATATAATGATGTAACGGGTGAACTAAACACCAAACTTGAGCAACTAATAAACTGTGCGATCAGGTTTATATTTAATTTGCGCAAAGATGAGTATATTTCGCTCTATCGTAGCCAGCTCCGTTGGTTGACTGTGCGATCCAGGAGGCTGAAATTCTTAGGCATAACTATTTTTAATATTCTATATTTTATTTTATTTAAAATTGTACTTTGCTTTCTGTTATTGTTTTTAAACTTATGTTGCTTCGACTGTTTATATTTTGTTGCCTCATGGTAAAATCAAGGCATAAATAAAAAACATATGCGTGGATACTCCGCGCGATAGAAGTAAAACTTGTGGGGTATGCGTGTTAAAGGAAATTTTGATTTTCTGTTTGACGAGAGAGGCTACACTTTGGCTATATGTAACAAAATACGCATTTATATATATATATAATCATATAGTTGGTTATATTACTCGGTGCTTTCAGGACCTTCAAAATCTAAAAACGATATAACAGGCTTATAATAACTGAAATAAACTACAAAAAACAGGACTATGTTAGAGAATTATAGGTTATATTGCATATGATATTAATATCCAGCCAATTAAGGAGGTCGTCTCGTTGCTCGAGGTATTAGATCTAGTCACTAATTTGAAATATTCTCGAAATTAAGTAATCTACTTTAGTATTATGAAATCCGAGGACCCCTTAACGAACTTTTTAGCGAGAAATTCAACACCAAAAACCGAGAATTTAACATACAGTCGTATGGGAGAGCTACTTGCTCAGCTTTTCAAACACATCTTTCATACATTGGATGATTAGATCGACCGATAAACAAAGTATATATTTGTGCATTAGGTATTAAGGATGTAAACTAGCCCAATAAAACCTCATCGTATCATCGGATATTTGACAAAGAAATGTTAAGATAACTATCGCAAAACAGAGCAATCCAAGTGACAGACTCACGTGTGGAGGCTCTCAGTGAGTGTTGGCAACACCACGTTCTCTGCCATACACGAAACCATATGTATGTGCGAGTGGAACTTTCATTCCCAAATTCCCATACGTTTCGAATTTGTCTAGAGCCGGGGCTACGGATTTAAATTTTTCTACATACATAGTATATGCATAATTATTCTATCTAGAGTGACCAAAAAGCTGTATAGTCCATCAGCTTAGGTTTTATTTGCACTTATAACAATGGTTAAATTCCATAGGGGCTTATAAGCTGTGCTTACACATAACCGATACGCCCGTTTGGCATTAGTCCATAGATATGTACTGCAATTAGTATAACCATTTAGATTCAGCTTGCTATACAACGTACATCGTATCATATTATCCATAATCGACCTCTGTAAATTTGGAGGTTAAGACCCGTTTCCTCTAACGTTGATCGAAGATTAACCTGTTGACCGCCAGAAAGTCTTATATAACACGCTACCTATTCATGAAACTTGTTCATATTTATTGGGTTTGATCCTAACGAATTTCCGATCACAGGTAGCGTCTTATATAAGACTTTCCGGCGATCAAAAGGTTAACTTTTTCAGTCACGGACGCCACTATAGTGGAGTCATTTTATTTTCAGTCTCACAATCCAATTTTTTTTTTTACATGGATAAGTAAATATATGTTTCCAATATTTCCAAAATCGAATTGCGTGACTGAAAGGGTTAAACTGAGTTCAACCTATCTCCAAACTATATGACGCAGCTGCCAGCGACTCGAAAGTGCGTAACGCGCTGGCCGTGCTCCCCGCACTCAGCAGTTAGTAGTGGGGACATATGACGTAGCTGCCAGCGACGCGTAAGTAAGTAACGCGCTGGCCGTACTCGCCACTCACCACTCTCAACGGAGAGAAGAGGGGGCATGTCCCACTCGAACGTTACGCATTTTGGTGTCGCGAATTCCATGACGCGAGTTAGGCTTACCCCGTGCCAAAAGAAGTTTCACTTCAAAAATCAATCAATCAATCAATCTCTCTGGGTTATTATTATTTTTCTCCTTTATGATTATTATTTTTTTAGTATTATTTTCAATATTCCGATTTAAACCACAAAACGTTTCTTGCTCTTCCAACTCCGCTTTTTGCAGCTAGTCATAGAAGAAGAAACGCGTGGAGTCACAATTTTTTCCATTGCTCAGACTGCAGAGGCAGGTTAACGCGTAGGATGTAGAATGCATACTCACAAAATCCAACGTGCTCTTCGAGCATGCTTATTAGGGTGTGTCGAAAACGAACTTTTTTTCTTCGCTCCTACTACTCAAAACTTTAGGTTTCGACATTAAAGAGGTCCTCGTTCAAGAAGGGCGCTGTAGCTTGAAGTTTAGAGGTCACTCCATGAGGATTTAGGTTTCCCATCTAATTAACACGTAATAGTATGTTATGCGGTAAGCGCGTAAAGTGACTGTTTTCGAGCGAGGTTATGTTTTTAGAACGAGCCGTTGGCTCTGCTTGGTGAGCCGAAGGCGAGCCAGGCAAAGCCAACGGAGAGTTCTAAAAACATGCCATCCCTTGAGCAGTCACTTTACGCGCACACCGTATACCATATTTTTTACGGCACAGGCATTGAAAAGCTACTTTTCGACGCCTGTTAGCGATCCGTAAAGTAGTACTTGTCGTGGCTACCTTTGTAGCTGATACGAAAATTTTTTCATGTCAGTTATGAGGGTCGTGCATCGTACTGCGCATGACAAGAGACGCGAAAAATGTTTTCGTGTCACTTGTCATGCGCAGTATGGTGCACGAGTCTCAGAGCTGACACGAAAAAATTTTTTCGTGTCAGTTACAAAGGTAGCCACGACAATAAGATACGGAAATACGGAAATCAGTTTTTTTGAAAAACCATGTTTATTTTAAGAAATTTCGTATGTTTAACTAATTTTTGGAATTGGCTATTTATATTCTAATCAACAATCAATACTTGTTGCAATTCATTTAGGACTCATTGATACCTTGGAGACTTTGTAAACTTGAAAAAGTGACAATTGTGGTCGGAAAGTGGAGTAAAAACGAATTGGAATGAGTTAAGTCGAAAAACGACCTATCATCGTTTAGGGGATGGGTCATGCTTTCAAATACGCCAAGAAACACAGACATCGCCAATTTTTTGGTTGCGTGACATCATTTTGAACGAGAAACAGTTTTTTTTAGGTGCTGATTAGATGGGAAACCTAAATCTTCGTTCAGACAAGCTACAGCACCCTCCTTGAACGAGGGCCTCTTTAATGTCAAAACCTAAAGTTTTGAGTGGTAGAAGCGAAGAAAAAAAAGAGTCCATTTTGGACACACCCTTATGCTTATCTTTACTTACATTCTCCACACGTGGCGACGTGCACCAACGCAACTCAGACAAAGATAAAACTCACATGACGATACGTCTCGCACGACTTTACGAGATCAATACGGGAACGAATACAAGAACGCCACAGAGTTTTCCTTCTCCTCAAATTAACGGTGTGATTAAATTAACGCAATTAACAAATTATTCAACTTCGAGTCCACTCCTCAATTAATTTACTTTCCCTGTACAAAAACCTTCAATTTCCTCTTATATTAGTTCCGTCGGATTGCCAAATGACAACTTATCAAATATAAATTTTTGTTCCTTCATATTTTGCTTTCACCTCTCGAAAGAAAAATAATTATTTTATTTGGGAGTGCAGTGGGAGTGCAGTGGCACAGTGCTCTGGGCACCGGAGTTCCAGGAACCTGGTGCTCCAGGCTCCGGGTTTGCACGCCGCGGACCCGGGTTCGAGCCCCCCGGCCGACACCAATGGAAAATTTTGTATGTGTTTTTATACAATCCCAATGGTTCGGAGCCCAACGTAATAAATGAATGGCCAAAAAACCATTTCTCCGATAAGTGGGTGACCGGTGTGGCTTTGGTGGACTCCCCAGGCGGTTCTTATCACTCGGAAGGTGGCTGCTTAGCCGTGCACTAAGTTACCTACTGAATCGCAGAGAAGGAGATTCCAACCTAGGGCGCCACTGGGGACCGTGCTTGAGTTTACTCACATTGTCACCAGGGGGACTAGGTGGAGACCGACCTGTATCGACGGAGGTTTTCTGCAGTTTCCCTCCGTTCAAGGCGAATGAGATACAAGTGGGAGAAATACAAGGGGAAGCGAAGCAGCTGCAGCCATAGGATCGCAGAAAGGAAGGAGAAGCAGGTGGTGATAACAATGTCGCAGGAGTCGAGCAGTAGAAAAAGGTCGGAATGCAAAAATATCATCACCCTTGTAAAAACCCCATAAGGGGGTGTGCAAGTAAAACTCCCACATTATTATTATAAATTATTTCAATTTCGCTTCACGAAATAAAATAATAAGGCCAACCAACGCGCAGCTTTTAGAGCTCAGTCGTGGTTAGGATCTGAGGCTATCTCGAAAGTAAGATAAATTCTCAGGCCTTTTGCCTTGATTAAACAGAATAAATTCAATAACCTTATTCCCGGTTTTCCCATCGAGTCCAGTACACGAACTCTGTAATCGGTCTCAGAACTGACCACGTAAAAATACAACCTAAAAATAAATCGAATATTTCATTGAGAGTAACGGTGATCGAGAGAATAATATGATTTCGTGTGTTCACACGAAATAATATTCTCTCCCGAAACTCTCAAACGTTTCAATATATATATTAGGCTGTCCATATCAAGACGACAAACATCCAGACCTCACAATCTCCGATACGATCCATTACACAGCCACGCAAAAAAAAAAAATTTGTTTTCTGATCTGGGGATAAGACACTCATATCCTATAGTATTTTGACCTGCTGAATCCAAATCCATGGTCAGTTTGGCTCCATCAGGTCAGAACCAAGGTGATTTCAAGGTCAAATTGAGGAAGAACTCTTTAAACAGAATAAATCACCACACAATTAGGTTTTACAAGGGGAGGCCACGACGTTGACATCACGGATTTTTTCCAAACTTTGTACACTTTTAGTAGTCCATTAGGACATCATAATGTGCAAGTAGTAAGGCGTACTACTCAAGCTTTTTTGAGAAAATCGCAAAAGAAGTTTTATGCGTCGTACATAAGCCAGTGCGTTGTATTAACGGGCACGAGGTGGTGGTGGCCGAATGGTTAGCGTTCAAGTTTCGCAACTGTTGGATCGCGGGATCGAGTCTCGCTCGTAATTCTTTTTTTTATTTTTATTTTTTATTTTTCCAACACTGATCATTCGTTCATATTATTACAATTCAAAGGTAACATAATGAGAAAAATACTTGTGCTTACATGAGTTTTATTGAATTTCTAATTTTATTTGGCTGTTCCCAATTTTTTTATTATTATAACCATTATTATACGAACGAAAAATTTCTTCTCGTGAAGATGCTATTAAAATACATTATATCGTCCATCACCAATTATCAGCACCGATATTTACGAAAATGTTACGTTACGCATGGTTTGCATCCAAATTGTCGAAGGAAAGAGAAATTTTTCAAAATGTCAACGACGTTTGTTTTTCCATGGAAACTCTGAAGATTCCTTGTGCGTGCGGGGAAATCGCATTCATTCGATGTAGTAGATGCCGTTTCAATTTATGTTTTTCGTGTCTGTATGACAAATATCATGCTTCAACTTGTAATGCCGAAAGCACATCCGACGATTAATTGTACAGTACTCTTATATTACTCATTGTATTATTGAATAAAGTTATTTACACCTTCATTTATCGATCTTTGACTTGGGCTTATTATAAATATAATAATGGTTATAATAATAAAAATTGGGAACAGCCAAATAAAATTAGAAATTCAATAAAACTCATGGAAACACACGTATTTTTCTCATTATGTTACCTTTGAATTGTAATATATATATGAAAGAATATGATCAGTGTTGGAAAAAAAAAAATAAAAAAAAAAAAGGAACCACGAGCGAGACTCGATCCCGCGATCCAACAGTTGCGAAACTTGAACGCTAACCATTCGGCCACCGCAGCCTCGTGACCGTGAGTACAACGCGCTGGCTTATATACGACGCGTAAAAATTCTTTTGCGATTTTCTCAAAAAAGCTTGTGTAGTACGCCTTACTACTTGCACATTATGATGTCCTAATGGACTACTAAAAGTGTACAAAGTTTGGAGAAAATCCGTGATGTCAACGTCGTGGCCTCCCCTTGTTAGGCGTCGCTGAATCCAAATCCGCGGTCAGTTTGACTTTATCGGGTCGGGATGACGGTCATTTCAAGGTCAAATTGTGAAAAAACTATGTAAACAGAATAAATCACTATACATATGGGTTTTATGGGTCGCTGAATCCAAATCAACGGTCAGTTTGACTCTATTAGGTCAGTATCAAGGTCATTTCAAGGTCAAATTGAGAAAACATCATTTGAAAATCACCACACATTCAGGTTTTAGGGGTCGCTGAATCCAAATCCGCGGTCAGTTTGACTTCATCGGCTCGGGATCAAGGTCATTTCAAGGTCAAATTGCGAAAGAACTATGTAAACAGAATAAATCACCATACATATAGGTTTTAGGGGTCGCTGAATCTAAATCAAAGGTCAGTTCGACTCCATCAGGTCTATTGATGTCAATAGGGACCTTGCTTGTGTCTGCATCCAGGGCACCTCCACGTGGTGAAGGTGGGCAACGCAGAAATCCATTATCCGGCCAAGTCCCTGGATTGCGGCGTTCATGCCGTCATGGCAGACACAGGTCAGATACCTATTACGATGCAGGGATTCGGAAACCCAGTTTCGGCGTCTGGTCAGGGTGGGAAAGCAGGCCCGCAGGCATCGTCATCATGCAACCGCAGCTTTGTATTTGTTGGTGACTTGGCTTATGCAGAGTATGATACTACAAGAAAGAAATCTGTGGATGATTCGGAATCTCACAACTGCGAGAAAAATCACGATGTTTTTTGTTATGTTTGTTGCAAATTTGAAGTTAGTTCACTGCGAAAAAATTGACGCTGACATGAAAAGTATATACAATGAACTATTTAGTTTGGAGGTAGATCAGCATAGCAACTGGGTTCTGCACATCATTTTTAACTTCTGCATATTGCAGCTGTATCGTTGGAAAAAGGAGAAAAATAAAAAAACTCATCAAATATACTAGCCCAGCTACATGGCAAACACTCGTAAAAAAAAAAATTCCCAGAGCGTTATTTTTTTTTTAAATAATTATTTGAGGATCGGAAGTGCTGAATTCACCGATTGAAGGATAGTGGGTTCGAATCCCGGACGATGACTTTTTTTTTTGGGAAAATGTACAAGATTTTTACAAATAATGGAATAACAGTATTAAATTCATTCATCAATGATTTCTAATTGCTAATTTATAGATAATAAACAATATTTATTATGCCGATTTGCCCACGACACGGATTTCAACACGGGATGTGGAGGGGAAGAGGTTTTCGCGAGATCTTCATTTACACCTCAAATCCTGCATTTTGTCTGGTATCTGCACGTTTGAGGCGTTGAAGAGGATTTGATTTTCTATACGAAACGATCCTCTCTTGACCCTCCCAAAACCTCCGTGGAAGTTCGAACGGAGGATGTTGGAGGTTCTGAGCGGGCGCTAAATTTCGACTCGGGAGGTGAGCTTTTTAATTAACGGCGGGAATCACCAAACACGCTAAACGTACCTTAAACTGAAATTGAACGTGAATGAAGACTAAAATAGACCCCAGCGTGTCAGATAGCGAGAATGTTCGTGGTATACCCGATTCACTCAGGATGTAGGTGGTGGACAAAGAGTGTGGACGGCGATTCAACTCTTGAGTGCCCTCAAAACTTAATCTGAAAATAATATAACTCAACACAAGGAATTCATAAGGACTTGGCCCAGGCTAATTTATTTACACAAGTTCGATAACGCATTATAATCTCAAAATCTTTATCAAATTTGAACAAAAAAGAACCCAAGACTATATCTACGAGAGCTGACGCTAGCTGCGAAACGGTACCCTTCGGCAACGAAGAAAAATCCGATAGCTGAAAATAAATTCAGTAACAACGATAAAATTCGATCACGGGCAATAAATGAGGTATCGACAAAACATTAGATAGCTGAGAATAGATTCGATAGCAGCGATAAATTCGGTAGCGGAAACAATTGCGGTAACTAAAAGAAATTCAAAAACGGAGACTTCCATATTCGGAAACAATTATGACAGTAAATTACTTCGAGGCAACAGCTCGACAACCAACGTACCCTGGGATTCCCTCTAAAAAAATAATGTCAGTAGCGAGAGGAATGATCAGATAAGTAACGAAAAAAAATAATACGTGATAATGGAAAACGAGAGCAAATTCGGTAGCATGACGGCAAATTTCCAAGCGGTGAACCGCTCGGGTCGAGATCAGCGCAATAAGAGAAACGACTCAAGCAGGTAACCCACTCGAAAAGATAACGAGGAGAGAGAGGGACTGTACGCGCACGCGTGATGCGAGCTCGAAATCCTCTTTGCTCCTGACATCACAGAGAACACGAAAGCCTTATCTCGAAACCCGCAAATGCCGGAAATTCAAACGATAACGCTGAAATCAAACGATAAAATAGTATTGTCTTGATCAATACTCTAAGAGTGCTGAAATTTTTCGACGGCGTGTGGGTCTTGTTGTTGCGATGATCGTCCCCTAAGGGGTTTTCTTCGGCTATGGGAAGATCGGGGACTGCCTAAAACTAAACCTAACGATAACGGTGCGATCGGGCAATCCGTGGAAGCTGGGTGATCGCTGTCATATCCACCAATGGCCTTCCATACTGAAACGTATGGAATGAAACTCGGTATCTTAACACGCAAGGATCCAATAAACGAAACTTGATACTCAAAACATACGGTAATGCAAAACCGGAAAAATAGGTAGCAAAATTGTATAAGCAAAATAGGAAAAATAGGTAGCAAAAAATTACTCGAATATATTCGAATGTCGTCTAAAACCCATGGTCGGGACGACCTGTGACGCGAATATAAAAAAATTGCGTCACATATTATATAGCAGTAACCCTCACATTTATAACAATAATTATTATAACCCGTAAACACCACATCAGTGCAAATTCGCACCACCTAACATTTTTTGTTCGTTGCTCTTCTCAACGGCTTTCTGTAACGGTCTTACCCCACCACAAGAAATGTATTGTCAACCTAGGCTATGGCCTGAGCAGTGTCCCAGCATTATTTGTTCCGAAACTACATTTCTAGCAGTGTGTAAAGTGAGACAAGGTGCAAATTAGCACGAGTGTGGTATCAGAGTTCATAAAGTTGGTGCGCGATAAAATTTTTTTTTTGCATATTCTTACAGAAAACGTGTTAAATGTGAGTATTTAAACATGATGTTCAGTTCCTAGTACGAAAATATCGAATCTTTTATCATTTTCACCTTATTAGTAAAAATCAGAGCAATAGTATAGTATTTTTCTTTCTCTAAAATCATGATTTTTTTCTTTTATTCTATACGAATAAATACCTAATTATTTTCATTTAACAGCATGGCTGAGTCTCAAAGACCCTACAACTTGAGAAGTTATAAGGCAGTGGGTGCAGACAAGGAAGCCGAACGTTCTGACGCTCCATGCTCCGATGATAGTGGGGAGGAGTTTCTGGTATCTGGGAATGAAAGCGGCGATTATAAATCGGACGGCGAAGAAAACATTCCTGAATCAGAGGAGGATGATATCGGTGGCCTTGAAAATCGAGCTGAGAGTGCCTGTAAATGGCAGAAACTCGTGGATGCAGCGCAGCGACAACGCAGCAGAGGCCACCCGAAACAAAGTGTTCCATCCGTGGCATCTCATTGGAAATGATCAGGAGAAAAGCCAAATAGACGTGGTGAGTGTTAGACGTGGTGGGTGAATAGACGAGGTGAAAAAAGACGCTGACAATGTACGCTCTCCGTTACAAGCGTTTAGCGTGTTATTTTCGAGTGACTTGATGAAAAATGTTGTGATGCATACTAACGAGCAAATAACACGTGAGTTAACGCGATTGAGGCAAAATAATCGACTCATTCAATCTTACCAGACCGCAACAGATAAGGTAGAAAATTAATGCGTTGATGGGTATTTTATATTATACTGCCGTACTGAAACAAAACACGTTAAATACGAGAGATATGTGGTCAGAGGAATTCGGGTGCGGTATTTATTGGGCTTCATTTTCAGAACTGTGGTTCAATTTTCTCGTCAATTACGTCCTCGTGAACTTATCGAATTTGGGTGAGGACGCAACACGGTTTTGACTTCTCTTTCAGGCCAAGACAATTAAGTCCTTTACACCAGGGACGGAAGTCAGGTCGTTGATATGGAAAAAATGACCATGGGTAAGGTAACCGTCGAGTCGAATTGCGATTTATCTAATATGAGTAGTCAAGGTTATTGAAAATGGTTATACTCACTTTGGTTATTTGCTGGTCGATGAGAGTTATCTCGCAATGGCTGCAGCAAAGGCATTGATGCTGGTGTTACGTCCTGGGTTTTTGGAATCATTTATTTCAATATCACCATTTTAGTTCAAAATAAATTTCATAATTAAGACGAGGAATACCGTCTCAAACATAATTCTCTTATCAACGTGCGAGCTAACCACCGGTGATGATCCCACGTTAGAGTCGTCTGCGAATTTTGCTGACGACTGGGATCTCACGGTGGCCGGCGAGATACTGCACGCCTCGAGGATGTGCAGCACCCGGCGTAGAGATCTCGCCTCGCGCTTTGATTTCGAAAAGACAGAGGACTACTTTAGAGTCACTCATAAAAAATCAGTCGACACCGACGGGGCGACCAGTAAGGTCGTCCCCGTGGAAATAAAATCGTACTCCGAAGCTCGACGAATAAAGTCGAGTCCGTAAATAAAAATAAAATCGAATTTTTATTAATTTTAAACAAACAATAATTGTTCACGCGGTACCCTAGCAGCGAAGGACCCATGGTGTAGTTGCTAGGCGGCGTCGTTATTTAATAAAGCGACAGACAAGAGTACACGCGGTTCACGAGTGAAAACCAAACATCCAAAATTAAAATAAAACCAAAACGAATCGAAGGCTATTTCGACATTCAAAATGTAAAACCTCCTTTTAATGACACCTTGACCTGTTTGGTCAAGGACCATTTTTAATAAATGTTAAATATTATTTTGTTGAAATTTAAAATGTGGTTCAGCGAAAATTATTTATTAACCTGCTACGCCCTTATCCCCGCGTACAACGATGTACAACGACAAATCCATAAACCAAAATTTTGGAAAACATTAAAATTCAAATCAAAATTACAAAACCGATCACCACTTATCGCTGCAGTCCCTGATGAGCGCACTCTCGTCGAAATTCGGAGCACACTCGACATTGTTACCCCAACGGTAAAAATAATATTTAAATACCCGAGACGTAACACTGGTATCGAGTGTTATTGTATGACGACCGTAGCAGGATTGTTGGCGGGAGCGTTAGGCGTAGCGTTGGTTAATTTATTACAAAATTACAAAATTCAAGAGGATAATATAGTACCTCTGTAGACAATTACTATACACACTTAAGAGGGTGAAATAATTCCTCTGTACACGAACTACTTTAGGACAAAACTACACTCAGACTATATTTCGGTTTTAGAGGGAGGAAGCACAGCTCCACTCGAGGAGTTCGATGCTGGCTCGACTATGTTCCAGGTGACGGCTCGGACTTAACAACTTTGTAACTCTCGATTAGTGAGTGATTTAACTTAGGGTGTGACACTCGATTTGACTCTCGGTTATAAGTTCTGCTCGGGTAGACTGCTGATCTCCGACTTCGCTATGGCTGCTGAGTTCCCTTATTTTTATACCTGATTGGTCTGGGATTTCGATTCCGAATTCCCGGGTTTCTGCAAGAATTCTCCGAAGAAAGGGGTTATTTATATGATAGGACACCTGTTTCACCATCCATTTTGCAGCTTATTTGATTTTACTTTGTCCGATGACTATGATTCATGGCATTGATTTTTGCTTGCGGTAGTTTAACGACAATCCGCCTTAATCCGTTTTGCTCTATTGAAACTATGATGTCCATTTCAACACCAGATCTTGTAGTATAGAGTATGCTGGCATATTCGTCTCTGCCTGCAAGAATCGTAGGCTTGGTTCTTCTCCGTCGCTCTGTACCTTGAGGTGGTTAAGTGGATAAGGTAATAAAAGTGTGCACCCTCGTGGCGCCTGTTAGATTTAGCGGGGTGTTTCTTCTACTGTGAGGGGTGCGTACGAGACCTTAAAGTTCAATCTTTATTAAATGGGTGCGGTAGTAAAAATTGCCAAGTTCTAAGCTGCTGTGGCGCCAGAGTTAGGGCGCATATAGTTTCAGTTGTCTCTCCTAAGATTATCTGCGATACTGGTGTGTATTAATTGTCTTTGTGCTTCCTTCTTGTTCATTGTTAGGGCACATGCATCTCATGGATTTTCTTGGAGTCACTTATTGATTTATTACTTGTTGCCTTCTGCGCTGATTGTATTATATTTCCTGCGGCTAACATCCATACAGGGATCTGTCTGCTTGATTTAGTGGTGTTTGGTCAGTTAGACTTTTCCTATTACTTGGGTCGATATAGCAAGATAGGGTTAAGGTGAAGGTTGGTATGGTAGGATTGTGCTTAGGTTGGTATGAATAAAGTTGGTATAGTAGGGTTGGGTAGAGATGTAACAACGTTACGTTTTGATGATAAGGAAACGCGGAGTGAGATCCAACGTATTGATAAACTAGCTCATATTCGCGAAATTTGGGAAGTTTTCACGAAAAATTGTGTTACGAAAGTAGTGTAACGTGGACAGTTCTAACTCAAGATCCCTACCCCGACATTTACCAACAATTTTTAGCTCAGACATGAACCACTTCGCTGGGACACGAACCCGGGAGGGGGGGGGCTATCTCTAAGAGCTAGAATGCACTTAGCCGATCAACTGGGGGGGGGGGATCTAACAGCCGGAGTGCACTTAATCTTTTGCGGGTCGAGAGGGGGGAGGGGGGGGGCTTCTTTTGAGGGTGGCATTGGAATGCCGCTATCTCTAACAGGTAAATAGCGGACTGGAGCGTTAAATTTTTCAGCCGCCCACCACGCTACCCCCTTGCAAGGGCTGCCCTGGTAAATTTGAGAGAGGGGGATATGCTTGTCGAGACTCGTTAATCTCAGTGAATCATTTTCACCGTACCTTTTAAGATAGCATTGGAATGTTGTCAATTCTATCGGCTAGCGCACTTTACGTAATCTTTACAATGGCATTGGAATGTCACTTAACAATTGGAATGGCGCGTCTGTCTGTCGCATCCTCATTGCCCGTCATCAATCACTGCTGGTCACGTGCTAGGTGTCAGACCGCAGTCTGAAAAAGGCCGAACCATGAGGTCATAAAATCTTAGAGGCGCATATTATAGGATCTGGCTGCTCCTTGATACCTGAAAGAAAAGAGTTCAAGTATCCCCAACAGCTATTCTTCAGGCCGCATGTATATAAGCGTATCCCCATCATCGACTGGTGCATGAGTAGCGCAGAATATTGCGCCGGATCCTTGGTCAAGCCGCGATGAAATTTGGACGTAGAGCAAATTGAAAATATGGAAAAGCACGTTCGATTCGATACTCGAGCTCAAATTCATGTGATGTATGCATGGGATTATGCGTGCAGAGCCGCTCGCCGAGGCCGGTCGGAAGATGTTGCACGTGATCGTGAGCGATTTAGATTAAAACGGAGAAAAAAATTTAGCGGAAAATGGTATTGTCACGTCCTGGGTGAGAACGATAGGGTATAAGTAGAAATAGGGGTGCCTCTTGTTTCGGCCGGAATGCGCCGGTCGGGGATAGAGGCTCGCGGTAATGAAAGTGGTAAATTTTTACTTACTTTTTGGGCGTAGCGGGTTTTTATTCCAACGTGATAATTTCTTCGTTGTCGTCGGAGTCCGCACTGTCGGAGTCTGCGCCTAACGTTGACACGTCGCTGACACTATCTCTATGGGGCCGGTGAACGGGTCCCGGAAGAATCGGGTCGGGGAGAACGTACGGGGCCGTTCCCTCGGGAATTCTAAATATCGTGGCTACTCCCACAGGGCGCTCCTTGACACTCGGTGATCCGAGAGGAAAATCGGATTTCGTTGAAGGGCCCGGTCGGGGTTGGGCCACAATTTTCACTGCCGTTTCAGCAACCGGTACAATAACCCGTACTTCACCGTTTTGTTGGGTCTGTACGTTACTTCCGCCCACAGGATGTCGTTCGATAAGAGCGAGGCACTTTAATTTTTTATCCTTGCCACCGCGGCGTTTACCCATATAAATCTAAATAAAAAAAAGATTTGGTGACCCCTCTTTGAGTGAGTCTTAACTCTCGGGCAGAACTCTCATATGGTAGGGTTGGAACCTCCACCCCAGTGCGTGCATCTAGTGCACGGTTTTGTGGTTGGCTGGTTAGAGTACAGAACGTGCATCTGGTGCACAGGGCTGTACCCGGAGAGAGGAATAAGTAACTGCGTGAGCATGTGCATCTAGCGCACTATGCTGTAGTTAGAGTGAGAAAAGTAACTACTCAGGCATGTGCATCTAGCGCACTATGCTGTAGTTAGAGAGAGAGTTAGAAAAGTAACTACTCAGGCATGTGCATCTAGCGCACTATGCTGTAGTTAGAGAGAGAGGTAGAAAAGTAACTACTCAGGCATGTGCATCTAGCGCACTATGCTGTAGTTAGAGAGAGAGGTAGAAAAGTAACTACTCAGGCATGTGCATCTAGCGCACTATGCTGTAGTTAGAGAGAGAGGTAGAAAAGTAACTACTCAGGCATGTGCATCTAGCGCACTATGCTGTAGTTAGAGAGAGAGTTAGAAAAGTAACTACGTGAGCATGTGCATCTAGCGCACTATGCTGTAGTTAGAGAGAGAGGTGTTGGAAACACGTGGATTTCGATGGGAGTTCCGCTCGAGAATGTAGACAGCTCGAAGTTCGGTTTGTTCAATTTCCCCCTCTTATTTAATGCCGCTAGTGCACAAATGAAACGCGAATGCGTTTTATTTTTCTTTGGTTTTTTTTTTTTATTATTTATTTATTTTTTTTTATGTTTTCTTACACTGGTTTTGCCGGGGCTACCGTGCTACCGATTCTTATGTTGAAAAAGTACAGTATTTTAACTTAGAATGAATTTGAATAATTCGCGACGGGCTATAGCTTTGAGTGATCTCGGGTGATCAGGCTCGAAGTTCGACTGACTTGTCCTTAATTCGCGATGGTCATTATATAGGCCCTTATTCTATTGTCGCGTAAAGTGGCAGACGTCGGCGCGTGAGGGAAGAGTTTCTCTCACACCTCGACATTCTGCTGACGATAATCTCCAGACGCATTTCCAGTTATGACGACTGGTGATATGAAAAATCAGCGTCGAGACATCGATACTCTCCAGACGAAATTCCGACTATTGTTGGTGCCAGGATATCGATAATTCGAGGCATGATTGTTGTTTAAGTGATATGAAAAATCAGCGTCGAGACATCGATACTCTCCAGACGAAATTCCGACTATTGTTGGTGCCGGGATATCGATATTCTCGAGGCATGATTGTAGTTTAAGTGATATACAAAGTCAGCGTCGAGACATCGATACTCTTCGGACGGAATTAATGTCGGTACATCGATTTTC
Organism: Rhorus exstirpatorius; assembly: GCA_963564615.1. NCBI lineage: Eukaryota > Metazoa > Arthropoda > Insecta > Hymenoptera > Ichneumonidae > Rhorus > Rhorus exstirpatorius. Next base: position 11,023,908 of record OY751314.1, on the reverse strand, counting down.
TCGAGGCGCAACTTTTGTTTATGTTTAGGCTCGTCCCTAGGCGATAAGCGCGGTCATCTTGTACGAGCCGGCAAGACGCTGATTCTCACCGGCTTCCAACATCTGTGGAAGGTCGGTGATAACGCGCGACATACGCCGGTTCGTTACTCACGCGCCTTCTCCCCGCGACGAGCTTCGTTAGTATTTTAAAGACTGAAATTTCGTATGTATGCTCGCAGGCATATTTCGTGCTTGGCGGGAGAACTCCGGCAATGAAGGTCACCCCTGGTCATTCGTGTTTTTCCCGTGAATAAATGAGAGATTAAATATTTCTACTGCGGATCATACGGATCCGGTTTTATGTTTGATAAATGGTATATGAAATGAAATTTTAAAATTTATTTGTGTTTTTTCGACCCAGGACGTTACAGTATACTGATATGCGCCATCGACGTGTTTCAACCTGTTCCGAGCCCTCCCATTACCTTCGAGCGCGGATGATGCCATATTGCATGTCTGAACACGCGTATGCCCTAGGGTGGTCCTTATTTGGGGTGCTGACGAATTTCGACAAGTGCGCCCCCTAGACATGTTCGAAATAAATAAAAAAAATGTGTGCGAAAACGGAGCGCTGTAGTCCAATTAGAAGACATGCCTCTAAGCTCGTTTTGTTTCTCATTTGAATAACATGGGATTTTCAGACTACTTCAGTCATATGTTTTTGAGTTGTCCCCATGCACGCAAAAAATTATTTTCACATAAATCTGTTGTTCATGGGTACAACTACGCGTATATTTTTCCACAAGTCGTTATCACAACCTTTACGCCCCCCATCCCCCTGATATTATACACGACGGCAAATTGATCAACGTGAATACCTGTTTTTAGCCGCTTGGTGCGTGACAGTATTTCACCAATTGAAAGGCAGTCTTATTTACGTCATACGTTTGTAAAAAAAAGTAATTGTACATGTGGGAAAAAATATGTATTTCAATTAGTGTATTTCAAAAAACATCGTTTACACTTTATACTTTTTAAAAAAATAATAATTAAAATTGAAATGTTTTGATCACCGTCTGTTTTTTTGGATCGGGAAAGCTTTTACGATATTCCGAGACTATTTGAAGAATATACTGCTTTTGATCTTCGTCCCGTGTAAGAATATTGTTATATTCTTCCATTAAATGAACTGCTCTCTCAGCCGTATCATTTACGACCTTTAAATGTTTGACCACATTTAAACCTTTGTTGAAATGTTCATCTTCAGGCCAAAAAGACGGATCGAGTTTGAAAAAATTCGTACTAATTTCGAATCTCGTGAAAAAGTTTAGCGATTGTGGAGATATGAAGTGATCCATCTCTTTGTCGAGTATAGTAATAATATCTTTGGGATTTATCTCTATGCGATTGGAGTAATCCTCTTCGGTTTCGTCACTCGTTTTTAACCCGAGGAACATGTTTCGTTTCACGCACAGTGATATTTCGTGATCAAAAAATGACATTGCTGCAGTTTGCGGATTGAGATACCATAAGTGCTTTATGATTTTTTGGATTGTTACTCGAGAAACATCAGGATCATCTGACTTGTAATTGTCAAGTTTTTTTAAAAGCTGCAAGTCGTGGTTTGGTGCTTGAGGTGCAAATGGAGCTGTAAACCATGCTCTCACGTATATTACGACAATAAAAATACACACTCCTGCAATTGCTTTGTGTTCTTTTGAAGTTAACTTAGAACTTTCGCGAAGGAAATCTATTTTTAAGCAATAGATCGGCTTTGCCATCCAACGAGCATGATGATACGCTCCGGGGAACCGGAATATAACACCACGAGGCGGAGTAATGCCGATAAATATGTGAGTTAATTCTAGTAACTCCTGATAATCTTCTCTCGGCTGACTATTCATCGACGTTTTTTCCACGAATGATTTAATACTTTCGATATGCTCGATTAATATTTTTTTTACATCCGCATCTTCGATTCCACTTTTCCATGAGGTCTTATCTATTCTAGTCCACGATTCTTGGAACCTCTTAAAAATAGCGACGTTTGGACCGCTCGATGCAGGCATTTTCTGTTCGAAAACACTTCGTAGAATAATTTCGAAAATATGGTGTCGGCAAGGTAAGAATAAAATATCTCGTTTTAAAATCTGTTCTAAAACGACTGCCGCGCCTTTTATGTGACCGAGATTAGAAGCTGTTGAATCACAGCATAGTGCCTTGACTGTATGAGAGAGACCCCAATCTTCAAGTACGTCAAATATAGCGATTGCTTGGGATTGCCCAGTTCCGTCCTCTAACTCTCGCACGCCCAACAGTTTTTCGACATTCCCATTCGTTATGATAACAGGTAGTCTGTCATTGACCTCGCGTTTCAATATATTGGGCAGCATTTTTCCATCCCAGTGCAAGACGACTGCATCGAGTTCCGTTTCTTTAAATACTCGTTTAATATTAATTGCTTTTGCAGCACGCAATTTTTCTCTGTAGCGTCGAATTGACGATTTATTAAGAACCATCGAGTTCAGATCGTATTGTAGAGATTGAGCAACGGCAGCAATTACATGGACAGCATCTCTGTCGCTTAATTTACACTTATCTAATACAGCGACCAATTTGTCGTCAATTATATTCACGCTCCCACGTGCTCTTTTAGGCTGCGACGGTCCGGCTACAGACTCATCGAGTAAGAGAACCGACGAATCCATACCATCTTCTATAGAAACGTTAGAGTAAGTGCCAACGCTCCTCTGACTCAGTGTGTTCAAAGAGGTTTCATCACTTGATGCCAATTCTGCGAATTCTCCTACAACAAATTATAATCATTTTGAGTCGTATTAAATATAATTTAAAAATATTACGTAGTAATGAAATGTTTCGTCCAATAATAAATAAAAATAATTTCAATAAAAATAAAAACTTACTGGCTAAGTTTTTCTCCATGTCGCTTTTTCGCAGTCTTTGCAGAATAATCTCTTCTGTACGTAGTTCGAGTTCTTCATCATTCTCGTACATTGTTTCGATGTCTCTGATGTAACCAACTCGTCCATCTTTCCTTTGATTGAGTAAAAATTATTTTCCCTCCTCACCAACCATGTCCATCACATTTCCATGGGCGATGTCGAATAAGTAATTGAGTCCACGGGAGAAAGCTTCCTCTTTCTCTTTGTTAGAGAACCTCCCAGCATTTCTTTGCAATTTCCGCCACTTCTCATATAAATCTGTCAATTTTTGTACAGCGCGATGCAATTGTTGTGTCGGTAAACGGGCTTTTTCCCAAAATATCAATACTTCTTTTATTATCAACGTCGCACTTTCTAGCAGCGTTAATTTTAATTCGCAAAGGTTGAAAAAAAGCACTTTTAAAACTTGTTTTTGAGATGGTAACTTGTTTCCATAAATTTGCTTGTCAATGTCACCGATGAAAAAAATGTTTACCCGTGTCTTACGTGACGAAGACATTGTACATTTCACAGTGATATACGAACTCACGGAAATTAAATAATGCCACGAAACTATCGAAAGTACAATGACCACCTGTGGCTTTTGAGGTTATCTCGGAGTAACCAAATTCGTCCATGTATCGGAACGGAAAAAAAATTAGCGTAGCAGTACACCATATGAAAACAGCAAAAAACTGTAGAAAAACGTTTTCATAACTTTTTTTTCAATCACGGAAATACGACAATTATATACGCATAGACTCGCACACACACTATCGGGTCAGAAAACTTCGTGCTCTGGCAAGCGGCGTCTCGTTGTAAGCAGAAAGCAGGGGTGCTCACGCGCGTCCTGTGTTGTCCACGGGCCTGTCGGCTGGTCGGTTGCTTATTTGCTATCTGGACGTTAAATTACGATTTGTTGCCACCTAACGAATACAAATTCGACTCTGAAGCCCAGGAGACTAAGGATTCATTTAAATTAATTCAATTGAATAAAGAACATTTTTATGATATTGAAAATATTTCTCATTAATATTTATACTCCGAATTATTAAACTTCTACGTTATACACAATTTGAACTGAATGAACATAGTTTGAATACACCTCAAACTTAACTTCGAATATTAATTATCAAATATCAAATTTATAATAAAACACGATGCAATCTCGGTAAATTTCAACTTGTGTTGAAATCGTCTATCGCAGTTGTTACATCGTTCATCGGTTCGCCGTTATCGATAATATGCAGGTGAAGTTTTGTAACAAAATGTACGCGTAGTTGTACCCATTAACAACAGATTTATGTGAAAAAAGAATTTTTTGCGTGCTTGGGGACAACTCAAAAACATAATGACTGAAGTAGTCTAAAAATCCTATGTTATTCAAATGAGAAACAAAACGAGCTTTGAGGCACGTCTTTTAGTTGGACTACAGCGCTCCGTTTTCGCACACATTTTTATTTATTTATTTCGAATGTGTATAGGGGGCGCACTTGTCGAAATTCGTCAACACCCCAAATAAGGACCACCCTAGTATGCCCGCACAGTGATGGATATACGTGCAAAGTGCCGACTATGACGCCAGATATTTTGACAAACCACTGGAAAATGAGGCTTTGATGTTCATGGAATGCCGCTATGACCCGCTTAGTTGCTTTCTTGCTACCAACATGGATGAGGAAAGAAAAGCGTTCAAGTGTCTCTAACGGGTATTCTTCTGACCACCGCAACGCTACTCTCTGGAACTCTATGTTTAATCTTTGACATCCTCGACCCGAGCTCGTGCGTCTGATATACCTGTCGATGCTGACGGTCCAGAGAATGGTGGGGAGCGGGAGTACATATTGCTCCCTCCAATAATTTAACCATCCATTAACACTTGTGCAATCTTTTGTTCTTCTCGGGGTTTTTCTCCTAGTATGGATACTCATAAGTGTAAGAAGCTCATTTCCATTATGGAATAAGCTTATTTAATTTCACAAAAACGATCATCACTAGCTATGTCACTCAAGTGGATCAGGGAGGGGGAAAAGAACGTGAAACTATTGACGAAAATTTCTCGGCGCGAATCTTCCTCAGTGCATGAGAAAATGCGCATTCAAGCGACAATTGCGTCGGTGTTATCGGTGATGGAAAAGTTGAAGAAAAGAGGACCTGTTTCTGAAGCAACTGATGAAGTGCGATGGAAGAATATCGAGACGGCGTTTAAAAAAAGAATCCAAATGGGCATAGTCATCAACCTCCAACACAAAGATCTCGATGCTTTTCTGGACGATTCCAAACCATTGATCCTCGCAAAATTGGAAGCTGCATCCCGGCGGCATGGTAATTTAAAGGTTAACGTAATATTAGCGTGCAGGTTTCATCTAAAAAAAATAAGTTAAACAGCGGTGGAGGATAAATTTTTCAACACACGGAATGAAGCAATTCTTCCCTCTACGAACATCCACATGTGGTTCCAGGAGCATGTAAAGGATCAATTGTTGAAAAAAATTGAGGAATTTCATGGGAAAGAGTTTGGATGGTCACTGCACGAAGTATCCAACCTAACTGTGAATTTTAATGAATACGCGCCACTCCGGGAGGTACATACTTCAGAGTTCCAAAAGATATACAGCGGAAGCGTGCTGTAGTCAATATAGAGAGCAATGACAAATTTTGCTTTTTATGGGCAGTGTTGCGGATACAATCGAGTTTTGGTATCGGTTATGCCATTTGTCTTTCGGTCGGACAGTTCACTCGGACAGAGCATAACCGGGCCACTCCTCGCTCACGGTTACCCCCTCTATTTCTCTATCATAGTCTTTTCTCTAATGATTGGGCTACATTAAAATCAGTTCCACTCCGGCGGTTATAACGAAAAGTACGGCTACATCAACGCTCGGCTTATATCGTATAACGGCTACATTAACGCTCGGTTTATCTCGTATATCGGCTACATCAACGGTACAATTGATATCTCGGGATTTCTATCAAATCGGGTATTCTCTGCATGTGTGTCTCTCGTCAGTTATTTATGTAAAATGGACACGGAAAATGAATATACAAGGCTTTTCTCAAACCATCGGTATACGCGCAAAAGTGTATCTCTTTCCTTCACGAAAGAACACCCGCGTCGTATTCAATTCTTATTTGACACCTTAATTGAAAAACAAGATCTCTCACACCAACTCGAGGCTATCTCAAACAGGCAGTCACTGCCGCACTTTCTCCGCCAGTTATAAAATGCAATCGATCAAGTTCTTATAGACATTTCAGTGAAGTGTTACAGTACAGAGGTTTGGATTTTCCAATGACTGTAAAAGAAATGCCAACCTTTGAAAAAATGAATAACTTTAAAATTAACATTTATGGTGTTGATAACCAGAGGAAGAACAGTGTAATAGTACCGATATATATTAGTAAACAAGTATCTTCTAAATCGACAATTCACCTTCTTACGCTCGAGAGTGACAGAAATGATTGTGATGAAGATGATCGTGCGAGTCCTATCCATCACTTTACATGGATAAAAAACTCTTACGCTTAGTGAGCTCGCAGATTTCTAGACAAGATGGTAAAAAATGGTTGTGTGACAGGTGTCTCTGTCACTTTCAAAGCGAAATCGTGCTGCAGAAGCATATCCTCGAATGCACGAACCAAGTGTATTTTCTCGAGGGTGATGCGACTTCCATGAGGTTTAAAAAACCATGAGCATGAAGAAAATTTTCCGTTCGTAATATATGCTGATCTCGAATGTCGGAATGTCGGAATGTTCGGAATTTAAATCTCATCGAGGTTTGGATTGTATTGGGTGGTTCATGGAAGAATTGAAAAATATCGCGAGCTTGGTGAATACCCGGTTGGCGAACATCGTACCAGTGGAGCATCTCAGCGATGACCAGCGAAGTGCATTTAACTCTGTAACCATTTGTCATATTTGCGAGAAACCTTTCGAAAATAACGAGTTGAGAGGTCAAGATCATTGCTATTTCACGGGGAAGTATCGTGGGCCCGCACACACTGGATGTAATTTGAATTATAAAAACTCTCACGCGGTGCTGATCATTTTTCATAATTTATCGGGATATGACGCTCATTTTCTGATTAGAGCAATAGCCGTAGCATTCGAAGGTGCGGTTTATCTTCTACCAATTAATAAGGAGAAATATATTTCATTCACAAAAAAAGTCCGAGGCACTTTTGTAGAGTTCAGGTTTTTAGATTTATACAGATTTATGACGTGTAGCATTGAAAAATTAGCATCGTACTTAAAAAGCGATGAAAAACAAATGACTCGCAAGCATTGTAATAATGCAACGGAATTCAAGCTTCTGACTAGAAAGGGGGTTTACCCATATGATTATACAGATTGTTGGATGAAACTTGACGAGACTGAGCTACCATCCAAAGAGCAGTTTTATCCTAGGCTAAATAATGAGGAAATTTCCGAAGATTCATACGCTCACGCCGTGAATGTCTGGCAAACTTTTAAAATATCAACGTTGGGAGAATATTCAGATTTATATCTCAAAATCGATGTTCTCCTTTTAGCTGACATTTTCGAAAATTTCCGACGCAGCTGCATATCGTCATATATTTTAGATCCGTTGCACTATTATACAGCTCCTGGACTCGCTTTCGATGCGATGCTTAAGTTAACAGGAATTGAACTCGATCTCATCACTCACGTTGATATAATATTATTTATTGGGAAGGGTATCAGAGGAGGTCTTGCTCAATGCTCAAATCACGATGCAAAAGCAAATAATGGATACACGGGGGAGGACTTTGACCCATCGAAGCTCGAATCGTACTTAATATATTTCGACGTAAACAATCTTTATGGTGCAGCTATGGTTCAGGCATTGCCATAGGCTGGATTCGAGTGGGTGGAAAACTTTGATAAATTGGATATTGAAAATATCCCTGCCGATCTTCATACGGGGTACATATTCGAGGTTGATTTAGAATATCCCAAGGAGCTGCATGAATCTCATAAAGACTTGCCACTTTGTCCTTAGCATTACAGACCACCCACCTCCAAAAATGTAAAACTAATTACAACGCTATTGACAAAAGAAAAACATATAATTCATTATCGAAACTTGCAGCAGTGTCTCAACTTCGGCTTGGAATTGAAGAAAATTCATAGAGTTTTAAAATTCCAACAGAAACCATGGATGAAGCCATGCATTAATTTAAATACTGGATTGAGACAAAAAGCTACCAATGCGTTTCATAAAAACTTGTATAAACTACTCAATAATGCAGTTTTCGGGAAAACAATGAAGAATGTGAGAAAGCATCGAGAAGTAAAGCTTGTTAATGAGTGGGGTGGTCGGTATGGAGCTCGAGCTCTAATCGCTAGGACTAAGTTCCACAGCTGCATCATATTTGACGATGATATGGTCATCATCGAGCTCACCAGAGCAAAGTTGAAATTTAATAGGCCATTGTATGCGGAGTTTTCAATCCTTGACCTATCAAAAATTGATATTTACGGTTTCCATTATGCGTACATGAAAAAACAGTTTGGACAAAAAGCTCAATTAATGTACACCGACACTGATAGTCTTATTTATAATATTACAGTACCTATTATATATGATGTTTCGAAGCTCGACATAAAAAAATTTGATACCTCTGATTATCCTCTTGACAATCCTTATGGGATGCCTTTAGCGAATAAAATGGTGTTAGGGTTGATGAAGGATAAGAGTAATGGCCAGATCATGACAGAACTCGTAGGTCTGCGCGCCAAACTATACGCTTACAAGGTTCGAGGTGATGATGTGGAAAAAAAGCGTGCTAAAGGTGTTCGAGGGTCCACGTTTAAAAGAATCGGATTAAATGATTATAAATATTGTCTTTTCCAGCATGAGAATCTTGTTGAAACACGAAATTTAATTTAGTCGAAGAAACATGTAGTGCAAACTGTTAGGCAAAGAAAAGTCGCTTTAAGCTGGACTGACGACAAAAAAGTTCTCTCTGCTGATACGACCGATACTCTACCTCGGGGCTATGAGTTCAATACGAAAGACTGTTTGTAGTTTTAAAAATTTGAAAACATTATAAATGCGATAAGCTGGCGTGGTAAACTGTAAATGGTATGAAAAATGTGAATACATTGTATATGAACTAATAAAATTGATACGCTGGAGGAAAAAGTCGATTAAAAAAAAAAAAAAAGATGTATTGAAACCGACCTTTTCTCAATTAATATCCTGTCCAACAAAATAATCCTGTGAGAGATGGGACAGAAGGTGGTGATTGAGAAGATCAATAATGTTCATTTGTTAAAATATTTTATTACACATCAGATTTCCTTATCCAGCTATTGTGGGCGTTGTCGAAACCCAGCCATTTTACAAACATTTTTTTTTCCACGCTTCTTCAATACTCGTTCAATCAGATAAATGTCGGGATTTTCAACTCTAAGTAGCTCTTGCTCATAAAAACCACTGGCGATGGGCTCATCTTGATAGCCTTTCAGACTGAACGTCACAGGGTTTGTATTTTTCACTTGATGGATTGTAAATACAGTAGAACCCCGTTTTTCCGAGCTAATGTGGGGAGGGGGTACCTCGGATAAGCGAAAACTCGGATAACACGGACGAAGTAGAAAAATCAAAAACTTTTATTATTATTACCAAATGAACATATACCTAAGATAAAAAAATTTAAGTACGTAACGTAGTTTAATCTTTGGTGTACAAAGCATTTTTAGTGCACTTGTTATCAATGAGACAAGAAAATCAGTGATGGAGCACTGCCTCAACCTGCTCATTCGTTTCTTAGCTGCAATATCTCGTCAACGTTTCATTAGTAACAGGTCACTTGCAGTACTCTTCGGCTGTTCCTCGATATATTTAAGCACTAGTTCCAGCGCATTTAATCCCTGCTCGTGGCTGATTTGCGGACTTTCTTCCGTTTCGCTGTCTTCGTCAGCGATTTCTTCTCCAGAATTTACGAGTTGGCCAATTTCGTCATCTATAAGGTCCTGTTCACAATCGTCACCATGAACCCATTCTTCTGTATCGTTTCTGTCGACGTTTTGACAGCCAGGAATCTGCTCCATGATACTATGCAGATCTACATCGTCTGCAATTTCATCGCTTTGATTGTTGGAACCCAAGATTTTTGCCCATGACCTTTCGAGATTGGACCTTTGGACAGCATCCCAAGCTTGAGCTGACCAGTAAATAACGCTTTTCATGTTTATTGCAAGCAAACACTCTCTGAGCGTATTACCCGCGGCACTTTTTTCCAGAATTTCTTGGAGTGAAAAACGTCGCTAATGACGTTTGAACGTCTCGAGTACGCCTTGGTCCATTGGTTGTCCAATTGAGGTCACATTCGGTGGGAAAAATTTGACTACGATGTTTTCACTTCTAAGAACTGACTCGTTTGGGTGCGATGGAGCGTTGTCGAGTACCAAAATCGCTTTTCTGGGTAGACCATTTTTTTTCAAAAATTTCTCTACCGAAGGGACGAATTGTTCGAAAAACCATTTTTGGAAAAGATCACGACTCATCCAAGCATTCTTTTAATGCGCGTATTGCACTGGCAAAGCTTCTGGTTTAATGTGCTTAATCGCTCTGGGTTTTGCCGATTTCCCGATACACATTAGTGGCAGTTTCTGTGTTCCAGACGCGTTACTGCATGCTAAGATAGTAACCCTTTCTTTATTTTTTTTATACCCCGGAGCAAGTGCTTCTTCTCGTGAGGCTAATGTCTTAGAAGGCATCATCCGAAAATTTAGACCAGTCTCATCGCAGTTATAAATTTGATCTCGCAAGTATCCGTCTTCCGCTACAAGCTTATCAAATTCTTTTTTAAACTCAGCCAATCCACCTTCATCTGCGGACATTTTTTCGCCACAGATGCTTAACTGACGAATAGCGTGTCTTTTCTTCCATCTGTTGAGCCATCCGGAACTTGCTGTAAAAGTCTCGATTTCATCGGGAAACTGCTTTGCAAGTATCATCGCCTTTGCCTGTAAAATAGGACCTGAAAGAGATAAAGGAAGAAAAAAGTGTCACATCCACTTCAAAATTTTATGATATAATATAACAATTAAACTCTATAAATACGTTTCGATTTCGGAACGAAACTTTCACGGGAACGGATGTGACTTCGCGATCCCACGGATCGACAGTCTTATCAGCACATTCTTTTGGTAAGCAAATGCGAGTCCCCGCGAGCTCAAGGCGAACTCAAGGGTATACACGGGCCGATCAAAATTACCACATTTGCAAAAATTGTCCTGGCGGGACCCAGCGGTGAGCTAGAGTTCCCCGCTGTGTCGCGCCAGTACTGAGTTGTACCAAGTTGCGAAAGCACGCTCAGACAAATACTCCGGCTCTTAGCTTGTCGTGGCGGCCTTAAGCCCGTGAAGATCTCTCGGTGGCTCGCATAGACCATCAGTCTATATTCGATATCCTCGTTGTGTTGTTACCCCCTTTCAATTGCTATTTCCATTAAAGTTTCACCTATCTAAATATTAAATTCACCCAAATATCCCGGCCTTAACTTCAGTTAGACACTATAAGTAGTGACTATAAGTTTAGTGACTATAAGTTAGTGACAATAAGTGATTAGTGACAATAAATGCCATTAGCGTCATTAATACAAATTTTGGGATTTTATACCGTTTTCTTCTGTTCTCCGTACAAAGTAAGTCCCCGCTCCGCGGCATTATATTAATATATATACATATATATCGTCCTACTTGGATAAGATGTCAGCGAGTGAGAACGCGGGCGAGCGCGGCTGACGTAGTGCAGCCACTCTCACCTTACTTCTTCCTCCCTCCTTCGCGGGGCACCCAGTTACTGTATTTCATTTCCCCTATCTAATTTTACTCGTTCACAGATACATAAATAAAAGTAAATATTATCAACCCATATTAATATATCATTTAATCCGTCAGATCACCCCTTCCTTATTTCAGAGCGTGACCGGGCCCGTATGGGACGGAGTAGAGGCGCCCAATAAAAGTTATTAAATAGAAAATAAATACAAACGAAATTATAGTTTGTAGTGCCTTTTGCACGTAACAAAAGGTCATTTTCAAAAAACCCTGTTTGCATAATTTTGTATCGAAGAATCTTCAAACTCTGTCATATTTAACGAATGTTGTTTTGAAGAAATAAAGCTTGCTTACCTGATACTGGCAGACCTTTTTCTCTCATTTGAGTGAACCATAGAAATAAAGCTTTGTCAACTTTGTCATACTCTGCCGGTTTCATCGTTTTACGATTAGTCATCGCACCACCGGATTTAATCGCGAATTCCTCTAAATCAGATCGATTTCGACGCCAATCGCCCACGGTGGTCTCTCCAACACCATAATCGGCCGCGACATTTCGAATGATCTCTCCTCTATCTAATCTTCTAATTGCTTCCAACTTCTTCTCTACACTCACGACGATTTTTTTTCGCTTTTGCGACATGGCAATGTTTCTTCATTGACTGTTGAAGCGCAACTGTTAAATTCTCCTTCGCAACCGAGGAGCACAAAGCGTGTAGTAGCAAGTTTATGCGTGTTTTAACAACAATGTATCGATCGCAGACAACTCCGCGCATGCAGCATAGCGGCTTCATCCGTTTTATCCGAGTTTTCCCGTGTTATCCGAGCGCGCACCTCAGTTAACGCGGACCGCTCGGATAAGTCCGGTGGCTCGGATAACGCGGAACGTCGGTTGATCGGAGGCCGGATAAACGGGGTTCTACTGTATTTCCGTTGTCCAGTTTGGAGTATAACCCTTAGCAAATATATTTTTAAATTTGCGTATCCTCACTTTATCACCGCATCGAAATTTCGTCGACTTTTTTTTCAGCGGTTCTCGAGTCGTGAAAACGCGTTGTAATAGCTGCTTCTCATTCTCCGAGTTCACGTCTTTCGGCTTCATTTTAATTGTGCGATGTACACTATTGTTATATTCGGAAATCAAATCGGTGAGGATACCGGTCCACTTGTAGCTTCCATGAAGACTAAATTGCATCCACATTTTATTAAATTTTTGTGGTCTCGAATTTTTATCGTACTGTGATTTCGATTTTTCTTTTGCATTGACTAAATTTCCTCGTGCTGTCGACCATGCTGCTCATCGTAGTTTTTCGCGTCATTCTTGGGCATAATCGTCGTATGTGCATGTTTCTTTAAAATTCTTTTGCGCAGGAAATTTTTTCCTCGGTCGGTGAGCAAGATTTCTGACTTTCCAAATCTGCAGATAATCTCGGTAACGAAGGCTCTGGCCACCTCGTTGGCTTCTTGGTTGGCAATGGTACGGCTACGCTGTACTTGGTGAGAGCATCCTGGAAGGTAAGAATACATTTGTTTCCCGAGGATGTCTGGGTCATCGGCCCAATGATTACCACAGGGCATTTTTTAAATGCTCGACTTGGTGTGTCAGTGACGACCATCGGTGTCCTTCCACTCGTTCTGATATTTTTTTTTCAAATTTTTTTCGCATCCTTTTATGTAACTTTCGATGTCTTTGCATATTCGGCCAGCGATATTTAACTTGTATACGGCGGAGTGTCCGTGTCACGCCTTGGTGCCCACTCAAGGGGGACATCATGATATTCTTTTTAGTAATTTTTCTCGACCTTCTTTGCTCGGGCAGGCGGCGCCTATGCTGCAGCCTTCTTCCTCCCTCTCGTTGCTGCTTGAGCGTTGGTGCTTGTCTGGAACATGCCAAAGTGTAATCTCCCTGCACCCCTCCCCCACGCCTTCCCGGAGATTACCCGGTTCGGCCGTGGTTCGGCCTTTTCCAGACTGCGGTCTGACACCTAGCACGTGACCAGCAGTGATTTATGACGGGCAATGAGGATGCGACAGACAGACGCGCCATTCTAATTGTTAAGTGACATTCCAATGCCATTGTGAAGATTACGTAAAGTGCGCTCTGCCGATAGAATTGCCAACATTCCAATGCTATCTTAAAAGGTACGGTGAAAATGATTCACTGAGATTAACGTGTCTCGACAAGCATATCCCCCTCTCTTGAATTTACCAGGGCAGCCTTTGCAGGGGGGTAGCATCGTGGGCGGCTGAAAAATTTAACGCTCCAGTCCGCTATTTACCTGTTAGAGATAGCGGCATTCCAATGCCACCCTCAAAAGAAGCCCCCCCTCCCCCCTCTCGACCCGCAAAAGATTAAGTGCACTCCGGTTGTTAGATCCCCCCCCCCCGTGGATCGGCTAAGTTCATTCCAGCTCTTAGAGATAGCCCCCCCCCCCCCTCCCGGGTTCGTGTCTTGGCTAAGTGGTTCATGTCTGAGCTAAAAAATGTCGGTAAATGTTGGGGTAGGGACCTTGGGTTAGAACTCTCCACGTTACACTACTTACGAATTATGATCCGTCAGACAATTGCGCTTACACGAAAAACAAACCAGATTAGTACGGTATGAAGATTCTAATATTGAATAACGCAACAACATTTTATATGATTTCCGCGATTCTCTATGTTGCCTCCCTTTCACTCCAATCCTTCTTTAACACTATTTCTCTCTTCCTTTCCTCCCCTCCCACGCCCCCATCGACGGCTCCAACTTCTCCCCTAATCCTCTCCAACTCTTTCATCCATATCTCTCCCCCAACCCCTTATCCAATATCTCTATAATTTTCTCCCCGACCCCCCAACCGTCATCTTCCCGCCACTGTACCTCTCTAACACATGCTCCCAGGATTTCACTTCGCCCCCACAGACTCGGCATATATTCTCCTCCACCTTCTCTAAATATCGACCCTCGCTCATCTCATTTCGTATTGCGTACTGCGCAATTCTCTTACATTTCCCTCACTCCATCACGCCTTCAGGTACTTACATTAGTATCCCTTCCAACCTTATCTTTCTGTATCACCGATCATACTTCGATCCGACTATTTTCTTTCTTCTTTCTCTTTCCTGTCCTCTGCGATCCTCTTTTTCAATCTTTTTATATTCCCCGTCCCCCTGTTCCGCTACCTGCCCCCTCCCCCTACCCCACTTTGTACGAATTCTTTTCTTCCCCGCTCCCATCTTTATATATCTTCCTGCCCTCCCCTTCACCGTTCCCTTATCTCCATTTAGCACACCCTCGCCAACCAACACCTCGTTCCCTTTCTCAGTCTCTCCTCAAATCTCCACGCTCTTTTGCCTGCCCTTGTTCTTAACTTGTCTCTCTTTGCCTCTTTTCTCACCATATATCCCAGCGACCTCCAGCCCAGTCCCAGCGTCCACCTGATATATCTTTCCTGCACGCGATCTATCTATTCGTATTCCTCCCAGCCCCATATATCCGCCTTGTATCCCGTCACTGTTCATACCAGTGTGGGAAACAGCCACATCCTCCTCTCCCGTTTCCTCCCGAACTTCCTTATTCATATTCCCCACACCTGTTTCATCACCACCTCCGCCTTTCTTACCCTGGCCTTTAGCTGTGCCTCCTGCCCCCTATTCCTCTTAAATACTGTGACGCTATTTTTTGAGTTATTGCATCATAGGTCGTTTGAACTATTCTTTTCGAGTCATTTTTTGATAAATTCGGTTAATTTTAGTATGTAGATTATAAGTCCGTTCTTGAATTCTGTATTTGCTACCGTTTCAGTATCTATTCACGTACATTCGCGTGATCATACGTTTTAGTATTGAGTCAGTCGCGATAAAGATACTGAGTTGCCGTAGTTCAGGGGGCCTACGCCGGTTCTTGAGTGAGTTTACTCATTTCTCGCACTTCCATCTTACGTAAATCTAATCACCCAATTCCGGTTCCGTCGAGGGAAAATGCGAAGTCACTAGCACTTTCGGTCTAGGGATCTCATATTTTCACGGCTTGGGAGTGGGATAGAGTGAGGGGTGCTCGAAAAGTGGCGATAGTAACTTACGAGTGTCGGTGCTTAAAAGAAAATTATAAACGAATTGAAAAATGAATGCAACAGAAAATAAATTATATACAGGGTGTCCAATAGGAATGTGTGAAAACTAATCGAATCTCCCCTCCCTCTCTAACATTGTAAGGAACCCTGCGTTTCAGAAATTTGTACCTGAGACCTGTCAGTTATATTCTAGCTGTGGTAGAAAGCGGACAGTCTTCTTAAAAATGAGTGAGCTAACTATCGAAGAAAAAGTTTTTCTCATTGAATGTTATTATTCAAGAGGGAAAATTTATAGTGAAGCGTTCAGAGGCTTTCGTACGCAGTATGGAAGTAAAAAAGTCAGAAGCGAAACTACTCTTAGAAGGTAAGAATTGAATATTTTTTATATCAAGGTTTATGAACAATCAGATCTAAAGATCTCATGTTTCAAAATTTTTTAGATTGTAACTATTTTTTTTTCCGTTTGCAGAGTAATCGATAATTTTAAAGAGTACGGAACATTACAGGACCGTAGAAAAGATTTGTCAGGCCCTTCCACCTCGGTAACTACAGAGGAAACGATTAAAGCAGTTAAAGACTATTTTGAACAAAATCCTCAGTCTTCAATCCGTAAAGCCGCTCAAGCTTTAAAAATAAGCAAATCGTCGTTGCACAATATTCTACGTCATTTTTTGAAAATTCTAATGTGGTGATTCAAATGGCTCACATTTTGAAAATATTTATCATTGATTTTGACATTTTTTTTAGTATTTGCTTAAATATATAATTTTTTCTATGGAAGCATCGTTTTTTTGTAATAAATTGACATAAAATAAAAATGACAACTCTCTTCTATTAAAAAAAAATTCCACTGATCTGGTTCCTTTATTTATTGCAAAATACCAATTTATTAGTTTTCACACCTTCCTATTGGACACCCTGTATATATATATATATATATATATAGGGGTGCGTAGGGCGCTACGCGCCCTCACTTAGGTTTGGGTTTTGGGTTTGGGTTTTGGGTTTGGGTTTTGGGTTTGGGTTTTGGGTTAGGGTTTGTCATCCTTTTCAAATTGGACACCCGGTATAAGCTCAAATCCTGAAACAGCGGCGGCGGCGGCCGCGGCGGCGGCGGCGGCGGCGGCAGCGGCGACATATCTTTATATTATAGAGAGATATATATTATTGCAGTACATGCGAGAAAATAAGGAGTTTTCGAAAGAGGCAGGTTGCGATATAATACTGGGGATAAAAGAATATTGGTTAGTAAAAATAAACTCATGAACACAGAACAAAATTCTAAGCTGCAATGCAGTGTTTCAATTGCACTTGGAATATGATAACATACTTAATTGTTAATAATGATTTAATTTTATGTATTTAGGATGATGTGTGGACCATGATTACGACATCCTTGAATAGCTCAGGGAGTGGGCCTACAAAAGAATGCAAAGAGTGGCAAAAGGTATTATAAATATAAGCACTGAGAATACTTCCATTGCATGTGTTGCGCCCCAGATTTCATAATTTAAAGTTATATTCAAATTGACGCCAAAATTGGTAATTTCGTTTTTCTAAGGGCGGAGTGGTGGTGGCAGCGGTGGGATAAGCGGTAGGCACAACACATGATAATGATATATAATAAAATGAATTCCTTGGACGATCATTGAAAGATTGTATGAACTGCATACAATTTTATGTAATTTCAGACATCTCGTGACTGAAAGGGCAACGTACTTGTTTGTACACGAATTGTGCGACTAATAAAAGTTATGCTAATGGTACCGGTGGAGGTCCTCCCAAAGTCGTCAAGTTGACGGAACTTGAAGAGGAGCTATTATTCGTGATACAATGGGAATCAGCTGGGTTACAAGAATCCCAGAAAGAAAAAATTTCGACCGAAAAAGAAATCCTCAGAAAATTCCTGAAGGTGGTAGTTTTAATCGACGACTGCAGAAAAATGGATGAAAACAACCAAAGAGAGATTTCCGAATAGAAAATAGAGTTCAACAAGAAAAATGGTGAACAATGTATTCTATTTATTGTGATAATCAAATAACATTTTTATTTTTAATTTTATTAATAGAAATGATCATGAAATTGTAATATTTCAACATTTCAGAAGTGTGACGACTCCAACTTGGAAGCCCCATCAACTTCTCGGGATATATGGAGCTACCCCATCATGGAAACAGATGTAAGAAAACTGACAAGGAGAGTATCAGACCTCTGGGTCATGGATTCTGCTCAAACTTGCAGCTGTGTTTCATTAACCCTAAGAATCAAGCCTCTCATCTGTAGTTCCGGCCTTTTGTCGCTCGCTTCATGGCATAAAATACCTTTTTTAGCCAATATATCGGCCCTTCGCTACCGATTTGTACTGATCCAGTCAACTTGGATATGTTATTGAAACTTTGTCAGCTGATCATAAAAATAAATATTCCACGTGTTAATTTACCGTATTCAACGCTGGTTGCTGTCGCTAAGCCGATACACACTACACGCAAGCGATAAAAATCGAAGATTTAGATTACAATTCGTCTCATGGGAATACGCATAGTATTCATGCTTGGAAATACTATGCGTATTTTCACTAGACGAATTATAATGTAAATCTTCGCTTCAGTTTTCATCGCTTCACTTTTCTTTGCTTGTGCGTAGTATGTATCTGTCTAGCAAGGGTAGTATGCGCTGCATAGTATGTATCGGTTTAGCTGCAGCGACCAACATTGAATATTCAATGTTGGTCGGAGCGGCTAGACCGATACACACTACGCGCAAGCGAAGAAAAGCGAAGCGAAGCAAACTGGAGCGAAGATTTATCGACCAAAATTGTACTCGAGAAGTCCTTGCCAGCGCTCGTCTTGAAGATACTCCGCGTATTCAGTAAAATTTGCAGGTTGAGGAAGGTTTACACTCCGCATATGACGCCACATTGTGCGAGAATGTCGACTATAAGACACTGGTCCTATGTCTCGATGTCTGACCATTATTTGTCCATCGATTTATTATTGTATTAATTATAGTTTATTTATTATTAAGTTTCAAAAAAATGAAGTTGAAAAAAAAAATTAAATGCTAAATTCCAGTTATAAATTATAATCATTATTTAGAACGATACTGTTTCCCACCGATAGTAATTTTTTTTCAAAACATCAGCCAAATATGTATAGTACCGGCCTTACGGTCTTGGCAGCTAAGTTGGATAGTTTCTATGATATAAATTTTGTACGTTTATTAACTGTGTTAAAAACTGAATATTACAAAATTTAAAACTTGAAAATGAACGATCTGAGATGAAATTATTATATGATCTTGTTAACCTCAACTTGGCTAAAATTTACGAAAAAATCAATTAGATTTGAAAAAAAAGAAATCACTAATTAATAAGAATTCAGTAATGAATCTAATCACCATCTCATTCATATCCCACTCTATAAAAATCCATTTCTATTGCAAAAAAATCCAGCTTTTAATTTTTAAAAAATGAAAATGAATTTTCGTTCTAGGAAACTTCGAAATGCACGATTTTGTTCAAAAAATATATTTTCGGCAGTAAAAACTACTCCCACAGAAAAACTAATAATTTTTTAGAGAAAATTTAGCCTTTTTTACATTAAAAAGTATATTTTCCTACTTTTTCTATGAATTTATTCGCATACCTGATTCGACAATCATCAAAAACCCGACGTGGAGCCTTATTTGTTACTTCCACACTATTCCGCAAATCAGCCCTAAAATCTCGCATTGGCTCGGCTGTAAAGTCTGGGTCATGGTTGTGCGGTGCTGTCTCCTCAAAGACTTGGTTATTTATTCTCCCTTTTCCTTTACACGAAGTGAAACCGGCCAGTAGCCTTCGCTTTCGCTTGCAAACTAGGGAACTAGAGGAAATGAAAAAAATGTCTGAAAATCTAGTTTACCTTCAGATCGCATACTTGAACAAGAATCGAAGAGGGAAAAAAATAAGACGTAACGATATTATGACGATTTTTGATATTTTCTGCGTACAAGTTATTGCTAAATTTGAATAAAATTGGCAAAAAATTCGCGTAGAGGGATCATGAATAATGCCATTCATTATCTACCTGGAAATCAAAACGTCCATTGTACGATGCAATATCTAGATACCTGAAGGGAGCCTGATCTTACATCAGGCTAGCTGGACAAAATGTCTAGTCAAATTCACTTGTCAAACGATTCCAAAAACGAGCAGATTTAACCCTTTATGAGTCACAATGCCCGCAAATGTCCCAAAATGTGGCTTTGGACGCTTAGGAGGAAGCAACGCGTCCGTACGCTAAGCCGGCAAAAGGTAGGGATATTGCTGCTATAACGGGTTAAAGTACATTTAAGGTACAACAACAAGCGGGACATGCATGAAACAAGAGAGAGTCGGACCACTCACGGGCTACCCGTGGCTAGCGGCAACTTTGACGCATGATATCAGAAAAAATAAGTCCGTGACCATACAATTTATTGGTAAATTTTTAATCCTCATGATCTAATCAACACTTCTCTTGCTTTTTGTCAACATCTGTAGCCTAGATGTAGAGACATTACTTGGCCGAAGTCTTTTGAGGGTGATCCTCCTATGAGCCCTGTGTCAAAACTCTGAATTTCAACAATTTTTATCTCTCTCATTCAGTCCGTGACCTGGATTGAAACTTTGCATACATGAATAGGGGTATTTTATCTACCATATACTACGAGATTATTTTTTTTCTGTACCCTACGATTCGTGCTAGAGCCACCTTAATATTTTACGTGCTTCCGCTTCTGAGAAAATGCTATAGGGGTTTTTAACGATGATTTTACAGAACCCCCAAACATATGGTTTCCATTAGTGAGAACTGAAAAAACTCAGCGCAGTTTTATTGTGGTTATCTACTGCGATTCTTAAAATCTAACATCATGTTAAAATTTCGTCAATTTCTATATACGTACATCAATCCGGCCTCATTTTTTCGATGGAAGACATAAGAGTATCCGAAATATTCATGTTTCGTCAATCTCTTAGTCCACTTTTGTCGATGTTTCGGTTGTGGTTGTTCATCTTCGCTCGAACTATCATAGCTGAAGCTGCCGTCACCACGGCTATCACTAGTTGTATCGACGTTCTCGGACATGACACATTTACCATTACGTGCGGAATTCACAATTGATCTTTATTTTTTGTGGAGATTTTTTAGATCAACACGAGAATAAGAGGAGATTTTTGATGTATCAAATTAAATGCCGGACAAGAAACACACACGTGAAGAAAGCGCGCAGAGAGAGCCTACAGCGGATACAGGGGAGATAAATTGCCGAGCGCGTATTCGTATTCAATAGTTCGCATCCAAGACAAATGATCGTTACAAATGATACATACATGCTTATGCCTGTTTAAGACGGCATAATTGTGTTTTGTTTTATGAGTTAGTACCGATAACTAGGCCAACCCTCACAGAAAAACACTCGATTTTGAGGGTATATCCTCAAAATTGAGCGTTTACACTAAATTTTGGGTGTAAATATTAATTTTTGGGTGTATACACTCTATTTTTGAGTGTATATCCTTAAAATCGAGCGTTTACACTAAATTTTTGGTGTAAATATTGATTTTTGAGTGTATGCACTCGTTTTTTGAGTGTGTATCCTCAAAATTGGGTGTCGGTTCCGATCGATTCGGATTTTTTTCAGTGTTAACTATTATTATTCAGTGTAAATCTTCAATCGTTGAGTGTAAACACTTGCTTATTGAGTGTTAAACCTCAATGTTGAGGATCAACACCGAAGGATCAACTCCAAAAGTTGAGAATCGACTCTCAACTTTTTATTTGAACATTGAGAGTCAACACTCATATAAAGTGTCAGACCATAAAAACACTCAGATACTAAGTGTTAATTTTCAAAGTTGTGAATCAACACAAAATGTTGAGAAGCGATCATCACTCTTATATAACTTCAATTTAGGTTTGATCCACCGGATCTTGTAAAGAAATGGCTTCTAATTCACTGTGTTCATTTACAACATAATAGAAAGTTATCTCACTCTATTATCAATTGCGCACCCTGAATCTTTGAGTGGTGCGATCATATAAACCTTCCGAAATATTTTTAATTATAGTCAGTTACTTCTCACTCATTATTCTCTGAGCTTAATTCATTTATCAGTCACGTAACTCATTGTACTTTCACTCTTGTTTGAATTTAACTGGTTTGAAATGTAGTTTCACTTATGCGACCTTTTAATTCTTACGCTCGGGAGGATTTGCATCTCCCAGATTCCTGCATGCTGATTTTTATGTATAAAAAAGCCAGGAGTCTTTAAAATAATTTTTTCAAATCACAGTGTATTATATATACTTTAGAACTGTGTGAAACAAAAAAAAAATTTAAACTATGTTAAACAAGAAACTATAAAACTATGTTAAATAAAAAATATATTAATTGCGTGAAATAAATACTTCATTTCTGAAATTTAGGAGATATAAGTTTGTTTTACGTTAACAGTTAATTCTCAACTTAACTCTCAAGATGAGAGTTAACCCTATAAACTTGGGAGTTAACTCTCAACTTGAGGGTTAACCCTCGAGGTGAGGGTTGACCCCCAAGTTGACGATTAACCCTGTATTCCAGTGTTTACGCTCAATTTCAGTGTTAACTCTCAAGTTTGGAGTACGAAATGATCATCAAATTGAGTGTCCATTTGGGTGTCGTTTCGAGTGTTTATTTGGATGTATTTTTGAGAGTTTTTTCCGTAAGGGAAGTTCGCGTAAGGTGAAGAAATCGTATTTGGGCACCTGTAAATCTATTGTAAAATGACTCGATCTGCCTTAAAACTGTTTGTTTCACAAAAAATAATAATAATAATAACAATAACAATAAAAACAACAACGAATTTGTTGTTGTTATTATTATTATCATTGTTACATCTTACCAGTCTTAAAACTATTTGTTTCACAAAAAATAATTACTTACCTTTAATATAATAAAATGTAAATAATTATTACAGGTGAATTTTTAAAAATGAAATATTGTTAAATAATTATCGAAATATTGAAACTTATTCCATTTGAATACGGACCACGGGCTTACGTAGAACAACAAAGTGAGGAACGTGTCGTTACCGCCACCTGACGGCCATTTTACTAGTCGGTAAAATAACCGAGAAACATTTGACGGTGGGTGGTTTTGGTCTTGGGAGACTTTGCCTTGGGAGTCTTTGGCGTTGGGAGACATTGGCGGTGGGAGACTTTATCAGTCACCCGTATTTTTGGTACAAAATACTTGAAACATTCAACTATTTATTACAGATAAGTCCATAAACTTTAAAAGCTATTCCAGAGTAGGATACTCAACGAAAAGGTGTCTACCAGGTTTCTTTTTCCTTGTAACCGAATACTATACACAGTAAAAGCGGCAGATTTTAATGAACGCAAAAATCGTAAAGTCTGTATGGTTACACACTTTCAACTGAGAAAATTTATCTGATGAATTTTAGATACTTGGTGAATTTCTCCAGAGGTCAAAGTAAAAAATAATAATCAGGTTCATCCAGAAATAAGAACAAAAATACCGTACTTTTATCTTTAGTCATGTTTTGGCAGCTTGACCCTCTTAACCTGCTGAGCAGATAAGAGAATATATAGATATTGTTTTCATCTGAGATTAACACCCCTTTTATTTTACAAGAACAAAAAAGAATTTAAAAAGTATTGCGCATGAATTCAAAGAGCGTGGCTTATTCTTTTTGCTCCACCTCAGTACATACGCAGGAATAAACGTACTACCAAGTCTAGCTTGGTAAAAATATTGGTGATTAAAGAAACGCAAGGTCTATTTGCATTTTCTTTGCAAAATCGATTTCGATGGGATTTAAAACAAAATCAAAGCCATGCGTATCAGACGAATAACAGGTAAAAATGCTGTGGATTCGCGAATATTACGAATCTCAGTGAATGAAGCTTTCTATAAATTATCCTTGTTTAAATAGTAGGCAAAAGAAAAAAAAAAAATTTCGACTCAGCAACTCATTGTATGAAGAACCAAAAGTGAAAAATACCTCAGGACTGCTTCTGCCGTAACTGGTTGTCCACTCAAGCAATGTCTTCTTTCGTCCATCAATGGCTCAACTTTATTGATCTGGACATATTGGCTATTAGATTCCAGAATCTCGTCACTTGGCGGTGACAATTTGTTCATCTGCTCGACGTTTGGTAATTGATTTAATGTTCTCGAACAAAAATCACTAAGGCGTTCATATTCCTTTCCACGATAAACGAAAACCTGTGAGTGTGACCAAATATCATGAATAACTATTTTTAAATGAGCTGCCTACGGCTAGTTTACTTCGTTTTTTGCAATGATGTGAAGGTATCTGGAATACCTTATTTCGGAGGAAAGCTGGATGACCTCGTCCGTAATAAGCAACTCGAAAATATTCCGGTTCAGGTCTCAATTTTTTGATAATATAATCATAAAATTTCGCCATTCGTTTGAGGAGAACCGACAATTGTGAATAATCGAAAGTTTCTTCCTCATATTGTCCAGACAATTCTTTGCAAACGCTAAGCGCGCATTCCCACATTTTTCCTCTGTCGAAGTATGCGATCATATCATTGTAAAGTGCATCTTTCAATTCTCTGTGAGTTTGGCAGGAGGGATACCTAAAAATCCAGTTAAGTACAACTATTTTATCATCATTGAAAATTTTGAGAAACTTGGAGGTATACAATGAAGAAACGATTTTTTAAAAACTGTTGCTCGAAAAATCAATAGTGAACCATGTGCTATAATTTGAATGATATTATTTTTTTCATTTGCATTGAAGTCTATTACGGTTCCGTGCAGATATGGAACTGTAATTTAATTTGAGATAGTTTTACCTGTTGGATCGTAACAAGGGCGGTAATGGCTGGTCACTCCATGCGAGCAATTGGCTATGTAATTTTAACGAATACGCAGCTTCCGTGTAATTATCACACTCAAGATGCAACTCGCAGAGTTTATTTACGTATCTGCAATGAAATAATTTTCTCGAAATAAGTTTCTTTCATGATTTTTGCGATCTAAAATACTGTCCAAAAAAATTAATTTTTTTCGATGGATTGAAATGGTTTTTATCATTCACCTGATGTACATTTCCTTTCGGTTGATTTCCGAATAAAATTCCAGAAGGTTGACTGTGCATAGCATTCGGTGTTCTTGTGATTCAGAGTGAATAATATCGCGATACTGTAACAACCTCTCCATGAGCTTTGAGACTATATCAACAAAGCGCAAACCTTGTTCTCGCATGGTCGAATGATTTTCACAAAGAACTCCCATAACTTGAGACCAGAGGGATTGAAATTGTGCGTCGCCTCGGCCACCTTCCACCTAATGATTAAAAAAAATTAGTGTCCAATTTCACATCATTCATTTTATATTTGTCAAATTCCATATCATTGTCCGACAAAAATCATGTCCCACAAGATTTACCATAAGGTGTGCGATCATGACACTCCTAGAACACTCGGATTGCAATTGTTCTGCAGAAAGCACCGCCTTTGCGCTTAAATTTATGAAAGTATGACTTCAAGCAAAGTGGCACTATAATAATTCCTTCATAACGAGCACCAATTGAACATTTACGAAGAATTTGATTGCCAAATTTTTGACAAATTTACAGACTTGAAAGTAGTGAAACACGGCCGGTTTTAAGCCAAGATTCCTACCACCGGCAATTGCTGACATTTTTAGCTCAGACCTGAACCAGTCAGCCGAGTCATGAATTGGGGGTATGATGGGGGCTAATCTTTGGTGGTGGAAACGGAATGTCGCTATCTCTAACAACTGGAGTGCACTCAATCTTGTATAGCGGCATTGGAATCTCGCTATTTCTAACAGCCAAATTTAAAACTATAGCGTTAGGTTTTTCAACCACACACAACGTTATCCCTGCAGTGCAACCCTGGTAAATTCAAGAGAGGAACAGTGTTTGTCAGGGTACGTGAATCTCAGTGCAACATTCAAATTTTGCTTAACATTTTAAGATAGCATTAGAATGTCGCAACCTCTATTAGGAGAGTGCACTTTACGTAATCTTTGAAATGTCGCCTAACAGTTATACTGTTGCGTCTCGTCTTCTCTTGCACCCTCATTGTTTGTCGTAATTTGGTGCTGTTCGAGTGCTATGTGTCAGGCCACAGTCTGAAAAAGGACGAATCATGAGGTCTTAAGGTGGTTTTTTCGCAGCTGGTGGTGAGGGTAGGCGCAAATCTAGGTGCGGAGGAACGCACGGTAAGTGACGCATGCATGTAACAAGAGAGAGTCGGACAGCTCATGGGCTATCCCGGTACTTAATCATTAAATATTCCGTTAAAACTTCCGATAAACAGCGTATTTTACTAAACATATAGAATCGTAATATTTCAAACCATTTAAGACCCATTTTAATGTGAGTCGTAAGTCGTTTAATATGAGAATTACTCGATTGAAAATTCGATAGTGACTGGACCACCATAGCCTTAGTGACAAAAAGTGTATTTTGGCCAATTTTTTGAATCGTTGATCCCTCTTATTTGCTCGATAAGGGACCCTGAAATTCCGTACAAATAAACCACGGTATTTTTTAAGTAAATAAGCAAGGAATTAGTGATCCCGTAAGTCAGTCCCTCAGGTAAAGAACCACCTTGAAATCTTACAAGGAAACATTCGCAGGTGTCCCCATCCGATTTTAATGAGCTTTCTATATGTTACAGTCCTTAATAAATAAATAAAAGACACGTATTTCTTAATACGTGCCCTTAATCCAACTTATGTGGTGAAATCAACCCTTAAAGTTAGGGACTGCAGCGGGTAATTTCGCTATTCCACATAGAAGCAGGGCTCCGATCGACATGAACCCAATTGAAAAATGTTTCTTGTGTAGAATAATGAAGTTTACATGTCCGAATTTCCATGCACCCTTGTTGCAAGAGGGCGAACCACCTTCTATGTATGTATGTATGTATGTCTTTATTGACTCCCCTGAGGGTTGCAAGTTTTTTTCCAAGGTTGTCTCCTTGTTACGCACACTTTTCACAATTTTTCTTTACACCTCCCGTCCCTTCGTCTCCTTACATTTCACGCCATTCCATTACATTCCCTCTTTACATCCATACATCCATACAGTCCATCCTTACAATTTATACAATGCATCCTTACATTTTTTTTTTTTTTATTCCGCCTTGCCCGCTTTACTCCTCGCTCTCTTCCATACACCACTCTTCCATGCCACTTCCTTGACCTCAATAATCTACTCTCCTTCCGTCCTTATTCTATTTAGCTTCCTTCATCTCTCCGCTTATTCGCAACTCGCTCGCCCGCTCGCCTTTCTCGCCCGCTCGCTTTTCTCGTCCTCTCGCTTTACCCGCTCGCACGCTCGCTCGCTTCCTTAACCCTTAACCCTTATTCTAACCTTACTCTATCGCCTGTCCGCTCCTTCGCCGACTTCCGTTTCCGTCCATTCGCTCCATTCCTTCTTTCACTCTGCCTCTCCCTCCCTCTGCCCCGCCATTATCTACTCCCCTTCACTCTTGCCATCACCTTTTCCCAATACCCTCCCTCTCTCCTCTAGATCCCTACCACTAGATCCTCTATATCCCTCGCTATCCGCCTGGCTTTCCTCTCTCTCTCTCTCTCTCTCTCTCTCTCTCTCTCTCTCTCTCTCTCCACCTCTCTCCGTCCCTTCGACTTCCGTTCCCTACCCTTTCACTCCGTTCCTTTATCTTCCTGCCCCTTATTCCAATTCTTCCCGCCTCTCCTTCTCCTCTTCTCTTCTTTTATCCCGCTTCCCCTCCCCGTCTCTCCACCCTCCCCTTCTCCGGGTAGCTCCCCTGTTTCTTTACCTCCTGTTCTCTCTCCTGTTCTTCTTCCTAACCTCTGTGCCCCTTTCCTTATTTCTCTTTTGCCCTTGTATCCTTGTCCTCACCTTTTTCCCCCTATGCGTTCCGCTCTCTCCCGGTGCTTCCACCTTTTTCTCGCCCCACCCGTCACCCTTCTGTTCCTTAATCCGTCGTTTCCCTCTTCATTTCTTAACCTTTATTCTTTTCTTTCCTCCGCCCTTCTACTTCACCCTCAACCCGCGTCATTCCTTCCCCATTCCCTCTTTGCGCTCTTCGTATCCTCCGCTCATCTTTGTCTCTCTACTTTTTGCCTACCTTACCCACCGTCTCTATATGCCTATATCTATCTCTTCTGTCTAACCTCTTTTCCCTCTCTCGTGTCTCTGCCCCTTCACTCGCAGCTCCATCTAATTCTTACTTCTACTACTCGCTCTTCTAGCCTCTTTGCTTTATCTTCCTCACATCCTCTCTGCCTTACCTACCAACTCTACTTTCCCGTATCATATATTACGTTCCCATCTTTTCTCGTCCCTCTACTCTCCGCTGTTATCTCTGCCAGTCTATCTTCACCACCGCTTTCCCCTGTCCCCGCACGTCCTTATTTCCTAACCTCATTCCTTCCTTTCTTTTCCCGATTCCCTCTTCCCTCCTCTACGCCCTTCGACACTTTTTATCTCGCCCTTTTTCCCGTTCACTTCCACATCCCTGGCACTTTTTCTCGCTGCTCTATGTCTCCTCTTTTCCACTTTCTCGCCTCAAAACCTAACCCACTCACTCGCACACGTCCACCTCACACACGCCCGGAAACGGAAGTCGCAAACCACCTTCTATAACTTTTATTTTTACACGTTTTATGATGTAACGAATTGAATTATTGACCGATTTTAATGAAACAAGAACCAAATTAAACAGCACAAAAAACAAAGTTAAGGTATTTCTGCTTTTTTTCGATGAACAAAAATAAGTGAACTACCCTTCAGAAAAAAGATTTTTTTCCACTGTGTAATGTCCTGGGTCGAAAAACATTAATAAATTTGAAAAATTATTTTATATGAACCATTTATCAAACATAGAACCGGATCCGTATGATCCGCAGTAAAAATATTCAAACTCTCATTAAATCACGGGAAAAAGACGAATGACCAGGGGTGACCCTCATTGCCGGAGATCTCCCGCCAAGCACGAAGTATGCCTGCAAGCATGCAACCCGCTATGCGCGAGGCATGCCTGCAGGCATGCAACCCGCCAAACGCGAAGTATGCCTGCGAGCATGCAACCCACCTGACACACGAAATTTCAGCCTTTAACGAACGAAGCTCGTCGCGGGGAGAAGGCGCGTGAGTGACGAACCGGCGTATGTCGCACGTTATCACCGAGCTCCCACAGATGTTGGAAGCCGGTGAGAATCAGCGTCTTGCCGGCTCGCACAAAATGGCCGCACTTATCGCCTATGGACGAGCCTCAACATAATCAAAAGTTGTGCCTCGAGAAGATCGATGTCCCGGCACTAACAATAATCAGAATTTCGTCTGAAGAATATGGATGTCTCGACGCTGACTTTTCATATCACTTAAACTACAATCATGCCTCGAGAATATCGATATTCCGGCACCGACAATAGTCGGAATTTCGTCTAGAGAATATCGATGCCTCGACGCTGATTTTTCATATCACCAGCCGCCATAGTTGGAAATGCGTCTGAAGATTATCGTCAGCAGAATGTCGAGGTGTGAGAGAAACTCTTCCCTCACGCACCGACATCACCCACCTTATGCGACAATAGAATAATGACCAGCAATAATTGAGGATAGTCAGTCGAACTTCGAGCCTGATCACCCGAGATCACTCGAGCCCTATAGCCCGTCGCGAAACATTCAATTTCATACTAAGTTAAAATACGGTACTCTTTCAACATAAAAATCGGTAGCACGGTAGCCCCGGCAAACCAGTGTAAGAAAACATAAAAAATAAATAAATAATCAAAAACCCAAAAAAATAAAACGCATTCGCGTTTCATTTGTGCACCAGGGACATCAAATAAAAGGGGGAAATTGAAAAAAAACCGAACTTCGAGCTGTCTACATTCTCGAGCCGAACTCCCATCGAAATTCACGTGTTTCTAACACCTTTTCATAACTGCAGTACTGTGCGCTAGATGCACGTGCTCACGCAGTTACTTTACTTTTCTCACACTCTCTAACTACAGTGCTGTGCGCTAGATGCACGTGCTTAAGTAGTTACTTTTCTTACACTCTCTAACTACAGTGCTGTGCACTAGATGCACGTGCTTATGTAGTTAATTTTCTCACACTCTCTAACTACAGTGCTGTGCGCTAGATGCACGTGCTTACGTAGTTACTTTTCTCACACTCTCTAACTACAGTGCTGTGCGCTAGATGCATGTGCTTAAGTAGTTGCTTTTCTCACACTCTCTAACTACAGTGCTGTGCGCTAGATGCACGTGCTTACGTAGTTACTTATTCTTCCCTCCGGGTACAGTCCCGTGCGCCAGATGCACGCTCTGCACTCTCACCAGCCATCCACAAATCCGTGCGCTAGATGCACGCACTGTGGTGGAGGTTCCAACCCTACCATATGAGAGTTCTGACCGAGAGTTAGGACACTCAAAGAGGAATCATCAAATTTTTCATTTAGATTTATATGGGTAGAAGCCGCAGTGGCCAGGAGAAAAAATTAAAGCGCCTCGCTCGTGGCGAACACCATTTTGTGAGCGGAAGTAACACACCGACCCAACAAAACAGTGAAGTGCGGGTTATTGTACCGGTTGCCAAAACAGTAGCGAAAATTGTGGCCCAACCCCTACCGGGCCCTTTAACAAAACCCGATTTTCCTCTCGGATCACCGAGTGTCAAGGAGCGCCCTGTGGGGGTAGCCACGATATTCAGAATTCCCGAGGGGACGGCCCCTTATATTCTCCCCGACGTCATTCTCCCGGGACCCGTTCACCGGCCCCACAGAGACAGCATCAGCGACGTGTCAACATTAGCTGCAGACTCCGACAGCGCGGACTCCGACGACAACGAAGAAATCATCATTTTGGATTAAAAACCCGCTACGCCCCAAAAGTAATTAAAAATTTACCAATCTCTTTACCGCGAGCCTCTATCCCCGACCGGCGCATTCCGGCCGAAACGAGAGGCCCCCTTATTTCCTTGTGACTGTTAATCGTACACCACGGGCAAGACGTACTAATCCTCGCCCAGGACGTAACAACTGAAATATTTGTATTCCCTTGCAAAATGTTTCTAATGCTTAATAATAACAATTAAAATATTGGACATTCCATGCACCCTTGTTGCAAGGGAGTGAACCAACCCTTAAAAGGTTTATTTTTAGACTTTTTTGAAGGTACAGAACGAAATATTAAACAATTTTCGTCGAGCGAAAGCCACAATTAACAACAGAAAAAAGCGGTTTACATGTATTCACGGTTTTTCGAAACGCTAAGATGAAGAGGAGACCGCGCCTTATAGAACGATGATTTTTCTTTGCATTGAGATAATTTAACTCGATTCTAACAAATGTTTCGCACCTTTCATGTAGTCATTCTTTTGTGTAGAAAAATATCTTTACATGAATAATTGTTGTTATAATTGCTTCAAATTTCTGCATTCCCTGTATAAGCTTTGTGATTAAAAGTTACAACATCCGGCCTCTTGTTTAATGAAATACAATCTATTTCAATTTAAACATTATGTAAACGTAAGGAAACTAAAAATATCTAGAGTCATAATGTGTATTTCTTTATATTTAAAATATATTTTGGCTCATTTCATTCGGGAAAATTTAAAACGTGTTTTTAGAAGAATACATAAGCATAAATCCTCATATTATATGCGTTCCATTATCTTTTAGTGCTTTTTTTCTCCTTATTTTTCAAGTCTACTTATCGTATTGTGAGCAATAATGAGACGCTTTAAAGAAATGTTTATAGCAAAAACATTTTTTACACCACGAACATCTTACTACTGCTACGTTTGTATACCCTCCAACTTCACACCGTGATTGCGTTGATATACTGAAAGCAAATTCCACCGGATTTTCAAAATGCTCCGGTCGTTTTTTTGTGACACCACTTATGAACCGAGCATATCGAAACAAATTTTCGTACCTTAGAGATAAGAGTTGTTTGTGCACGAAGGATTGTAGTTTTATGATATTATTTTTTAAGTGCAAATTCATACCGTAACTCATTAATAAAAAGCTGTCCGAAAAATGTTTAACATAATTATTCCAGATCCTAAATCCGAAAATGTCAAGTGGTTGAACTTTTCCTGTACAATCGTCCAATCATTCGGTACAATCATTGTGATAATTCTTTTATTAGCAGGCGTAGCTTGGCTAAACACTTCGGTGCAATAGCCACTCTATGAATCTATTAAAAGATCACTTTCTTGACCAACATTCGGGAAAAAAACTTCTTGTAGCCATTTTTTGAAGTGCTCTGGGAATAAGCAGACATTAATAACATTGAATTACACATATATCTCATTGTCACATTTTTACTAGGGAAATACAGTATTTCAACATACCTGATGTGAGTTTTCCAGATTTTGAAACACTTATGAAAACATTTGGTGGTCTAAATATAGTTTTTTCTACTATTGGCCCCAATTGTCCAGCTAGCTCGTTCAAAACAATTGAAAGAGGTGAAAGCAATTTTCTATCTACTGATATTGTTGGATGAATGGTGTAACTGTGTGTTGTCGAAGAAACAGATTGTACAAGTCATTCTACTTGTTTCGTACCTTCTTCCGTTAATGTTCGTCCTGGATGTATTTCTAATTGAAAACCTCTTCGATCGGAATTATAAACATTTTTCAACCCATATTGTTAAGTTTTTAATTTGACTTCGGAAACAAATTTATCAGCATCAGCTTTCAATGTTTCTTTTGATTCAAGAGTCCTCCTTGTTATAAATTTATTAATTTTTCTTATAGTTATACGATAAATTTTTTTTTAATTTAGTATCCATTTGGAGAAGCCTTGAAACGAAAATCTTCGTGTCCGATTAATTCTTGGGCTTGTGAGGCCCACCTTCGACGATCAATATCATGCACTATAAACCCACCTTCTATTGCACTTTTAGATTATCAAGAGTAGGTACATTCTGATATACGTTTTAATTTCTCCATATAAGTTCCACCTTGCTTTATCTGGTGAGCCCAACGTCTCAACTGGCGCACCGATTTCACTTTCCTGAATCGATGTCAAACTGTGCCTACTTTTAAATTTATTTTTGGTTCCCCACTTTTCCAATATTCGGCGGCTCTTCGTTTATAATCGTGACTCAAGGGGGGAAACTACATTAAGATGTTCAAAAAATCTGACTTTTTTTTACTATATAAATTGTTAGTATAACGATTCAAGAATACGTTGCCAAAATTTCAAAGTGAAATTCGAATTCGTTCCGATTTTATGAGCCAAAAACCGACCACCCATCGGGTCAGCGTTCGGGCACACAGTAGGTATGGTTGAGCGCTCGCTCAGGTAGTCACTTGTTCACTTACCTAGCCCAATACCCTTGTTAAACGGAATATTTTTCTTTTCAAACGCTTGGTATAGGGCATTTGTATAGAAATTACTAGCAGCCAGCACCATTTTGACTATATTCCGGTAGAACGTTGCTTTACCTCGCTTGGGGTCAGTTTGATTTTAGCCTTCGGCCCGTGTGTTTCAAACTACGAGAGAAAGATGTTGTCATCTCTGAAAGGTGAGCAGGAGACTTTTGATCGACGCAATGAACCACGAAAGAGATCGTTTCATGGAAACCATCATATAAATTAAAAACAGAGTGAAAGCAATCAATAGGAAATTGCTAGTGCAAAAAACCTTATACTGCTACCAGTGAGAATGGGAATGTGAATCCCTTGCATTTTTATCGGTACATAAAATTTTTCACCGCATTCACAGCATTGTCGGAAATGTTAATTTGTCAAAATTGCAAGCCACAGTTTGGTGGTTTGCTCCTAAGAATTTGCATCCTGGACTAAAAATGATCAAAGTTGCATCATATTTAGCGGTTGATTTATTCAATGAAGGAAATTCATCCATTTTGATGGTCATGAACGATGCAGGGATTATAGTTGGCACGCAGAGCGTCGAGTATGCGCAACGAATGGATGAGCAGCGCGTGAGCCGCCAGAATAGACGCAACTCATTGGAATGAAAGGAAGGTCGCAAAGCAAGAAACGAACAACTGCAAGCTCAGAACGATGCCTATTAGGAAGAAGGAGGATTATTATATGGTGCTGGAATCGCTGATTGATCGGTAAGCACTCTATATTATTAATAACTTTCTCAAATTTCTAGTTTTTTTCAAACGTATTTTCCTCGTAACGTCATATTTTTGATTTGTGGGAATTCTAGCTCAAAAAGTTATGAAGCGATCGTTATGGAAACTGAAAGTGTGTTTCTTTACGAAATTACGAAAAACATGAACCATCATATGGGATGACATCATAGTTTTAAGGGCTATTTTCATTGCAAAATAAGTGAAAAAAATGATGAAGATCGAGAAATTTTTTTCAAACACCTGTCAAAAATTCAATTTTTACAATCTTTACCCGTAATGAGGTTCATATTCTTACAAGAAAACACTCCCAGGTATCCCCCTCCGATTTTAATGAGCTTTGGATACGTTGTAGTCCTTGATAAAATAAGAAACGGGTATTTTTTATGTTTGCTCTTGAGCCGATGTAAGGGGCGTGTAAGAACACCGGTGAGCTTTCTGGTTATGGCGAGGGGGAAACAGGTGAGGAACGTCGAGAGAGAAAAAGTCGAGCACAACAGGATAAGCTTGCGACACAAAGGGTCAACGATAATGTAGCTTTATTAAATTTAATGAGAGTACAAGGTAGTGAATGATGCGTAATGAAATATAATATGCGAGTTGTAACCGAGCGAGAGACAAAGTTCCGAGAGCAAGATCGATTGTTTAGCAAGATGGCGACCCGAGTCACCCCGAGACCGAATACGCGATCTTTTCCGTGCCGATGCTTCACTC
Source organism: Rhorus exstirpatorius (assembly GCA_963564615.1). Classification (NCBI taxonomy): domain Eukaryota; kingdom Metazoa; phylum Arthropoda; class Insecta; order Hymenoptera; family Ichneumonidae; genus Rhorus; species Rhorus exstirpatorius. The sequence goes on along the minus strand of OY751314.1, from coordinate 10,989,280 downwards.
TTCGTTGAGATAGTCCGAGACTTGAACGCGAGTTGTTATAAATAAATCAACTCCGAGAGAGATCAATAGGTTAGCTAAGAGTTTTAACCGAAATGATCACCGATGCCGATATTAATACACGAGACTTGCCGGATTGGAATTTGTAGAAACGTGGTGATTAGCTCCGATAATACGTTGTTGTTGATCGGTTCCGGAAAGAGTAATGAGAGTAACCGTCCCTCGTGATAACGAGTTGACCGAAAAATCCATGAGAGCGCGCGCGAGGAGAACTGCCCGAGCCCGAGAGGTGCTGCCGCCGGTTAATCGCGCACGAGAATATGAACGGATATTTTCCCAACAGGGCGAAATCAGCCCCCAAAGTTAGGGGATGCATCTGGTAGTTATAGAAGGTGATTCGCCCTCTTGCAACAAGGGTGCATGGAAATTCGGATATGTAAACTTCATTATTCAACACAAGAAACATTTTTCAATTGGTTTCATGTCGATCGGAGTCCTGCTTCTATGTGGAACAGCGAAATTACCAGCTGCAATCCCTAACTTTAAGGATTTCACATTGAAGCAGTTCTCAGATAGACATAAAACCAATTGAAAAATGTTTCTTATGTTAAATAATAAAGATTACATGTCCGACTTTTCATGCACACCTGTTGCAAGGGGGTGCACTACCCCTTATAACGTTTATTTTTATACGTTTTTCGATGTAACGAATCGCATAATTGACCGATTTTTATGAAACGAAAACGAAATTGATGACCCGGGAAAAAATAATCATATCGGATCATACATGATCATATATAACTAGTCATGTATGACTCATGCCAGAAAAGTGGCCATGTCTAATCATACCAAATCGTGTATGATCATACCAAATCGTGTATGATCATATCAAGTCATGTATGCACTGCAAATCCAAGTGTTTAGTAGTAGTAATAGTTTATTTATTATTTATGAATTAGCTATTTTAGGAATGATCGATGAACGAGCTTAAAACTGTTATTCCATTATTTTCGAAAATCCTGTAAATTAAAAAAAAAAAAAAAGTCATTGACCGGGACTTGAACCCACGATCCTCCGCAGTAATCGAATTCAGCACTTTCGATCCTTAAATAATCATTTAAAAAAAAATTAAATATTTTGAGAATTTTTTTTTTTTACGAGTGTTTCCGGCTTTGTGGTCCGGACGTTTTTCCGTCGAAATTAATTTTGAGCCTACCTGAGATTTTACCTGAGACCTACCTAACGACCTACCTAACGAGCGACACTCTACCACTACGCTATTGATTCCTTATGAATTTCTTGTATTTAAATGATATTAGTATACGAGTTCTAATGAAGAAGCACTGTCTCACCGGGCTCGATAGAAGAGCGTGATATTCAGTAAAAAGGTGTGATATACAGTGAACAAATTTATTCAATTGTTAATTAACAAATGGATTTGTTTAATAATAATTGTTATTATGTAATATGGCTGGATAGAATCGCGTGATATTATTCAGTAAAAAGGTGATATGCAGTGAAAAAATTTATTCAATTGTTAATTAACAAATGGATTTGTTTAATAATGATTGTTATTATGTTGTTTAATAGTAAATGTTGTTTAATAATAATTTTTATTATGTAATAATGATAATAATAGTTGTAAAATGTCGCAAAATGTGTGATTTACCAATGAATGTGTTATTTTAACACGAATCATAAAGTGAACAAAGGTTTAATGCGGACCGTGCGTGTAAAGTTACACAGAAAATGCGGGTAAAAGTAGCATAACACGCATATGTGTGTTGCTTTAACACACATTATGCCGATTACACGTGTTATTTAAAAAATTACACATCTTTTGCGTGTAACATAACACACTTGGATTTGCAGTGTGGTCATATGAAGTTATGGATGATCATATCAAGTCGTGGATGATCATACCAAGTCGTGTATGATCATGCCAAATGATCTATAAACGGTCAAAAACGGATGAATCTACATTTGTAAAAATAATTTTTTTTCCAGATTTTGATGGACTTCATGAGAAACATTTTATTTGGGGTCGGATTTTGAAAATGAAAGAGTGAATTCATCCGCTTTTGATTGTGAAATGTATATATGATCATGTATGATCATATATGATCATATATAATATGTTTTATATAATCCTAAACGATTATATATATTGTTATGCTGTATGGTCCATAAATATAAATTTATATACGATCCACATGTTCATCTATAATATACAGGGTGTATACTAACCTACTGATCACATTATAAGGACCGTGGAGAGCGTCGAAAACGGAGCAGAAAAGTCCTTTTCGAAAATTTTGTGAAATCAAATTTGGTGGAGTTATTAGCGATTTAAAATCGACCAAGGTAGACCAACGTCGACCAATGAGCGCTCGATCGAAGAGAAATTTAAAAAAGTTGAGATAGTGGAGGGGACGGCGTCGGTAGAAGCGGGGTTCGTGAAACAAAACGCTCGCACACCCACACCGTTGAACACCACACGGACGCACGAGAGCGAAACAAATAAACGCTAGGCGTGCGGCAATGTTCATGCTTGTCGCGATGGCCCAGCTTATGAGAATAAAAACAAATGACGATAATAAGCTGGAAAATAATTTTTTCGCAATGATGAGTAAAAATTGATAAAAAAATTTGCTAATTATTTATGATGGTGGCTTTTTCGAATGTTGGTATTTAAAAAAAAATTTTTCGACAAAATCCTTTTATTATAGGACCAAAAATAATAAAAAGGCGGAGAACTGAAAAAAATTGCATCTTCTCTAGGCAGTCGCGGGAAACATTTTTTCGCGAAATTCTAAACGGCAAATCTGTCCAGGATAGTCTCAAATTATTAGAAAAAAAAACTCATTGTACAGGCGGGTTATGATTCCGGTTCAGAAGATTAATTAAATATTTAATTACATCATACCTTTTTCCACGTATGGAAAAATTTCCCAACTATGGGAAATATTTTTTCCAAGTATGGGAAAATTAAATTTTACTCCAAATTTGGAAATCGTCCCCGAATCATTTTTTGAAACGACCTTTTCAATTCGTAGCATACTTTCTGCTGGTCAGATGCTCGGAAATACTTTTAAATCTCAGCCCAATTTTTTTCCACATACATGGATTTTTTTCCCATGCGTGGAAAAAATGTATTTTCGCAAGTATGAGAAAAATTACCCAAGTATGGGAAATATTTTTTCCCAAGTATGGGAAAAATTTCTCAAGTATGGGAAAATGATATTTTACTCCAAATTTGAAAATAGTCCCGGAATTATTTTTTGGAACGGCCTTTTAACTCGTAGCCTAATTTTTAACAGCCAGATGCACGAAAATACTTTAAAATCTCAGGCCAATTTTTTCCCATAGTTGAGAAAAATATTTTTTTTCACTTCCCATGAAAAAATTTCCCATTTGGGAAAAATATTTTTTCCCATGCATGAAAAATTTCCCAAGTATGTGAAAATTATATTTTACTCCAAGCTTGGGATGAATCGAAAATCGTTTCAAAAATTAAAAATCTCCCAGCAAGAGATGGAATTCGTGTTGCTTGTTGGATAGTATGGTTTTGTTTAATGGCAAAATATTATCGATCCTGCTATCGCAACTAATTTAATCTCCAGCGATATTTTCGAGCGCTCATGTACTTGTAACGCTAAAAGTGACGGGAATTATGATCGAATTCCCTGCATTGCGCACTGTGGGAGATGAAATCAACTTTTCCAATTGCACGATCCCATTCTACTGTATATTTGTAGATTGACGATGCCATCGTCATGTTTGATTTCATCTGCCTGCGGGTTTCGCGAAGGCTCGTTGTTCACCGAAAGGAAAATAGACGAAAAAAGATTCTACTCCTTTCAATGCCCCGAGATGAAATCCGTCTTCGCGATCGGACATTTCAAATTTTTTTAATACTCGACTACTCCGCATTTCATATTTGAGACTGATTTCCTCTCCGGCTTTCATGAGGAATGATCGGCTAGTGGTGCAGCTTGAGAAGAAGTGAAAATCGTTTCAAAAATCGAAAATCCCCTGCAAGAGATGGGATTCGTGTTGTTTGTTGGATAGTATGGTTTTGTTTAACGGTAGAATATGATCGATCCTGCTATCGCAACTGATTGTAACTTGTAACGCTACAAGTGACGGGAATTACGATCGAATTCCCCTGCATTGCGCACTGTGGCAGATGAAATCAACATTGCCAATTGCACGATCCCATTCCACTGTATATTTGTAGACTTACGATGCCCTCGTCATGTTTGATTTCATCTGCCTGCGGGTTTCGCGAGCGCTCGTTGTTCACCGAAAGGAATATAGACGAAAGAAGATTCTACCTCTTTCAATGCCTCGAGATGAAATCCGTCTTCTCGATCGGACAGTTCAACTTTTTTCAATATTCGACTGCACGACATTCCATATTTGAGACTGATTTCGTCTCCGGCTTTAACGGAGAATGAACGGTCAGTGGTGCAGCTTGAGATAAAGGGAAAATGGTTTCAAAAATCGAGAATCTCCCTGCAAGAGATGGGATTCGTGTTTTTTGTTGGATAGTATGGTTTTGTTTAATGGTAAAATATTATCGGTCCTGCTATCGCAACTGATTGTAACTTGTAACGCTACAAGTGACAGGAATTACGATCGAATTCCCAGCATTGCGCACTGTGGCAGATGAAATCAACATTTCCAATTGCACGATCCCATTCTACTGTATATTTGGAGACTTTCGATGCCCTCGTCATGTTTGATTTTATCGGTCTGCGGTTTTCGCGAGCGCTCGTTGTTCACGGAAAGGAAAATAGACGAGAGAACATTCTATTCCTGTCAATGCCCCGAGATGAAATCCAACTTCTTGATCGGACAGTTCAACTTTTTTTAATATTTGACTACACGAAATTCCATATTTGAGACTGATTTCATCTCCGGCTTTCATGGTGAATGATCGGCTAGTGGTGCAGTTTGAGAAGAGAGAAAAATCGTTACGAAAATCGAAAATCTCCATGCAAGAGATGGGATTCATGTTGTTTGTTGGATAGTATGGTTTTGTTCAATGGTAAAATATTATCTATCCTGCTATCGCAACTGATGTAATCTCCAGCGATAATTTCGAGCGCTCATGTACTTGTATGGCTACAAGTGACGGGAAATACGATCGAATCCCCTGCATTGCGCACTGTGGCAGATGAAATCAACATTTCCAATGGCAGAATCCCATTCTACTGTATATTTGTAGACTTACAATGCCCTCGTCATGTTTGATTTCATCTGCCTGCGGGTTTCGCGAGCGCTCGTTGTTCACTGAAAGGAAAATAAACGAAAGGAGATTCTACTCCTTTCAATGACTCGAGATGAAATCCGTCTTCTCGATCGGACAGTTCAACTTTCCTCAATATTCGACTGCACGACATTCCATATTCGAGACTGATTTCATCTCCGGCTTCAACGGAGAATGAACGGTCAGTGGTGCAGCTTGAGATGAAGGGAAAATGGTTTCAAAAATCGAGAATCTCCCTGCAAGAGATGGGATTCATGTTTTTTGTTGGATAGTATGGTTTTGTTTAATGGTAAAATATTATCGGTCCTGCTATCGCAACTGATTGGAACTTGTAACGCTACAAGTGACGGGAATTACGATCGCATTCCCTGCATTGCGCACTGTGGCAGATGAAATCAACATTTCCATTTGCACGATCCCATTCTACTGTATATTTGTAGACTTACGATGCCCTCGTCATGTTTGATTTCATCTGCCTGCGGGTTTCGCGAGCGCTCGTTGTTCACCGAAAGGAATATAGACGAAAGAATATTCTACCTCTTTCAATGCCTCGAGATGAAATCCGTCTTCTCGATCGGACAGTTCAACTTTTTTCAATATTCGACTGCACGACATTCAATATTTGAGACTGATTTCATCTCCGGCTTTAACGGAGAATGAACGGTCAGTGGTGCAGCTTGAGATGAAGGGAAAATGGTTTCGAAAATCGAGAATCTCCGTGCAAGAGATAAGATTCGTGTTTTTCGTTGAATAGTATGGTTTTGTTCAATGGTAAGTTATTATCGGTCCTGCTATCGCAACTGATTAAATCTCCAGCGATAAATTCGAGCGCTCATGTACTTGTATGGCTACAAGTGACGGGGAATACGATCGAATCCCCTGCATTGCGCACTGTGGCAGATGAAATCAACATTTCCAATTGCACGATCTCATTCTACTGTATATTTGTAGACTTACGATGCCCTCGTCATGTTTGACTTCATCTGCCTGCGGGTTTCGCGAGCGCTCGTTGTTCACCGAAAGGAATATAGACGAAAGAAGATTCTTCGTCTTTCAATGCCTCAAGATGAAATCCGTCTTCTCGATCGGACAGTTCAACTTTTTTCAATATTCGACTGCACGACATTCAATATTTGAGACTAATTTCCACTTCGGCATTCATGGAGAATGATCGGCTAGTATGGTATGGCTACAAGTGACGGGGAATACGATCAAATCCCCTGCATTGCGCACTGTGGCAGATGAAATCAACATTTTCAATTGCACGATCCCGTTCTACTGTATATTTGTATACTCACGATGCCCTCGTCATGTTTGATTTCATCTGCCTACGGTTTTCGCCAGCGCTCGTTGTTCGACGAAAGGAAAAAAGACGAAAGAACATTCTACTTCTTTCACTGCTCGAGATGAAATCATTCTTCATGATCGGACAGTTAAACTTTTTTCAATATTCGACTACACGATATTCCATATTTGAGACTGATTTCATCTCCGGATTTAACGGAGATTGAACGGTCAGTGGTGCAGCTTGAGATGAAGGGAAAATGGTTTCGAAAATCGAGAATCTCCCTGCAAGAGATAAGATTCGTGTTTTTCGTTGAATAGTATGGTTTTGTTTAATGGTAAATTATGATCGGTCCTGCTATCGCAACTGATTTTATCTCCAGCGATAATTTCGAGCGCTAATGTACTTGTATGGCTACAAGTGACGGGGAATACGATCGAATCCCCTGCATTGCGCACTGTGGCAGATGAAATCAACATTTCCAATTGCACGATCCCATTCTACTGTATATTTGTAGACTTACGATGCCCTCGTCATGTTTGATTTCATCTGCTGCGGATTTCGCGAGCGCTCGTTGTTCACCGAAAAGAAAATAGACGAGAGAACATTATATTCCTTTCAATGCCTCGAGATGAAATCAGTCTTCTCGATCGGACATTTCAATTTTTTTTAAATATTCAACTACTCCACATTTCATATTTGAGACTAATTTCCTCTCCGGCTTTCATGGAGAATGATCGGCTAGTATGGTATGGCTACAAGTGACGGGGAATACGATCGAATCCCCTGCATTGCGCACTGTGGCAGATGAAATCAACATTTCAAATTGCACGATCCCATTCTACTGTATATTTGTAGACTTACGATGCCCTCGTCATGTTTGATTTCATCTGCTTGCGGTTTTCGCGAGCGCTCGTTGGTCGACGAAAGGAAAAAAGACGAAAGAACATTCTACTTCTTTCACTGCTCGAGATAAAATCATTCTTCATGATCGGACAGTTCACCACTGACCGTTCATTCTCCGTTAAAGCCGGAGATGAAATCAGTCTCAAATATGGAATGTCGTGCAGTCGAATATTGAAAAAAGTTGAACTGTCCGATCGAGAAGACGGATTTCATCTCGAGGCATTGAAAGAGGTAGAATCTTCTTTCGTCTATATTCCTTTCGGTGAACAACGAGCGCTCGCGAAACCCGCAGGCAGATGAAATCAAACATGACGAGGGCATCGTAAGTCTACAAATATACAGTAGAATGGGATCGTGCAATTGGAAATGTTGATTTCATCTGCCACAGTGCGCAATGCAGGGAATTCGATCGTAATTCCCGTCACTTGTAGCGTTACAAGTTACAATCAGTTGCGATAGCAGGATCGATCATATTCTACCGTTAAACAAAACCATACTATCCAACAAACAACACGAATCCCATCTCTTGCAGGGGATTTTCGATTTTTGAAACGATTTTCACTTCTTCTCAAGCTGCACCACTAGCCGATCATTCCTCATGAAAGCCGGAGAGGAAATTAGTCTCAAATATGAAATGCGGAGTAGTCGAGTATTAAAAAAATTTGAAATGTCCGATCGCGAAGATGGATTTCATCTCGGGGCATTGAAAGGAGTAGAATCTTTTTTCGTCTATTTTCCTTTCGGTGAACAACGAGCCTTCGCGAAACCCGCAGGCAGATGAAATCAAACATGACGATGGCATCGTCAATCTACAAATATACAGTAGAATGGGATCGTGCAATTGGAAAAGTTGATTTCATCTCCCACCGTGCGCAATGCAGGGAATTCGATCATAATTCCCGTCACTTTTAGCGTTACAAGTACATGAGCGCTCGAAAATATCGCTGGAGATTAAATCAGTTGCGATAGCAGGATCGATAATATTTTGCCATTAAACAAAACCATACTATCCAACAAGCAACATGAATTCCATCTCTTGCTGGGAGATTTTTAATTTTTGAAACGATTTTCGATTCATCCCAAGCTTGGAGTAAAATATAATTTTCACATACTTGGGAAATTTTTCATACATGGGAAAAAATATTTTTCCCAAATGGGAAATTTTTTCATGGGAAGTGAAAAAAAATATTTTTCTCAACTATGGGAAAAAAATTGGCCTGAGATTTTAAAGTATTTTCGTGCATCTGGCTGTTAAAAATTAGGCTACGAGTTAAAAGGTCGTTCCAAAAAATAATTCCGGGACTATTTTCAAATTTGGAGTAAAATATCATTTTCCCATACTTGAGAAATTTTTCCCATACTTGGGAAAAAATATTTCCCATACTTGGGTAATTTTTCTCATACTTGGGAAAATACATTTTTTCCACGCATGGGAAAAAAATCCAAGTATGTGGAAAAAAATTGGGCTGAGATTTAAAAGTATTTCCGAGCATCTGACCAGCAGAAAGTATGCTACGAATTGAAAAGGTCGTTTCAAAAAATGATTCGGGGACGATTTCCAAATTTGGAGTAAAATTTAATTTTCCCATACTTGGAAAAAATATTTCCCATAGTTGGGAAATTTTTCCATACGTGGAAAAAGGTATGATGTAATTAAATATTTAATTAATCTTCTGAACCGGAATCATAACCCGCCTGTACAATGAGTTTTTTTTTCTAATAATTTGAGACTATCCTGGACAGATTTGCCGTTTAGAATTTCGCGAAAAAATGTTTCCCGCGACTGCCTAGAGAAGATGCAATTTTTTTCAGTTCTCCGCCTTTTTATTATTTTTGGTCCTATAATAAAAGGATTTTGTCGAAAATTTTTTTTTTAAATACCAACATTCGAAAAAGCCACCACCATAAATAATTAGCAAAATTTTTTATCAATTTTTACTCATCATTGCGAAAAAATTATTTTCCAGCTTATTATCGTCATTTGTTTTTATTCTCATAAGCTGGGCCATCGCGACAAGCATGAACATTGCCGCACGCCTAGCGTTTATTTGTTTCGCTCTCGTGCGTCCGTGTGGTGTTCAACGGTGTGGGTGTGCGAGCGTTTTGTTTCACGAACCCCGCTTCTACCGACGCCGTCCCCTCCACTATCTCAACTTTTTTAAATTTCTCTTCGATCGAGCGCTCATTGGTCGACGTTGGTCTACCTTGGTCGATTTTAAATCGCTAATAACTCCACCAAATTTGATTTCACAAAATTTTCGAAAAGGACTTTTCTGCTCCGTTTTCGACGCTCTCCACGGTCCTTATAATGTGATCAGTAGGTTAGTATACACCCTGTATATGGTCATATATAATCAAACATGAATGTATGTATGACCATACAGAATATCATATAAAATCGTATAGGATCTTATATAACTTTATATGCAATTATATATGACCATACATAACATCATATATGAATATAGTTCCTATATAAATTCATGTATGTTTATATATCAACATACATAACTTCATGTATGATCCTATACGATTACACATGATGTTGTGTATGTTCATACACAATCATACATAAATGTATATATGATCTACATGGTCATATATAATACTATACATGGTTATATATGATCATATATAATGCTACATATGATCATATACGATTATACATGAAGTTATGTATGTTGATATATAAACATACATGAATTTATATAGGAACTATATTCATATATGATGTTATGTATGGTCATATATAATTGCATATAAAGTTATATATGTTCCTATACGATTTTATATGATGTTATGTATGGTCATATATAATCATATATACAGTTATATATAATCCTATTCGATTTTACATGACGTTATGTATGTTCATATATAATCATACATAAATTTATGTATGATCATATATAATCATACATAAATCAGGCATGAACCAGACATGTTCATATCTGAACATATCTGAACATATCTGGTTCATGCCTGACTCATATATAACATTTTTTCCCGGGGAGCACAAAAATAAAGTTTACGTGTTTCAGGTTTTTTTCGAATAACTAAAATAAAGGGGTAAACTGCCTCCAGAAAGAAATTTTATTTTTTGCACTCAAATATATTGATTGGTTCCTGAATGTATCTGATACTAAATAATTATATGTGCATGTCTGACTTTCCATATACCCTTGTCGCAAGGGGGTGAACTACCCCTTAAAAGGTTAATTTCTAGACTCTGTGAAAAGTTACGTTTTGTAATGTTAAACCATTACAGAGCGAATTGTTAAGCGATGGTTATGAATCGAAAGCCAAAGTAAATTGCAAAGAAAATAATTTTTGAATTTTTTTGCGGTTCTTTCGAAGTACCAAAAATAAAAGGTTGGCCACATCTCATAGGACGATGAGTGTTTTGCATTAAAATATGTACCTCGACTATGACAACTCTTTCACAACTTCTATGTAGTCATTTTCATGTCTAAAAAAAGTCTATTACAAAGATATCGTCATCAAGAAAAGCGTCACATCACTTCCTTTCATGATATCAATCGTCTACATAATCGTATTGGGAGCGAAATAAGGTGTCGTGAACTATGAGAGGCGCGGTCCCAAAATAAAAATAGAACGCCCACTGGAATAATAAAACTCCGGCTCACACGAGTGACGATTTGAGTTCTCATTTTTCTACCGAGTTATCGTTTTACTATTAGACGAGTTGTGAATAAAGCTAATAAGATGTACGTCAATCCAATGAACGTAGTAAAACTTTTGTTAGTCACTTTTCAAGTAATGGATAGTCCTGAAAGTACGCTTAACGACCATGACATTGAATTGAAAGAAAGTATAGAAAAAATGTTAAAGGACTGTGTGACCGAATTTAATTACCCGGAGATCATAGAAGATACGACATTAAATTTTCAAGAACCATTTAAAGATATCGAAGTACATGCTGTGGAAGATAATGATGTTGAATGTAACTGCGGAATTTCTAGACATGCCACTAGAACTTGTTCTGCGGATGATGAAGACTTAAGCCGAGATTACAAACAAAGAGCCGTCGAATATTGGGAAAATGGAAAAACAAAAACAAATTTAGAAGTCGAAACAGTTCGACGTCAATTCAGGAAAGTAAAATGCGCCAGTCGAGACGTTGGGCTCACCAGATAAAGCAAGGTGGAACTTATATGGAGAAATTAAAACGTATATCAGAATATACCCTTGATAATCTAAAAAGGGCAATAGAAAGTGGGTTTATTGTGCATAATATTGATCTTCGAAGGTGAGCCTTACAAGCACAACAATTAATCGGACACGAAGATTTTCGTTTCAAGGCTTCTGCAAAATAAATACTAAATTAAAAAAAAAATTCATCGTATAACTAGCAGAAAAACTATTAAATTTATAACAATGAGGACTCTTGAATTAAAAAAAAAAATTGAAAGCTGATGATGATAAATTTTTTTCCGAAGTCAAATTAAATACTTAACAATATGGGTTGAAAAATGTTTATAATTCCGATCAAAGTGGTTTTTAATTAGAAATACATTGAGGACGAACATTAACCTTTTCGCTCTGGGGATTTTTCCTTTAAAATTGACCTCGAATTTTAGCTGAATTTCATGACTTAAATGAATAAACTTCTTATGACAAGTTACCACTCGGAGTGCTGGTCCATATATGGACCAGTCCCGGAGCGAAAAGGTTGACGGAAGAAGGTACGAAACAAGTAGAATGCCTAATACAATCTATTTCTTCGACAACACACAGTTACACGATTCAACCAACAATATCAGCAGATGGAAAATTGCTTTCGCCTCTTTTAATTGTTTTGAAAGAGCTAACTGGACAATTGGGGCCAATAGTAGAAAAAACTATATTTAGACCACCAAATGTTTTCATGTGTGCTTCGAAATCTGGAAAACTAACATCAGGTATGTTGAAATATTGTATTTCCCTAGTAAGAATGTGACAATGAGTTATATGTGTAACTTAATGTTTTTAATTTCTGCTTATTTACAGAGCACTTCAAAATATGGCCACAAGAAGTTTTCTTTCCGAATGTTGGTCAAGAAAGTGATCTTTTAATAGATTCATGGAGTAGATATTGCCCCGAAGTGGTTAGCCAAGCTACGCCTGCTAATAAAAGAACTATTACAATGATTATACCAAAGTATACTACAGAAAAAATTCAACCACTTGACGTTTTCAGATTTAGTATCTGGAAAAATTATGTAAAACATTTTTCGGACAGTGTTTTATTAATGGATTACGATATGAATTTGCACATAAGAAATGATATAATAAAACTACAATCCCTTGTGTACAACCAACTCTCATCTCTAAGGTACGAAAATTCGTTTCGATATTCCTGGTTCCAAAGTGGTTTTATAAAAGAACGACCGGAGCATTTTGAAAATCCAGTGGAATTTGCTTTCGGCACATCGGCACAATCATAATGTGAAGTTGATGGGTATACAAACGTAGCAGTAGTAAGATGTTCGTGCTGTAAAAAATCGTTTTGTTTCAAACAGTTGTTCAACGAGTATCATTATTGCTCACAATACGATAATTAGACTTGTAAGCTGAGGAAGAAGAAAACCGTGGAAAGACAATAGAAAGCATATAATATGACGATTTATACTCTTTTATTCTTCTTCAAAAACGTTTCAAAATTTCCGTGAATGAAATAAGCATAAATATATTTTGAATATAATAAAATACAGTTTATGACTCTTGATATTTTTTGTTTGCTTACATTCACATAATGTTGAAATTGGAATAAGTTTTTATTCATGAAATAAGAGGCCGGATGTTGTAACTCTCAAGTATAATAGCATATACGGCATATATATCGTATAAAGTATAAAGCATATATAGCATATACAGGGGATACAGAAATTCTAAGCAACGATAACAACAATTAATTATTTAAAGATATTTTTCTAGAGATAAGAATGACTACATCAGAGGTGCGAAACAGTTGTTAAAATCGAGTTAAATTATTTCAATACAAAGAAAAATCATCGTGCAATAAAGCGTGGTTAACCCCTTGATTTTTGCATTTCAAAAAACCGTAGAAACATGCAAACCGTATTTTTCCCGCTCTTTAGTTTGGCTTTCGTTTCATAAAAATCGTTTAATGCTTCGTTCTGTAACGGTTTAACGTTGCAGAACGTAACTTTGCACAAAAACTAGAATTGGGCTTTTTAAGGGGTGGTTCACAATCTTGCGACAAGGGTGCATGAAAAGTTGAACATTTAAATTTCATTATTGAGCATTGGAAACATTCTGCAATAGAATAAACATATTTCAGTCCGATATTTTTTTTTTTCTTCTGAGGGGTAGTTTACCCCTTTATTATGGTTATTCAAAAAAAATCTGAAACATAAACTTTATATTCTCTGCTCATTAATTTGGTGTTTGTTTCATAAAAATCGGCTAATTATCCGATTTGTTACATCAAAAAACGTATAAAAATAAACGTTATAAGGGGTGGTGCACCCCCTTGCAACAGGGGTACATGAAAAGTCGGACATGCAATCTTCATTATTTAACATAAGAAACATTTTGCAATTGATTTCATGTCGATCGGAGCTTTTGCTTCTATGTGAAACAGCGAAAATACAAGCTGCATCCTCTAACTTTGGGGGCTGATTTCACCCCTTAAATCGGCTCAAGAGTACATATAAAAAATACTCGTTTTTTATTTTATCAAGGACTATCCGAACTCTCCTAGAACTATCCGAAACATATCCGAAACTCATCAAAATCAGAGACGGACATCTCGCAATGTTTCCGAGAGGTAGTTTACCCCTTCATTTTGCTTCATCAAAAAAAAAAACAATGACGCGTAAACTTAATTTTTTCAAACCCTTTATTTTGGCATTTGTTTAATTAAAATCGGCTAATAATCCAACTTGTTACATAAAAAAAGCAGAAAAAATAAAGGATTCAAGGGGTGGTCCACCCCTTTGCGACAAGGGTGCATGAAAAGTCAGACTTGTTATATTTCATTATTCAGCATCAGATACATTTTGCAACCGGAGGACTTCCGTTTCCGGTGTGAATGGAGAGTAACGAGTGAGCGAAGCGTGAGTGAAAAGAGTGCAGGAAAAGGCAGTAGAGAGGCGAAATAAAAGGCGGAAAATGAAAGGAAAGGTAGGTGAAGGGGTGATAAGCGCAGTGAAAGTGAAGGGAGTGAAAGGGAGGGAGGAGAAAGCAAAGGGCAAAGCGAAAACGGGCAGGAAAAAGAGGTTAGGAAGAGGCGTTCGAAAGAGGTGAGGGGTATGAAGGTGGGTAGGCACGACGTGAGTCGGCAAGCGTGCGCAATTGTAGCGGCATCGGGCGGAGAGAACAGACAGCAGAAGAAAGGTAAGGAAGAGGGCAGGAGAGAGAGAGAGAGAGAGAGAGAGAGAGAGAGAGAGAGAGAGAGAGAGAGAGAGAGAGAGAGAGTATAGCGATCACTATTGAGCATGCGACGCCCAACTCACAGAGTCCGTCCGCATTCAAATGTCGCGCCATATTTTATATCCAATAACAAACAAAAATAACCACTGTGATTTCCTCCCCACGCCTCGTGGCGAAGCACGAAGGCGTGACAAAAAGAACGTTACAAAAAAGGTCTACGAGAATATTCTATACGCACTAAAGTCTAACATATCGTCTATAAAATAAATAAAGTTTTGTATTTTTATTATCGAGCCGCCTTCACGTTTATTTGTTAGGGATAACCATTCCTCGCTTCCCTACATAATTGGTGACCCCGACGTGATCGGCTACCCCGGGTTCGCGAGAAAATACGAACGACAGTTTTTCTAACCTCAAAATACGCGACGCGCGTCTCCCCGCCAAACACCGACGTTCGAGTTTAATCTCCGTCGCAAAAAAAAGACAATCGCGTACGTTTCGAGTGGAAGTCAGTTCACGGTAAAATCGTGTTCGTACGGCGATTTCCATATTCTGTGTTTATCACTCGAACCCTCCGAGTATTTTCGCGATTAATAACAGACAAAGTGCATGAGCGTTTCCGACGACGAGTTTTACGAAGTCGACGAAATGCCCGACAACGTAGACCACGCAGCAATATATGCGGTAAATCAGCCCGAAATTTTAACCTCTCGAATCGCCAAGCTCCCGGCATTCTGGCGAGACGATCCCGAGTTATGGTTCGTACAGGTCAAAGCCTCGTTCGAGATGGCACGAATCACCGTCGACGAGACGAAGTATTTATACCTCGTAACAAATCTCGATTCGAGTGTCTTGCCCTTCGTGGCAGACTTGATGCGTACTCCTCCGGCGCACAACAAATACGAGACAATGAAGCAAAGAATTCTCTCCGCCTTTGCCGAGAAAAGAGGCAGCAAACCGCGTCGCCTTCTCCAAGGCGAGAGACTGGGTGACCGAAAACCGAGTCATTTCTTGCAACATCTGAGAAGTTTGTCGTCGGGCCAGTGTACGGACGAATTTCTAAAAGGTTTGCTTCTTTCGCAGTTACCGAGCCAAGTTAAACTCAATATCGCTGCGAACCCGGAGACGGATTTGACAAAACTTGCTGCAATTGCCGATATCCTCATGGAGTACCAGCGGGCAAATTCTCTCCGTCGAACAGGACAAAAGCAACGCCTCAACAGAATCATCACCATCGGTGTCGTCGTCATCCACGCCGACGAACGTTGAGCTTCTTCAACGCATCGAAGCTCTTACGACTTGACTCGACAAAACTACAAAATTTCGACGTAGAAGCCAAAATCGATCGAAATCGCCTCACCCGCGAGGCCGAGTCGATAACGACAACGCCAACGACGACAGCCCCCAGTTGGTTTGTTATTATCATTTGCGTTTCGGCGAAAAACCCAAAAAATGTGAAAACGGGTGTCAGTGGCAACAATTATTCGCTCGATACGTTCAGTCGGAACCGTCAGAAAACCAGTCGCGTCATCAGATATACAGGCCGTCGGCGGCGACGCTCCAACGACGGAAATCCGCCTTCTAGTACACGACGGAGTCACCGGATTGACACTTTTAGTGGACTCAGGGGCAGTCGTTTCGGTACTACCACGTTCGTCGCTATCGGACTGGACTAACAAACCGTCTGATTTTCAGTTATACGCAGCCAACGATTCAGTCATCGTGGCGTACGGAACAAAGCTTCTCAACGTCGATTTACAATTACGCCGACCGTTCCCATGGCTTTTCATCATTGCGGACGTCTCTCGAGCCATTTAAGGTGCCGATTTAATTCGTCATTACAGTTTATGGATCAACCTGAAAAGGAAGAGACTCATCGATGGCATAACCAACCTTTACGCACTGGGAGAAACGGTACACGTGAGCTCGCCGTCGATTCAAACGGTTCGAGGCGAAAATCCGTATCAACAGCTCCTTCGAGAGTTCAACGATATCACAATCCCTTCTCGGCGTATCGATAGCGCTCAAAACGATGTTGTACATCACATTGTGACAAAGGGTTCTCCCCTCGCGGAACCCGCGCGGCGACTTACCTGCGAGAAGCAAACAGCAGCTCGAGCGGAGTTCGAGTTCATGATCGCCCAGGGTATTTGCAAGCCTTCGAAAAGTCCGTGGGCCAGTCCGCTCCATATGGTCACAAAACCGAACGGCGATTGGCGGCCATGCGGCGACTACAGGAGACTCAACAGCGTCACGGTGCCAGATAAGTATCCGCATATTCACGATTGTTCGCACCGACTTCGAGGATGCACCGTTTTTTCAACGATCGATTTGGTTCGGGCCTACCATCAAATCCCCGTCACACCCGAGGATCAGCCGAAAACAGCGGTTATCACCCCGTTAGGCCTTTTCGAGTTCTCGGTAACGACATTCGGGTTGTGCAACGCCGCACAGTCGTTTCAACGTTTCATGGATACGGCGCTATGAGGACTCGATTTTTGTTTTGTTTATATCGATGACATTTTAATCACGTCCAGAGATCCGTTAGAACACGTTCAGCATCTTCGCCAGGTTTTTGAACGGCTACGACAATACGGAGTAACGGTAAACACAGCGAAATGCGTATTCGGGCAACCGTCAGTCAGATACCTCGGGTACCTCATCGACGCCGAGGGCACGAAACCTCTCCCGGATCAGATCGAAGCAATTCTCCGATACACGAGGCCCAAAACGATCGCGCAACTCCGTCGTTTTCTCGCGGTTATAAATTTCTACCGGAAACATCTCAAAACGCCGCGGAGATCCAAGCCCCGTTGAACGCTCTACTCGTCGGAGCAAAGAAGAGAGACAAACGGCCTGTTACGTGGACTCCAGAGACGGAACAAGCGCCCGAACGATGCAGACAGTCCCTCGGGGAAGCGTCTCTTCTCACGCATCCTCTGGAAGGAGCACCATTATGTCTTTGGACCAACGCATCGGACACCACGATGGGTGCCGTACTGCAACAATTTCACGAAGATTCCTTGGAGCCCTTGGGTTTTTATTCAAAAAAACTGAACGACGCACAAAAAAATTACAGCACCTATGACAGAGAGCTCCTGGCCATTCACGAGAACATAAAATATTTCCGTTTCATGATCGAAGGGCGCCGATTAGTCGTAAAGACCGACCACAAGCCAATTACCTTCGCATTTCAACAAAAATCAGCAAAAGCCTCGCCACGACAGACTCGTCAACTCGATTTTATTGGACAGTTTACAACTACCATCATTCACGTTTCGGGAACCGAAAACACGGTGGCCGACGCCTTTTCGAGACTCGAGTCCGTAGATATGCCCGTCATCGTAAGTACCACCGATATCGCTACCGCGCAAGAGAACGACGAAGAGCTCGCACAGCTACTCAATTCCGAAACATGGCTGCAATTTAAAAAACTACGAGTCGACGGTACGGAGTAAACTATTTATTGCGACGTCTCATCGCATGACGTGCGCCCGTACCTCCCAAAGGACCTCCGTAAGCGAATCTTCGATAATGTCCATAACCTATCGCATCCGAGCGGTAGAGCGACGAAGAAGATGATTCATCAGCGTTTCGTATGGCCGGGAATGGGCAAGGATATTCAACACTGGGCTCGCACGTGCTTACCGTGCCAACGAAGCAAAATCCATCGACATACGAAGAATATCCCACAACATATCGAGATTCCGGGTACACGTTTTTCACATATCCACCTCGACATCGTTGGTCCGCTCCCAGAGTGTCAAGGATACAGATATTGCCTCACGATATTGGATTGATTTTCGCGATGACCGGAAGCCATTCTCCTAGAAGACGTAACAGCCGAAACAATCATTTCCGCGTTTTTGAACTCGTGGGTCGCGCGTTTGGCGCTCCGACCACCATAACGACTGATCGCGGATCTCAAGTCGAGTCCCGATTATTTCAAGCATTGGCGAACCTCATCGGCAGTGATCGCACGCGAACGACGGCATATCATCCAGCTTCAAACGGGATCCTCGAACGTTGGCACTGAAAGCTGCCATTATGTGGCTGAAGCCTGAAAGCTGCGATTATGTGTCACCAAAAGAAGAACTGGGTAGAGATTTTACCTACGGTGTTGCTAGGTCTCCGAACGTGCTACAAGGAAGATATAAAAGCCTCAGCCGCGGAACTAGTGTACGGTAGCACTCTCAAGCTCCCAGGCGAATTCTTTATACACAAAGAGACGGCGCCGGATCTGGCCCACAGTTTTTCGTCGAGAAATTCCGAGAAATAATGAGGGAAGTACGTTCCGCGCCAACAGCTCACCACTCGAAACGTACGAGTTTCGTACATGAAAATCTTCATACGTGCTCACACGTTTTCGTCGAAGCGAGTGGATCGAATAAATCATTGGAGCGACCTTACGAGGGGCCATTCAAAGTATTACGTCGAATTTCCGAGTACGTGTTTGAGGTCGAAATAGGAGGAAAACCTGTGACTGTTTCGACAGAAAGGGTCAAGCCTGCATTTTTTGAAAAAGAACCGGAAGAAACGGCACCAGCACCAGCAAATCAAACTCCGAGCACTGGGACTGCACAAACCTCATCGACGACGGCACATCCTACTCCGTTGACTTCGTCCTCAGGCGACATACGTACCTATCCGGGACCAAAGAAAAAAATCCGTTTCGCGACTTGACTGGAAAGTCGCTGGAGGGGCAGTCATATAGCGATTACTATTGAGCATGCGACGCCCAACTCACGGAGTCCGTCCGCATTCAAATGTCGCGCCATATTTTATATCAAATAACAAACAAAAATAACCACTATGATTTCCTCCCCACGCCTCGTGGCGAAGCACGAAGGCGTGACAAAAAGAACGTTACAAAAAGGGTCTACGAGAATATTCTATACGCACTAAAGTCTAACATATCGTCTATAAAATAAATAAAGTTTTGTATTTTTATTATCGAGCCACCTTCACGTTTATTTGTTAGGGATAATCATTCCTCGCTTCCCTAAAAGAGTTGGACGGCAGAGCTATCTGACGACGGAGAGAGGTAGTGGCGAAGGAATCGGGTAAGGTCACTGAAATACAAGTATACTGGAAGGCGTACGGATGTATTCGGAGGTAGCCCTACGAGCGCGCTACTGTCTCACTCACACCGTATAGTAGTTTGTCCTTTTCCAACCGAATTGTGCATGTCATGTACAGGCCCAGAAAAAATGTTACGCTGCCGACTATGGTACCGACCCCGACCACTGAAATACAAGTGTACCGACCACTGACTTAACGTCGTTGAGTTTTAAAAACTGACAAAGTTTTGAATTAAATAAAATTACATTTTTTTTTATTTTGTAAGCAACGAAGAATGTCTAGGCAGTGTTGTGTGAATTTCTGTGGTGCGGTTTGGACTCCTATCACGCATCTATCTTTTTTCAAGTAAGTGTTTTAGGTTAGAAAATGATTACAAATAATTTTGGATATTACTATGCTGTTTTTTTCGATTTAGATTACCTGTTCAGAATGAGGAGTTGAAAAAAAGTGGCTTATCGTTGGCCCCGGATACAAGAGTTTTACGAAATACTCGAAAATTTCTAGCAACCACTTCTCCGCAGAAGATTATAAAATGCTCGGTGGTAAGAGGATTTTGAACAAAAATGCAGTGCCTAGCATTTTCAAGTTTCAACCCACAAATTTTTCAAAAAACGTATGTAAAATTCTGAATCTTTACACTTATCTCACCGAGAATATAAATGTCTTCTAACCACTATGTGATTCTTTTACTCAACAGGATCCTGACTTGGGTCTTATCAGTAAACAAGGTTGTAGTTCTACTGAGACAAACAGTGTATATATTATAATATTTTCTAGTTTTAATAATTGCACTTAAAATTATGATCTGAATTATTTATGATGAAACTATTTGTATTTTTCAACGTGATTGAAAAATGGCGCACCCTGTTATGTCAGGGAATTCGTATATTGGGCCAAGAAGGAAACAGAATTAAATATAAACTTCTGTTACTCGAACGCAATTTTAATACTGAAATATTTGTCTCTTGAGGAAAATTAGATTTATCACTTTATAACTTTGAGAAATGCATGCGAAAACAAAGTTCCGAAAGTCGCGGCTCACTCCCTATTTAGGACGATCTCTCGATCGACACAGGGTTGGGAGAAAAAAATAAATTGTGCAATGGGGTTAATATATCAAAAAAATTTATTAAACTAAACGTGTGAGATTAAGCTCGAAACTCGATAACAGTCTTTTACTTACTCCAAACAGGCACTGCTCTTTTTGTCGTTCTCCTCGATTTCTATCTTTCCTTTAGTTTACTTTATTGCGTACTACTCTTACTTAAACTGGTTATAAGGTTCTTGTATTTTTTTCTTGATACTTTGGACTTTACTTTATTAATGGACTAAATGTCGTGGAGATTTCTCCGGTGGATACTATGGTTGAAAAACGAAAAATGACCGACTAAAAGTGCAGTGCGCGAGCTTAAATAATATTCTAATAGAGGTTGTGCCCTCCGGAACTTGGGCGGAAAATTCGGGACCAATCATGTAACTTCGACCCGAAGTTTCCCTCCAAACTCCCCGTTCCGGTGCTTCAGGGCTTTCTCCCTCTCCTCCGCACAGGGACCTTTCTTCAACTTTGGGTGATATTTTCCATGTCCCCAAAATTGTTTCGGGACGCCCATCTCCCTCCACAATTTTATAATTTTTTATATTTATTAAATTTTTAATCTATTTATTTATCCTATTTTTATCTTGCTTATTGTTTTTTTTTTGTTCTTTTTTGTTAACCACAAATTTATTTATCTCGTCGTCGCTTTGTAGTCACTCGTTCCTTTTTGTTCAGCTATTGTTTATTTGGGGTGTTTTACTTGTTCTTTCTATATTTAAAGTTTATCTTGACGAATGCGAAAATGTTTTGTTAGAGAAGGTGTGATGGGCGAACGGGTTAAATGAAGTTGAAATGAAGTTAGACTTGGGATATTTTAGATTGGTAGTTTATTGGCATGTTGGTATAATTCGGGAGTGCACGTCCGAACTGATAGAAGGTTAATGATGAACTGCAGTGCTAATGAGGTGAAGGAAGGAGAGGACTTAATGAGAGTGGAGGGGATGTCGTCAAGACAGAGGAACAAGGCCCGTGGGACCAAGGGCAAACTGGAGCTAAGGTGCTGACGGTTGTGAGATTGACCGGAAAGGAGTATTAGGTTTAGCTGATATGTAAGGTTTAAGCGTGCGAGTATTGGGTTTAGCTGATATGTAAGGTTTAAGAGTGGACTGGTAGCGAGAGTGAAGTTGATGAGCTGGCGTGGGAAAGGAAAAGAGTTTTTTAGGCTATAGGGCGGGGCCGTTACACTCCCCCTCTTACAAAACGATGCTCCGCATCGTGATATACAATAATTCGTTTACAATAATATTTTAGTGTTCTGATTTTATATAATGAAAAATTGATTCTATATAATGAAATGAGAAAGAACGTGTGTGTTATATTTTCGTAAATGGTTTTGTTTGTGTGTATGTATTTTGTGTTTCTTCTGTCAGGTGGCTTCAATCTGTTGGTTTGACCATTATGTCGTGTGAATTTTTGCTTCCTTGTCCATTGGCTTGTATCGAATCTGTGGGGATGCTTGTCTGTTTCGACTATGAATTCTCTTGAATTTTTCCAAAGTGCTGAGATCTGAAACTGACTGAGTTCATTAGCTTTTGTGTTAGTGGTGAGTGGTTTGTTATATTGATAGGGTATGGTCTGTAAGGTATCCGTAAAAGTAATCATATGTATTGCGCAGAAATATTTGACTATAAGAATTCATGATTCCTTTGTGCTTTTGTTTCCTTCAGGTTTAAAATTTTTCTGTTTAGTTGGCTATGATATATCCGATTTTTCGATTGTCGTTGCTTTTCGTTTATTTGATTGATGATTATCCTGGAACAGTCTAAATTCTGATTAGCTTTAAGGTTAGTAGGAGGAAAGGTGTGTTAGGCTGGATTTGGACGGTTTGATTCTGTTGGTCCTTGTGACGACTGAGCGATACACCTTGTTTACATGGTTAATGTTTATGACTTATTTGTTATTTTGATTTCATGAAATATCTGTAGCTATCTTTTATTAAAAAAAATGTGTATGCGTATCAATTAAAATAATAGTGCTTTTTTTTTTTTTTTTTTTTTTAATAAAAATTATATGTATATTAGTTATTACTGTTTTCGTTTTAGATTGACATGTCGGTTTTAACTGTAAAATGCCTGAATTTTCTATTGTTTCGATTTGTGCTTCGTGGTTATCGCAGATGATGAATAGGCTTTTGATCTTAGGTGGTACGTATAGGTGCCATTTTAAAAAAATCTTCGAAGTTTTCAGTAATACCTTCTATGGTATTGATTGTTTAGTGAACGCAAATCGCAAGGCTGGTATAATTAATAGCGTGTTGAATCTAACGTTGGATTTTTACGATATAAATTTATAACATAATAAATGCTAGTATAATTAATAGTGTGCTAAATCTAACAGTAGAATTCTTATAACGTGAATTATTATTTTTTTTTTTTTTTTTTGTGAAATCTGTTAATTTCGTCAAAGTCGCTATATCAAATATGTGTTTTGCATCTAATGGTGTTGAAATTCTGTGCTTGATGATGATTTCGTGATAGCTTCTGCGCTGCGTAAGATTGTTTTCGCTGGCGGTAACAATTGTAGGTGTATTTGTCTGGAGTTTACAAAAAGGATTGCATTGTTTAGTGTTTCTGTGTCGATTTCCAATTCCATAAGGGCTTCTTCGATTTCTGTCATAAAGGGTATGGTTCTTTGTTTGTGTCGTGTAACTTCTGCGTCGTCTCGAAGTTCGAGCAGAGCGAGGTTGATGTTTCACATCTCCTTGTTTATTGTTTATGCTAAAGATTTAGCTTGTTTGTGTGTTGTGTCAAAACCTGCTTTTCAAATGTGTGTAGTTATAGGCTATTTCTGTTAATTCTAGTGAGTTTGTTTGCGAGTGTCCCTATTTGTGTACTTATTCTAGTTGTGTCATCGATTTCATTTCTCTAATCCTTATTTATTAATGTTTCCGATGAAATAGAGTAATGTGTGTCTTTTTTTTGTTAGTGTTTCTTTGCGAAAATATCTTGAAGTTTCGTTGCCGTTGATGTTCTTCGCTTTGTACGACTCGTGTACCGACGTTGTTGGTTGCATTTTGTTTTGTATGTGTTGTTCTGCATGGTACCTTATGTCGATGTCGAGCTCTCGGGGTCGCTGTCGGTTAGAAATGGCATTTCCAGATGTATGGGACTTTCCTGTGTTTTTTTTTCAAATGGTGTTTTTTTTTTTTTTTTTTTTTTTTGGTCTTCTCGGTCCACGTTTGGCAACTAGTGGTGGTGATTAGGAAAATGGTTTTTTTTTCCAAGGTCTGCCAGGTTTGCGTTTTATAACCACCGTCGATAGTTGAGGTCTTTTCCGTGATCTGCCTGGTCCGCGTTTAGTCATTGGTGATGGTGCTGGGACCACTTGTATTTCTGGTGGAGATCGGAAGGTTGGTTCGATGTCCTCATAACTGGCCTGTTTCGACGTACTTAGTTTAAATTCCCATGAAGAAGTTGGACGTGTGGAGTACGATGTTGTAGGTTCCGATTGGAGTTGTTTTTCCACATGAGTTGGTAATGTCCGTTGCTCTTCTTCCTGCAGGTTCCGAGATGATGATGGTGACCTGAAGTTGGGTTGCGCGTCCGGTTTTTTCGCGCGTTTTCCGTCGCTTTTGTCTGATGTCGGTGACCTAAAGTTTGGGACAACCTCCAGTTCCGCAGACTTTTCCTCTTTCGTTGCCGTTTCATTTTCCATTTCGTTTGCCATTTCGTTATATGTGTCATTGTTTCTCACGACTCCGGGTCCTCCGTGAGTATTGTGAGTAGCAATGTTATCGTCGCATGTGGCTCTGGGTCCTCCAAAGCGGTCACTAGCGTCGATAGGGATCCGGGGTGGCGGCTTGGGGCTCGCATCTTTTACTTTTTGCTGCGTTGAGCTTTTTATTTCTTCTTTTTGTTGCTTCGTTGAGTTTTTTATATTTTCTTCTTTTTGCTGCGTTGAGCTTTTTATATTTTCTTGTCGCTGCGTTGAGCTTTCCATTTCTTCTTTGTCTGTATTTTCGCATAATTTCGTTGTATCCTCTCGTTTCCTAGTTAGTTTGCTTGGTTCGTTTGCCGTTTCTTTGTTTACCGTATCATTTTCCAATTTGTTTTCCTGTGGGTTGTCCTTTGAAATTTGCCGTGTCGGTTCCTGTTCAGTTTTTATGAGTTCGATTGGTTCTTCTGACATTAACGAATCGTAGTTGTCGTCGATTTTTTGATTGATTTTGGGTCGTGCACTCCCTTCGTTTTGTTCCTGATTGTCTGATGTTATTTCTTGGTCTGATTCTGTGTCAATGTCTTCCGATTCTTCAACTTTTCCTGGTAGTAATATTATCTTGTTCCGTGCTGGATTACTAGAGGACTGGTCCGATGATGATGATCGAATACGTTTGTTGAATTCTTGCGATATTCTTGACCTTTTTGTTTCGTTTTCTGATTCCTCCGATGATTGTTCTCGGGGTCTGATATGGAGAATTTTGACTGAATTTTGTGATAACGTATTTCGTACTTCGAGATTTTTGTCATTTATTGGTTTGGTGTTGAGCGCTCTTGTGATTCGCTTCGCGTCGCGCTGTCCCGCGAAGTCGGACTTGAGTTTTTTGATTGCTGAATTTCGGCTACGGCTTTTGTGAGTTCGCGAATTTGGTCCTTAAGTCTTTCCATACTTTCGCTACGTCATTTTTGTGACTTATCGTTAGAGTATCTGTCGCAAGAATTATCTCGAGATCTGTTTCCCGAGTTACTGTAATAATTATATGAGTCGTAATTGTGATGATTATTTTGGTATCTTCCGCGGTCGTGGTCGCGATACCTATCTCGTGAATTGTCTCTGTAATAATTTTGCTGTCTGTCACGCGAATCGCTGCGATATCTATGATCAGAATATTGTCGGTCGCGCGAATCGCTGCGATATCCGTGATCGAAATATTGTCTGTTTCGTGGATTGTCACGGTAATTATTTTGAACATTTCGTCGCCTGTCATTTGAATCGTCGCGATATCTGTTTTGAAAATCTCGTTTTCTGTCGTTTGAATCGTTGTGATATCTATTTCGAAAATTTTGTTGGCGGTCACGTGAATCGCTGGGGTACTTGTTTTGAAAATTTAGTGAGTTCTGGTAGAATGAATCTCTAAATCTTCTGCTCCGGTTTTCTCTTAATTCTTTTATAGTGACGCATTCTGCAGTAGAGTGGCTGTTCGTTTGGTGATATTCGCAATATTTTTGTGTTGTTTCCTGTCGTGTTTCGACGAAATGTACTTTCGCTGGCTCGGTTTGTTCTATTTGGGTATTTTTGTGAGTTATTCGATTAAGATTTACTGTTCTCCGTTTCAAAAGTTCTTGTTCGATATTACTTGCTTCTTTTATTGCTTGTTCAAGGGACTGAATATTTTGATTAATTAAAAAACTACCTATTTTGTCGAAAAGGCCTCTAACGAAGGCTCGTGTTACCGATTTTCTTAGTTCTGCTATTCTATTCTTGAGGTATTCTTTTTCGCTTTCCTGAGTGTAACATTCCTCTAATCTTTCTGTTATTCGTTTTAAAATTACTCGTGTTCGTGTCGCGTATTCTGGTACTAGCTCATTATAATTTTGTGAAATTGTTTTTAATTCTAATTCGAGATCAGGTAGTTCGATTGGGGCACTAAAATTGTCTCTAAGATCGTTAAGAAATTCTATAATTGTTTCATGTGTTTTTGTTTCTGCGAAATCAAGAGCGGTTCCGTTTAATTTGTATTGTAACATGATAAGTAATTTCGCGTGTTCATTTTCGGGTAATATTTTGATTGCTCTTTTGCATGCTTTGATAAAGTGGTCGACACGTATGTTTTCGCCATCGAATATGGGGATTGGATTGTATACATCGCGAAAGGTGACGCCACTGTTTGACATATCGTCTGAATTTATGTTTTCGGTATTTAAATTTAAAAAAATGTATTTGTTGAATTTAGTCGTAAGCTCTTACGCCACTATGGTCATGTTGGATTAATTTTTTTTTTTTTTTTTTTTTTTGTAAACGAGGGTTTTTTTTTATTTTTTTTTTTCAAATTTTATTTTACGATTTTTTATTTTTATTTTATTTTATTTTTTTTAATTGATAGAAAATGGAGAGAGAAAAAATCTTAAGGACGGGGATAAATAAATAAATTCGTTGATTTTATTAAATTTGTTCAATTAATTTGGGTGGAGAAAAAAAATGAAAAATTCAAATGGAAAATTTATATTTTGCCTAACGTTGAAATAGAGAGATCGAGTTGATGGAGTAACTAAGTCGCTCAAGAATACGCATGTAATAAGCCGTATCGGTCATGTGTCACAAGGGCTCGCAGAAGCATAAAATTCTTTCGTTTATTTTGTACAAAATTTTATATTATAATAGATTTTGAAATATTTAATGGTACTTACATTACCGCGATGAGAAGAATGGCGATTTTTATATGGTTTTCGAGATTTCCGTGAGCGATATTTTCTCTTTCTTCCTTCCTTCCTTCTTTTCGATTATTTTCTTTTGTATATTTCTTAAATTCGGTCTCAATGGTGTGTATTGTTGAATGTGTGTTGCTTTAATCTTCTTGTTTTTCCGAGTCAGGTTTTTTTTTCACTTTTACGTTCACTTTCGTATGTTTTTTATTAATTCCTCGACATTTTTTTTCAATATTATTTTTTTTTTTTTTAATTTTGGTTGTGCGCGTGTTGATGGATCGAACTTCTGACACCAATTTGTGATGGGCGAACGGGTTAAATGAAGTTGAAATGAAGTTAGACTTGGGATATTTTAGATTGGTAGTTTATTGGCATGTTGGTATAATTCGGGAGTGCACGTCCGAACTGATAGAAGGTTAATGATGAACTGCAGTGCTAATGAGGTGAAGGAAGGAGAGGACTTAATGAGAGTGGAGGGGATGTCGTCAAGACAGAGGAACAAGGCCCGTGGGACCAAGGGCAAACTGGAGCTAAGGTGCTGACGGTTGTGAGATTGACCGGAAAGGAGTATTAGGTTTAGCTGATATGTAAGGTTTAAGCGTGCGAGTGGACTGGTAGCGAGAGTGAAGTTGATGAGCTGGCGTGGGAAAGGAAAAGAGTTTTTTAGGCTATAGGACGGGGCCGTTACAAAGGAAAAAAAAATGAATAACTAAATAAAATGTTTTAATTTAATGTTCTAGAATATTCTTGAGAGTTACGTCGAATATTCTAGGCGCCTTATTCTATTTCTTTTTCTTCTTCGTCATTCTTAAATATTGGGTTTTTCCCTGGAAATTTCTGTTTGCTTCTTCATCTAGACTTTAATGCTCCTTAATGGGTCTGGCAATTATATTCCGACTGGAGTACGCGTAAATTACTTTATTAGGGCCTAATGACGGTACGCTTGGGTCTATTGTGTCTTTCGCGCTAATGGGTCTGTTGTATCTTTTCAATGCTTTTATAAGAAAAACGTCGCGACTGGTTTCCTTAATCGAAACCATTGGCGGACGTTACATACCCTATACTTCAACTCATACGAGGATTTGGGAATAATATATACATATAGGTTTAATATACCGTTTGAGAATGTTTAAGTGTTTAAGGAGATTGGAGTTTATTCTTACGGGTTATAAAAAGCTTGACAAATTTTTATTTGGGATTCTTCAGATGGCTCCAATGATGGATGAGTCAGAAATGGAATACACATGCGATGTCGTCACCCAAGTATGTTTAGATGATTCAGAAGTGGAAGACGATGAAAGACCACGGAAGAGGTTTTGCAATGTGCTTGTACAAACGGAATCACGGATTCTGGGACCCACTGAAGAAGTAACAGAACTGTGGCATCAAATCAAAATCTTAAAGGATCGATTAAGAAGAAAGGAAAAGAGGATCATAAACACCAAAGTTCTTGTTCAAAGGTTAAAAGAAGGAGGTACATGTACTAACAATTTGGAGGAAGAATTATTAAAAAGGTTTTCTGAATTTGATTTTGAATTATTTAAAAATGAGGAGATTAATGACAATACAGCTAAGAATTTAAGAAGATACACAGAAAAAAAAGAAAGAATTTGCCTCAACATTGTATTTTTATTCACCACGAGCCTACGAATTTATTCGCACAAAAATTAATCTGCCCCATGCAGACTCATTAAGACGATGGGTAGAAGATTTTACGATCGAGCCTGGTTTCGTAACAACCGTTTTCGAATTTTTGAAACGTGAATCTCAAAATAAGGTCTATTTAAAAGATGTAGCATTAATTTTTGACAGCACGGCTATAAGAAAACAACTTTTATTGGAAACGAAATTTGACAAGGGTAGAGGTTTAGTCGATTACGGACCAGTAGCTGAAGACTTGAAATTAAATTTTAATCCGTAAGAACTCGCAACTGAAGCTCTGATCTTCAAAATTGTGTCCTATAGAGACAAATTCAAGTGTGTTATTGTTCATTTTTTTATTACGAAAATCTCTGCTGATACTCAAAGTAAATTGATAAAAACAGCGGTTAAAAAACTGTTTGATGTTGGCGTCATTGTACGTTCTGTCACATGTGACGGTTGCGCTACTAATGGAAGTACGCTCAAACTCTTAGGATGCAATTTTGATCCAAATAATCTTGTGACACATTGGAAGCATCCAAAGAATGATAGTAATGTGAATGTTATCTTGGATGCGTGTCACATGATAAAACTCAGTCGTAATGCATTTGCCGAAAAAACTTTAGTTTCAAAGCGAGGGGATATATCTTTTGCATATCGAGGGCTTAGGACCAAAAGGGCGTAACCCACTGTTTTTCGACTTTTCATTACCTTACTGCCATAAGGGCGTATCCCCAACATTAACACGGAAGTTCCATAAGAGCAAAATTAATCAGCCTACAGCCAGAAGGGCGTAAGCCCACTACAATACTGCCAGAAAGGCGTAAGCCACGAAAAATAAAAAAAGTGGCTTACGCCCGTCTGGCAGATCATTCATCATTTTTTCCCGGATTTAAATCGCCTGATTACAGCCAGACGGGCGTAACCCTCTTTTTTTTTTTCGTGGCTTACGCCTTTCTGGCGGATAACCGGTCCATTTTTTCCGAATTTCGATCGTCTACTTACTGCCAGAAGGGCGTTACCCCAAAAAAATTGAAAACTTGGTGTGTGTAAGATGCTGGCCAGTTTTCCATCTTTCTGGCCAGTTGATGGCCCGTAAACTGTCGAGTTCCAGATTAGGTGTGTAACGCAAATCTGTTCAGTGCCAGTCTTGGCAGGCTGACGAGTTGCTGGTCAGAAAAACTCGGTAGTTGCTGGTCAGGAAACTATTCGCTATTTGCTAATATTTTTTAATGCGAAATATAAACAAAAACGAAATATACCATTTTCAAAATGGTTGCATGCGCATATTTAGTCGTTGCTATAGTTAATACTCGAAATTTAAAAATTTTTCAAAATAAAATTTTTTTTTTTTAATTTCAAATTTTTCAAACTTTCAATATTTTCAAATTTTTCAAAATTTTCAAAATTTTCAATATTTTCAAATTTTTCAAAATTTTCAAAATTTTCAAATTTTCAAAATTTTCAAATTTTTTAAATTTTCCAAAATTTTCAAAATTTTCAAATTTTTTAAATTTTCCAAAATTTGAAAAATTTTCAAAAATTTCCAAATCTATTCAACATTTTCAAAATTTTTCAAATTTTTCAAAATTTTCAAAATTTTCAAAGGTTTCAAAATTTTTAGAGGTTTTAAAATTTTCATAATTTTTAAAAATATTCAACATATTCAAAATTTTTGAAAATTTTGAATATGATGAATATTTTTACAACTTTTGTTGATAGAGAAAAATTACATTATCCTTTGCGTGCAGCTTTTGAAATTACAAAATTTAGTGAGAAAGTATTTCGAGCGGAAATTAATGCAACTTTTCTTGGTGAAAATATCCTGAGAAAAATATAGATAGCAGCTACCATAGAAAATTTTTTACCTGTAATAAAAGAATTAATTAAGCCATCTCATCCTATTGTAGAGACTGTAAATTTATGCGAAGATCTGCATGAAATTAAATTAATAAAATGCTTAACAGAATCTTATAGCACTCTGCAACTGCATGCATACGTCAAACATAAGACTTTAAACTGTGTTAGAGCACACTCAACTATACGACAACATTTGCACAATTCGATCCTATTTTATCATATATAAGTTATCTAAAGAAATTAATTTTTTGTAACCGGACACCACTATTCAATTTGTTCTTTTTTTTTTTTGCATGTATAGTTTTATTTAAAGTAGTTCTTGCGAGACTAGTGGCGGGGAGTAAGCCGGAACATAGGCGGGGTAAGCGTGCATGCATGAAACAAGAGAATCGGTCCGCTGATGGGGTTGGAAAATTGTGTTTTTTAATTATGTGGTACGGTAAATGAATTTGGATTTTTTTCAGTATCCTCTGTTACATTTTTTGCATCGATTGGTCGGTTTTCTAGTCTTCGATCTAGTTTTGACTTATTTAAAATCCTGCAGATAAACGCTCTAGCCTCGTTTTCCACTTTTTGGCCAATACCCACCGTGTTCAATTGGAAAATTTTACAAGCCTATATCTCCGGAGCCAAATGACGGAAGGATCTAAAACTTTGCAAGGATGCTGCAGAAACCCCAACCTTTCTGTTCGTCGTTTTTTGATCAGCCTGTATAGATTTGATGAGAATGCAAGAACCACCATAAAGCTTACTTTTCATTAAATTTAATCTTTTCGAAAAAAAACATGACTATTGCATCCTATTTACCGCTTTTGGCTTTCGCATTCTAAATAAGTAACTGTCAATCTCAGAAATCACTTGTTTTATTATCCGTACAAGACATTTTAGCGAAGTTCTAATTCAAATTACTCTCTATTTTAGATATTGAAGCTGAGTTTGCCTAGACGTCTGGCTCAACCAAACAATAATCAGAACATTTCGGCATTTCAAGAATCCATGAAATCCCATTTTTGGAAAATTTTGGTATAATAATGGTTACAAAATCAATTATTTATAATTCAATTGTAAATATTATATAGCAATTATAACTTCTATGTTTATAAGCAATTCCATTACTAATTTTAATGGAAAAAACACCACAGATCTATTTTTAAAATTTGGCATATAAAATTATTATGTTGGAATCTTTAAACACATTAAAATGATTATCAGAGCGAAAATATTTCTTTCATGGTCGCACTATTATTCGATCATAAACGTGACTCCTATCAATTATCGCAACAAAATATATTTACACTAATGCAAGTAGTGCAGGTTATGTTTGCCCTGATCCTCAAAGCAATATTTTTTCTCAGCATCAACTTTTTTGAGAGACTGTACAGCGTGCGACTGAGACAACATACTACACTGGCCTATTTTCACGCTATCTCTCTCTGCGCGGCCCCCTCTATCGCCGTACGCATTCCAGTATACTTTTATTTCAGTGGGTAAGGTGGAGACCAGTGACAGGTAGAAAGAGACGGACCGTGTGAGCGGGACGATTTGAATAAGGAAGCGAGGAAAAGAGCAAGTAGACGGGGAAAGAAAAGAGCATGAAAAAGAAGAACACGGAGGTGGAAGGGGACAGAATGCAAGAGGGTGAACAACAAATAGAGGAGGAGGGCAAAATAGGAGAGGGGTCGGGCAGGAGAGGAAGGAGGATGAATGCGAAGAGGCTAGGGAGAGAAAGAAGTATGAGCCTAGGAGGTCTGACAGAGATAAATGAGATGTGGAAAAGAAAGAGGGATCAATTAGAGAGCAAGGAAAAAGAGAAAAAAGCGGGAAAAGAGGTATTTCAGAAGAGTAGAAAGGTGCATAGATCGCCGGAAGAGAAAGAAAAAGAGGCAAAAAGGGGAGAAAATATAGAAAGGATGGTAGAAGAGATGAGGGAGGAAGCTAGGAGAGACGCGCAGGAGATAAAGGGGCAGTAGCGGGATTCTGTAACTCGTTATGATTATAAAGATTTAGAACGTTATGGTAACGATACCGAATTTCGCCACGTGTAACGACCATCCCATAACGATGGTATGATTCCGTAACTCTGAATAGCGATGCGTCGACGTTACAGAATGCGATAACGAAAAGTCGTTATGAAACGTTTCCTACCGAGAGAGGAAGTGATCTATACAACGTGACTTGGTGGAAAGTTTCGTGGGTTGGTATAAACTCAACGGGGAAAACACCAAAAGTGAGATTCTTTCTGAAAGTCACAAGTAATTTATTTTGAATTTCTGGTTATTCGCCGAACAACGAAACCAAACCGCGCGGTCTCTTGTGCGAAACTTGTCTTGTGTGTGCTCTGACTATAATTTTAATTTACGATGTCTTTTTTATTGCAGTAAGTACCTATAAACAGTAGCATTTAAGGAATAAAATAAATTACAAACTGCTTTTCTATGATAGTAAAGAGACATTCGGCATGCCAATTTTTATATGCTATGATAGGTAAAATGGAATTATAGGTTATGATGCATGTTCATATCAGTTTGACATCTATTCGTTTCATTTAAGAAAATATAATTAGTAGTAGTAAGTTTTACTTGCATAGCCTTTTCGGCTTTTTACAACACTTTCATTCACTATATCACTATTACACTGGGCCCACTATTTTAGTTTTTCTGTTCATTTACGGAACTATTTTTCTCTCTTGATTTTTGCAACCTCATTGCTATTGGCCCAGTGCATTTGTGAGAACCTACAATTTAAGGTGGGTTTCGAACCACCGAGCTCGCAGAAAAAGCATCTGGAAAAATCCATTGGTGCCAGCCGCGGGATCGAACCCTGGCCGCCTGCGTGGCAGTCCAGAGTTGGACCAACTGGGCCACTGCTCGCTCTTAAGAAAATATAATTATTTTTGTGGTCATTTATTTTTCAGTAGGGAAAATGTGCCGTCACAAAAAAAAAGGCAGGTGAAGGCCACGTCAGCCTAACTCGATTTCATGGTTGATTATTTTGTTCAACATCCACATGTTGCAACAGGAAAATTCTAATCCCTGTATGGAAAGGCAGATTTAACTTCATCATGGGAACATCTTGTAAGGGAGTTGAATAGGACGAGAAAAGACAGCCGGATGAAAGACGTGAAGTCGTGGAAATCTGTAAGTTAATTAGCGTGATTCAAGCTAAAAAATAAGTTGTGATGCATGAATGATATATTTGAGTTATTTCACCTCAAGATGCTTCCGTGATTTTTGATTACTTATGTTTCAAACTCTTTTGTAGACGTGGCGAGACAATAAAACAATTGTGTCACAGAAAGTGGCCAAGATACGAGCTACTCGGGCTACGACAGGAAACGTTGGTGGTCCTCCGGTTAAACTTACTGAGCTTGATGAAAAAATTTTTGGGCTTATGGGTTTCGACTATGTAGAAGGAGTAGAATGTCTCGATTCCTTCCCAGAAGAACAGGTAATAATTTTTTTTTTTGCGTCGATAAAGCAAAAAATTAAAAGTTGTCAAATAGATAATAACCCGTGATTTGGTTCTTGAACAATGATTTCAGTCAAATACCTTAGAACTGCTAGCAGAAGGAGAGGAAGATATTTTAAACACCACTGGCAGTCATCTCACAGTGCGGGAAAGCCATGAAATCAATAGCAACGATTATGCCGGTCAGTCACTTCTATCGCTACTGATACATTTTTTTTATATTGGGATATTCAATAACAAATTTTTCAATAACTTTTACATCGTTTTATTTGCGACTTCGAAATGCTGAAAGACTTCGAAGTCGCAGAGCCGTTGATAAGAGATGCGATCTTGGACAGCGAAATACAAGAATTGCCACTTGCAGCATCAGAAGTAGAGGCAGCTGCATCATCGCAACCCGGGCCCAAGGTTTTTGCAAGCCTCAACTTTTGCAACGCCATTTGAACTGATTTTAATATAGCCAAATCATTAGAGAAAAGACTATGATAGAGAAATAGAGGGGGTAACCGTGGGCAAGGAGAGGCCCGGCTATGCTCTGCCCGAGTGAACTGTTCGACCGAAAGACAGATGGCATAACCGATACCAAAACTCGATTGTATCCACAACATT
This sequence comes from Rhorus exstirpatorius, assembly GCA_963564615.1. Taxonomy (NCBI): domain Eukaryota; kingdom Metazoa; phylum Arthropoda; class Insecta; order Hymenoptera; family Ichneumonidae; genus Rhorus; species Rhorus exstirpatorius. The sequence goes on along the minus strand of OY751314.1, from coordinate 10,954,301 downwards.
CCGCCCGCACTTTATCAATCCGTTGATAAAGTATCCGGAGTGTCAATTGGTGAGACAGAGTTTGGTCACTGGCCTGATGAGTGTAGTTGAGGTCAACCGGAGTTCGACAACTTGAACGAGACCGTCAGATCCCGGGAGAAGCCGAGTAACTCGTGTCAATGGCCACCGTGAGGGCGGGAACCGTTCGTCCGTGAGAAGAACCATGGAGCCGACCTTGAGTTGAGTTGAGAGATGCCGCCATTTCGAGATAGCTTGGTAACGTTGTATACATGCCCGAGACCATCTCTCCCAGAACAGTTGTACCCTTGACTGTATGAGTTGTCGCCGAGACAGCCAACTGAGATTATCCGTGGTACAGTCTGGCTCTGGGACCGTGATGAGAGACTCTCCGATGAGAAAATGACCGGGTGTGAGAGCAGATAGATCATTCGGGTCGTCGGAAAGTGGGCACAGCAGTCAAGAGTTCAATATGGCCTCGATCTGAACCAAAAGGGTTGTAAATTCCTCGTAAGTCAAGACCGAGTCCCCAATGATTTTTTTGAGATGAAACTTGACCGATTTGACCGCTGCTTCCCATTTTCTGCCGAAGTGAATAGCTGCCACCGGATTGAAGATCCATTTGGTGCCTTGAGAGGCGAGAGATGCCGAGAGATGGTGATGCTCTTTCGAGGCTTGATTGAAGAGTTGCCGTAGTTGCTTATCTGCTCCCATTAGAGTTGTGCCTCTGCCGCTGCTGAGTGTCGAGCAGATTCCGCGTCGACCCGTGAACCGTTTGTACGCAGCGACAAATGCGCCCGATGTATAATCCGTCACGAGCTCCAGGTGAACCGCCGAAGTGGAGAAGCACACGAAAACCGAGATGCAGCCCTTGTATGATTTTGCCTCTCGCCCTCTCCACGTCTTGATTGTGAATGGACCGGCGTAGTCCACGCCGGCATGGAGGAAGGGACGAGACGGTGTGATCCGAGATGCAGGAAGCTGAGCCATCAGCTGTTTTTCCCGCTCTCCGCGCTGTCGAGCACACGTCACGCATTTGTAAATGCGAGAGCGTACTGATGATCGTCCGCCGATTACCCAATATCTTTGCCGAAGATATGCGAGGGTGAGTTGTGTTCCGCCGTGAAAAGTCCGTCTGTGTGCATCATCGATGATAAGCGTCGTGAGGCGAGAGACTCGAGGTAAGATTGCCGGTTGTTTCTCCTAGGGACTGAGATCCGAAAACTTTAACCGACCTCCGATGCGAAGAAGTCCTTGAGCATCCACAAAAGGTGTTAACCTTGAAATTGGGTCCGATGTGGGGATGTTGAGAACGTCTTGATGAGAGAACCGAATAATTGTTCTTGCGTAGCCCTTAGCCCTTATTCAAGCTTACTCGAGTTCTTGTGTATGAAGAACTAAAGACTCGTACGTTCTTTGTCTTTTCCAACGCCGTATCGCTCGAAAGACTGATGCTGTTACCTGGATAAGTTTTGATAACCTTGAGTAATTTTCGATGAAATGCCATGTCGTTGCCTTGATCGTAACCGTTGATACTGTCGTAGTTGGTTTTGCCTCAACCATAACGTCGACCGGAGGATCAACCGAAGATATAGGCCATTGCTCTGGTTGGTTGATTACCCACGCCGGGCCGGTCCACCAGAGACGATGAGAGATTAAATCCGAGGTAGTAATGCCTCGTGAGGCACAATCCGCTGGGTTTTCCTTGCCGTTGATGTGACGCCACTGTCCTTGATGTAACGTCGTTTGGAGCTTTGCAATCCGATTTCGCACGAATTCCTTCCATCTTGACGGATGGCTGGTGACCCACGCGAGTGCCACCGTAGAGACAGTCCAGCAGTAGAGTTGTAGACTCTCTACGACCAACATTCTCTTTGCGTAGGCCATCAGTTGAGACAGCATCACTGCCACTGTGAGCTCCAACCTTGGTATAGTAAGCCGTTTTATCGGTGCAACCTTGGTTTTCGCACAGACGAGAGAAACCGTAGTTGGATGACCTTGATGTTCTATCCTGAGATATACGACAGCGCTCATTGCGAGTGTCGAGGCGTCCGAGAATCCGTGGAGCTGCATTACCGTGTTCGTGGATGAGATTTGCAGCCACCGAGGGATAACCAATTGATCGAGTTGAGTGATATCCTTGCGAAATTCTTGCCATTGATAAACAATAGCCGAGGTGAGTGGTTCATCCCAGCCGACCTTGAGAAGCCATAATTCTTGAATGAGAAGCTTGGCTCTGATTACAACCGGTGATACAAGTCCGAGAGGATCATACACTTGTGAGATCTCCGATAGCAACGTTCATTCTGGTAAAAGTTACTGAGTTGTAATTTTTTGCCTTGTACCGTAGTGTATCTGAGAGCGGATGCCAATACATGCCGAGAACACTCACCGCCGCGTCATCGAGGGAGACCGTGGTCTCTGAGCTGGCATGTACATCCATTTCCTTGAGTAAGCTTGGACAATTTAAGCTCCATTTTTGCAATGGAAACCCGCCCGCGTTGCATGTGCCGATGAGATCCGAGATGATTGACTTGAGACCATCTCTCGTGTCCGATCCGCTAAATATATCGTCCACATGGCGACCTTGAGTGAGAGATGGTATAGCCAGAGGAAATTGATGTCCTTCATCTTCCGTCAGTTGTTGTATTGTCCGTAGAGGAAGCCATGGAGCACAGGTCAACCCGTATGTGACTGTGGTAAGCCGATAGGTGACGTCCTCGTCGAACCAGAGAATGCGCTGGTAATCCCAGTCGTCCTGATGTACCTTGATTTGACGGACCATTTTTTCAATGTCCGTCCCGAAAATCCAACGCGATCGACGCAGCCAGATCAGGACATCCGAAGCGTCAACCTGCAGTTTGCCGCCCGCATGAAGTATCTAGTTAAGAGATACACCTGTCAAACTGCGGCTCGATCCGTTGAATACTACTCGGAGTTTTGTTGTCACGCGATCTTCCTTGAGTACGCCATGATGGGAGAGATTTACCACCGCCGTTGTTTCCGAGTGGTCAATGACCGCCTCTATATGGCCGAGTGATTCATACTCCTTGATAAATTCCGCATGCAGTTGCCGATATGCCTATTCCGTAGACAACCGTTTAGTTATTCGTCGAAGGCAACGTAGAGTCGTCAGTTTACTTTCTCTGAGTAACGATGGTGAATCCTTGAATGGCAGCCGAACGATATAGCGACCGGTGGAGTTCCTTGTGTGTGTATCCTTGAAATGTTGTCCACATATCAAATCATCTGGATTTCATTCCGAGCCTGCCGTGGCCGGAATTTTTTCTTGTATCCAAAACCGTTTGAGTAATTGACTCAGTTGATCATCCGCTGTTCCGCCGCTTCGCACAGCTGATAGCGATATCCGTTCTTGACGAGAGTTACCGTCCACCGGGCCCGATATTATCCATCCGAATTTTGTTTGCTGTGCGATGAGTTGAGTGGAATCCGATTTGACGATTTGAGGCTGGATTATTTTCCCGTATGTATCCGCACCGATTAATGCATCGATGGGTCCTTGTTTGAGAAAACCCTGGTCTGAGAGTGTTAGATTTTCGAAGAGATTGAAGCTTCAGAGAGACCACACCTCAAGTGGCTCTCGTGTTACAGCCACCGATGCCGATGATTGGAACTGCCGCCGATTTTCGTCGTAAACGCAGTTTGTTCACCACCGCTTCCGAGATAAACGAGAGTTCAGATCCTGGATCAATCGCGATTCTGACCGGCTGAGAAAATCCTTGTATTTTATTGATTGCCGTGACACGAGCAGTCGCCAATAATACTACTTGTGGTTGATTTTCCTGATATTCCGTTGATTGGCTAATGATTGCCTTGAGTGTTAACCGGTTCCGTGTGTCGTTCGAAAACGAAGCGGGTCGTGTTTGTAACCGAGGACGAGGCGTTTCCGAGATGATTGTTGGCTCCGTTATTACGACTCCTGTTAGAGAATGACCTCGAGTTGTAAAACCTTGTATTCCGTGATAAATAATCCTTGAGTACGTCGATCATCCTTGAAATTTAAGCGCGCTCACCGTTTGCCATGGCCGTTTTCTCGGGAGGTTTTGCCGCCCTTGTCGTGTTGATTCGATCTCCGGGTGAGCCTTGATGAATGAGAGTGTGGTGCTTCCCTTCACATTTTTGGCACCGCTTCAGTAAGCGACACGAATTCGCACCACGAGGACCGAGACAGTTATAGCAGAGTCACTGTTTCTCGACTAGCACACGTCGTTCACCGGGAGTCAGAGCGAGGAACCTTGAGCATGCCACTAAATAGTGGCTTTCGTTGCAACACGAGCACGATTGTGAGCTTGTGTTGTATCCTTGAGGTTTCTTGGTTTCTCCTTGAGTCGAGCCGGAAGCCGTGTGTACTCGAGTAGCTCGGGAAGATTCGCTAGCCGAGCTCTTCGATGATGTCGTTTCTCGTTTGACGTTTTCTAGAGCCCGAGCCCGTGCTGTGAGAAATTCGAGAAATTCCGCTAGAGGAGGGATTTCGAGCCTTGAGCCGAGCCGTACCTTCCACGCTTCCCTCGTGTTGGTATCGAGTGCACGTGGATCACGATACAATCCCAGTGCTCGATCGGTAAATCGAGCGCCCTGAGTGCATCGAGAACCTCCTTAGTGGTGGCAACGAGAGCGAGTAGACCTTTGGCCGATTTTTAAGTGAGTGGAGAGAGGGCGAGTATCCAATTGAGATGAGAGCTAGCCAAGAGTCTCCGATTTTCGTACCTCTCGACTAGCATCCGCCACGCCAAAGCGTAATTCTTCTCCGCTACCGTGATTTTTGCTCGCAAGCTCGCCGCCTCACCCCTGAGCGCTCCTTTGAGTCGTACCAATTTCTCAACTTGGCTGATGCTATCCTGATTTCCGACCAAGCTGAGAAAGAGATCCGCGAATGATTTCCAATCCGAGTATTGTCTGGAAAACTCGGGGACCTGTATCCTCGGTAGAGAACCGAAAGACGATCCTGAGTGATTGTCCGGAGCGAGGTAACGTGTCACTCTGGTTCGTAGATCCAAGAGTAAACGTTTGGCACTCGAGTATGCATCGAGAGCCCGGTCGTACGTGTTGCAGACGACGTATGGCGTTGAGAGAAACTCCGGAGTACACAGATCTGAGATCTTTTCGTCAGTGATCCGAAAAGACTTTCATTGATCTTCGATGCGCCCGATGCTCGTATCGATGTTATTGAGTGAGACCGCGCCGAGAGGTTGTTCCGAATCCGTTTGAGCCTGTTCGAGCGCTATTTCTAGCGCGCGAAGCCGTCCGCTTTGAGTAATTGCCCGGAAATCGAGGATACTGTCGACCGATCGAGGGTCGTCCGTTTGAGAAGTCGTCCGTGCCGGGGGTGCCATGCGTTCTGAGGTGCGAGGGATGTTTGGCACGTGTTGTCTGAGCCACCGTTTCCGTATCCGCCGGCGGGTCCTCGCAATCAGCTCAAGAGGCCGTATCCCCGGGTGTGGCCGGTTTGGTGTCATCCACCATCTCGAGAGTTTATTTTCACGATGATTTACGAACCGAAATAACCCGAAACTGTTAAAAAAACTTACGAGATTGAAGTTCGCACTCGAGAGTTGAAAGCCGAACCGCGAGAGAGTATTGTCCGAGCACTCGCGCGATAAACCTGACCGCAAAGAGCAAAAGTCAATTTCCGCGAAACACCGACGTTCCGTGAGAAAACCCGGAAACACTGTAAACTCGCGAGAGAATTGTCCGTATAATCGCGAACGCGAGATTACGTTTCGAGAAACTTCGAAAAATGCGAAAAATACCGAGTTTTATCGAGATATTGAGAAAACTGATAAAACACCCGAAAGCGTGAGGAGAAATGCCGAATTAGGATCAAGCTCGCTGTAAAAACCAAACGAATATACCAAGCTGTCACAGCGCAATATTTCGGAAAGTTGAAAATTCGAAAAATTCAAAAAATTGAAAAACAACAAAATTTTCAAGAATTCGCACCGAGATTAGTTCGAGAATACCGATTATCGTTGAGAAATGCCGAGAGAATGTTCAAAAAACATTCGAAAACGCGAACTCGATCGTCACCTGTCACTTGAGTGTTTGTTTTGATCACGCGCGGCACGCACTGAACCGACAGTAAGTAGCGACTGGCTTCTCCTTGATGGTAAGATACCGTTCACGCTACTTACCACTTGAGATCCGGACCGAATGAGAGTTACCGACCGTGAGAATTATCGAATTCCGTATTGATCGATTGACCAACCGTGATCCTCGAGATAGAGAGAGAGCGAGGCAAACCGCTCCAGGCGTCTCGAGCGCACGTGTACCGACGAGGTTGTAAGGCTTGTCCCGTACGCGCGCACTCTTGTAAACACTGTCGGCCTTCGACCATCGAGCGAAGATCCGAAACCCGAAAGAGAGAGAGAGAGAGACCGAGATACAGAGTTCGAGAAAACTCAAAAGCCTTTCTCCCTTGATGCTGAAGTCCTTGATTTTAACTGAGAAACCCCGTTTTTCTCGGCACGAGACACACCGCACTTTTACCAAAAACTTTCACCTGAACTCACACACGATCCGGCTCGAAGGACCAAAATGTTTGAGATAGCCTTGAGTGGTGTGTGAGGGATCTTGTTTTTTAATTAAGGTATCGAATGATATTTGGATACGACGCGGGTGTTCCTTCGTGAAGGAAAGAGAGAGACACTTTTGCACGTGCACCGATAGTTTGAGATAAGCCTTGTATATTTATTCTCCATGTCATTTACATAAATATCCGACGAGAAACACACATGCAGATAGAGAATACCCGATTTGATAAAAAGCCGAGATATTAACTATAACGTTGATGTATCCGAAATACGAGATAAGCCGAACGTTGATGTAGCCGTACTTTTCGATATAACTGCCGGAGTTGAACTGATTTTAATACAGTCAAATGTTTAGAGAAAAGACTATGATAGAGAAATAGAGGGGGTAACCGTAAGCGAGGAGAGGCCCGGCTATGCTATGTCCGAGTGAACTGTCCGACCGAATGCCAAGTGGCATAACCGATACCAAAACTTGGTTGTATCCACAACAGCTGATGGCTCAGCTTCTCGCATCCCGGATCACACCGTCTCGTCCCTTCCTCCATGCCGGCGTGGACTACGCCGGTCCATTCACAATCAAGACGTGGAGAGGGCGAGCGGCAAAATCATACAAGGGCTACATCTCGGTTTTCGAGTGCTTCTCCACTTCGGCGGTTCACCTGGAGCTCGTGACGGTTTATACTTCGGACGCATTTGTCGCTGCGTACAAACGGTTCACGGGTCGACGCGGAATCTGCTCGACACTCAGCAGCGGCAGAGGCACAACTCTAATGGGAGCAGATAAGCAACTACGGCAACTCTTCAATCAAGCCTCGAAAGAGCATCACCATCTCTCGGCGTCTCTCGCCGCTCAAGGCACCAAATGGATCTTCAATCCAGCGGCAGCTCCTCACTTCGGCGGAAAATGGGAATCAGCGGTAAAATCGGTCAAGTTTCTTCTCAAAAGAATCGTCGGGGACTCGGTCTTGACTTACGAGAAATTTACAACCCTCTTGGTTCAGATCGAGGCCATATTGAACTCTCGACCGCTTTGCCTACTTTCCGATGACCCGGGCGATCTATCGGCTCTCACACCTGGTAATTTTCTCATCGGAGAGTCTCTCATCACGGTTCCAAAGCCAGATTGTACCACGGATAATCTCAGTCGGCTATCTCGGCGACAACTCATACAGTCAAGGGTACAACTGTTCTGGGAGAGATGGTCTCGGGAATGTATACAACGTTACCAAGCTATCTCAAAATGGCGGCATCCCTCAACTCAACTCAAGGTCGGCTCCATGGTTCTTCTTACGGACGAACGGTTCCCGCCCTCACGGTGACACAAGTTACTCGGCTTCTCCCGGGATCTGACGGTTTCGTTCGAGTTGTCGAACTCCGGTTAACCTCAACTACACTCATCAGGCCAGTGACCAAACTCTGTGTCTTACCAATTGACACTCCGGATACTTTATCAACTGATTGATGAAGTGCGGGCGGAATGTTGCGGATACAATCGAGTTTTGGTATCGGTTATGCCATCTGTCTTTCGGTCGGACAGTTCACTCGGACAAAGTATAGCCGGGCCTCTCCTCGCTCACGGTTACCCCCTCTATTCCTCTATCATAGTCCTTTCTCTGAAGATTTGGCTATATTAAAATCAGTTTAACTCCGGTGGTTATATCGAAAAGTACAACTACATCAACGCTCGGCTTATCTCGTAGTTCGGATACATCAACGTTATAATTAATATCTCGGCTTTTTATCAAATCGGATATTCTCTATCTGCATGTGTGTCTCTCGTCGGATATTTACGTAAATGACACGGAAAATAAATATACAAGGCTTATCTCAAACTATCGGTGCATGTGCAAAAGTGTCTCTCTCTTTCCTTTACGGAGGAACATCGGCGTCGTATCCAACTATCATTTGACACCTTAATTAAAAAACAAGACCCCTCACACACCACTTAAGGCGATCTCAAACATTTTGGTCCCATTTCTAATATGACTATAAGAAGATTAAATTGAGCAAGCAAGCAAAATTATTGTACAGTAGACTCCCGCGTTAGGCCTCGGGTCAAAACAGAAAAAGCGGGGAAGTGGGATACTGCGGGAACCCCCACCACTGAGCGATCACACTAGCAGTGGGACATAATCCCGGAGGCCCTGCCCGCTCGGCGTATTTAGTGATACACAAAACCGTCGAAAAGTAAATAAACGCGCCGTGACAGGTGAAAAACTCACGTCAATGTAACTGTTTCCATGGAAACGGCTAAATTAAGCGGCTCCGACCGGGAAGAGGCCTAGCGCGAGCAGGTCTAAAGTGGGAGGCTACTGTACCCAGATACGGATAAGCTTATCTACCGCGTAACTTTTCTGAATATCTATGAATCAATGAGATGTGGCATACACGAATTTGAAACATTCGATTACCTGACAAATAACTCCCATGGAATGCCCTTTGCTATAAAAGAAGTGCTGGGTCTTATGAAAGATCAACATAGCAGTAACATTATTACCGAGTTCATAGGTCTACGAGCAAAGTTTTACTTGTATAAAATACAACGTAATGACCTTGAAAATAGACGCGCGAAGGGCGTCAGAGAAGCGTCTGTAAAAACCATCACGTTCGATGACTACAAAGGCTGCATACTTCATCATGAAACTATGGTTAAGCTCCAGCATATGATGCACAGCTCAAAAAATGTTGTAGAAACTGTTAGACATAATAAAATAGTATTAATCTGGCAGGATGACAAAAAAATTCTGTGCTCAAGGTCAACTGGCACTGTACCATGGGGCTACGATGTGTAAACGAAGATACCCGTATGGAATCATAAATCTTCGCGCAGTGAGTTTCGGCGAAACCTCTCAACGTTTCACGAGATTCGGGTGAGAGTATCGACATATTTTCCATGGTACGGATTAAAAGAAAGGTTATTTGTGAAATACATCTCTAAAATATCAGTTCGCTTTTCACATCCTCCATGAAAAATCAGGTCATTTTTGAGGGAGTCCCGTTCAGTAGAATTTATTTTTGCGTAGCTTAAGGAAGTACTTCCGTAGAATCAATGTGTTGAGAAATCTTTCAATCTTTGCACGTGTATTAATTAAGATATTATCTAAACGTACGTACAGTTACAAAGAGATTTACCGTTTCAAACTCGAGATAACTGAAGTCAAAATAAGCCTGATTTACACGTAATCCATGCCCCAGCCAAAGGGGAGCAGTAGCGCGGTCGTAATGTTTCCGGATCACACGCAGTGGCATTCTATGGGGCCGGGTTCAATTTCCACCGACGGCACCAATGGAAAAATTTTCTAAGTGCTTTTTCTGCGACCCCGGTAGTTCAGAACCCACCTAAAAATGTTGGTCCAAGGGAAAGCAGCGCCTTGGTGTGGTGACCGAAAGGCTGCGAAGATGTCTCGGGTTCGATTCCCGATGCCATAGCACGGCTGATGAAAGCACAGCGGGCTCGGATGAAGCTTTAGAAGCAGGACGTACGAACTACGACCGTAAGTGCTGTTACTTAGCGTGTGCGAGACAGGCTCCGGCAACGAGAAGCATTGCCGTAGCACAGCTGATGGTGAAAGCACAAACGGGCTCGGACGTAGCTCCAGAGGCAGGGCGTGCGAACTACGACTGGTTCTGTCCCAGGTGCTGACATCTAGCGGGTGCGCGACAAGCTCCAGTAGCGGGAATCGAACCGGGGACAAAAGGATACGAGAGAAGACCAATGGCAGAAGGCGATGGGAGCCCTCAACCCTCAGGGGAGTCGGTGTAAAACTACCTAACCTAACCTAATCATGCGCCAACCATACCCTAACGACACGGTTTTCGCTGTACCGTCTAGACGAGTGTCGAGAATTGACCAAAAAACTAAAGTAACGTAGATAAGGATCAGAGAAATATTCTCGTAAAAGTTGAAGCCCCGTGAGCGGACCGACTCTCTCTTGTTTCACTGCTAATCGCGCATCTCTAGTGGGAGGATGCCCATCCTAGGGCATGGAGATCAAGATTTTAGTTTACTTTTCAGTCGAGTTTTAAGTCCGCTATTTTCCTCATAATCTCTAACCACTTAACAGTCGGCTCTATTTCAGTATTTGTTGTATCATTGAATTTGTTCATGTCTTTTACCCGTCTCTCTCTCTCTCTCTCTCTCTCTCTCTATGTGAGTACTACCTGTCACGCTTTCTATCGCTCTCTGCACAACGGGACTGCTTTTCTGCTTGCACTGCCTTCGGGCGCTTTTGGTTCCAGGCTCTGGCATGCAAATAAACGCCCTTTCATCTTCAGCTTCTCGTCTTGCATCATTTTTAAGCTGCATGGACGTGATCGCTTTGTGAAAGGTTGACGTTTTTTCTAACCTCTGAGCTGCCATTGCTGGTCCATTTTTCCTCCAACGTTATTTGCGCATGTGCTCTTCGTTTCCTCGTCACTTGGCCTGACTGGTGGCGCTCTCTGCTGAGGGTTTTCTACTACTCTCCTGCGCATGCGTTTTGGAGACCTAGTCTCGTCTGCTACTCTCCGCACTCTCCTCTCCGGCCTGCCTGCTGCCCGGGACACACTCGCCTTGCTGCTGAGCCTGCTTCGTGGCGCCCTCTCTTGTGGAGGAAACTGCAACGTCTTGACGTTGGCGTCTGCGTGGGTAATTATCGACATTGATCTCATTGATCGACATTGAGCTACATTGATCTTCTCTCCTGCCTGCCTGCCGCTGCTCGGGACACACGCGCCGTGCTGCTGTGCTTGCTCCGTGGTGCCCTCTCTCGTGGGGCATACTGCAACGTCTTGACGTGTCCACGTGGGTAATTATCGATCTCCTACATTGATCTCTCGATCCTCTCACAGGATAAGCCTCGAGTCTCTCCACCTGTGCTTTTCTTTCTGCTTGTCGATGTCGTCTCGTTGCCGCGTCTGTAAGCGTCTTGTTGGTAAGGGCGGGGACTTTATTGTCTGTGGTGGAGCTTGTGGAGAAAGTTTTCACGAGAAATGCGCGGAGGAAAACTTTGATAGTTTCGCGGTTGACTCCATCGGTGTAATAAGTTTTCGTTGTGATGCATGCTGCGCAGATCGATCTTTCCTCACCCCCCGCACTCCACCTCCGATGCAGTCGTCCTCTGCTCCGCATACTCTCGAGGATGTCATGAAACAGCTTCAAGTTATAAGCACTCAGGCGTGCAGTTCCCATGCCTCCACCGATTCTCAGCTGAGGACGATTCAGAGCACTCTCGCAGACGTCGTGCAAAACGTATCGGAGCTGCGGACTGGCGTCGCCGATCTGGCGGCCTCTCACTCGGCAATGGCAGAACGCATATCCTGCCTCGAGTCCCATACAGACAATTCGCGACTGCGAATCGCTCAGCTTAGCAGTGAGAACGATATGCTGAGGGGGCAAATCGGGGAAATGTCGGGTCGGCTGGCGAAGATGGAATCGCGTACTCTGTCCAGCGAGCTCACGATTGCGGGACTTCCGTTTGTAAACGGTGAATCGGCGAGTCAGCTTGCTCTCGACGTGTGCAGTGCGACAGAGACTGTATTACCTCCTGCTGGTATCCTTGATGCCTTCCGACTTGGTGCATCGCGCCCTAACGCACCGGCGAAGCTACTAGTAAGGTTCGCGAGCGAACACATCTGTGAGCGGCTCCTAGCAAACTCTCGTAGGAGAAATCCGAGCCTTACAGCGGCCGACATCAATAGATCTTTTCCTGGGACGAGAGTTTTCGTAAATCGCAACCTACCGAGCACTCTCTACGCACTGCAAAAGGCGACTCGAACATGGGCAAGGTCCCAGTCAAACATTACCTCTATCCGGCTTCGTAATGGCTCGCTTCACCTCTCCATTCTCGGCCATGCTGAGCCTACAGTACTCCGTGTTATGGCTGACCTTGAGGCGTTACAGTCCGGGACAGTGCAACCTCCGTCACCTAAAAATTGACGCAGGGCGGATCATCGTGATTGTCTTCTTGCCCCCGACGAATCTGCGCCTCCACTACGCCGTGCACTCCACTTTGCGCATGTTAATGCTCAATCTCTTCTTGCGCATTTTCCGGATTTTCAGGAAAAAGTCGGTAGCGGGGCTTATGATATTATCGCGGTATCTGAAACCTGGCTTAAGGACTCGCACCCGGACTGCGTTGCCACCTTACCTGGATACAACCTCGTACGGCGTGACCGTTTGGGCCGTGGGGGTGGAGGGGTGGGGGTCTATTTTCGTACTTGTTTCGGGGTTAAGATCCTTGCGGCCTCCCCGGAAATTTACTCTGCTCGTCCGGAGTATCTGTTGCTCGAGATCTCGACGTCTGGCATGGGTAAAATGTTATTTGCAGTAATATATCGCCCCCCGAAAGCGGGCTTCTTTGATGTCTTTGAGGCGGACTTTGAGAGGTTTCAACACCTTTATGTAAACATAGTAATTATGGGGGATTTCAATGCTGACATGTCGAGTGGCTCGTTTGAAGCGTCTCAAATACGGAATTTTATTGAGGCTCATGGTTTAACCCTGTTGCATACCGGGCCGACGCATCACACAGCATCGTCGCACACTTGGATCGATCTATGCATCGTTGAGGATACAAATTGCGTTGCGGACTGTTGTCTCTTAGATGCATCTTTTCTCTCAGGGCATGATTTGATTCATCTGGTGTACTCTCATGACCATGAACCTGTGCTGGTAAATCGGGGTTGTTATAGAGATTTTCGAAATATCAATGCTGACTTGTATGTGCGTGACCTCGAGGGTCTTGACTGGTCTGCACTTCGCCTTTCCGAGTCTCTTGATGAGAAACTTCGTGTCCTTAATCATGGAATAATTACAACCCTCGATCGCCATACAACGTTTAAGCCGTATCGTCTGTCGCAAACACGAAAGAGCTACCCATGGATCTCCCACAGACTCCGCGTGGAAATGAAGAGGAGGGACCGACTTCGAATATCGAAGAAGGTACTTCCTGGGTACCCTTACGTATGCGATTCTGCACAGCGGAGTGCCTTCTCGTCTTAGGGAGCTACTCGCTTTCCGTCACGAGGTCTCGCGGCGACCTCTTAGAGGCTCGGTCCTGGACCTTGCTATCCCGCATGCCAGGACTGCGATTTATCAGGGATCCTTTGCGTACAGCGCATCTTTTGTCTGGAACGGTCTACCTGAGATAGTGCGCGGTGCTCCGTCTATCTCCATTTTCAAAGCCCGTCTTCACTCACACCTTCTCCGCGAACAGGGATTTTAATACTCCCTCGCTTGTTTTCCCCAATAACTTTCGCTTGTTTCCCCGTAAAATAGCGTGCTACTGGTTACTTCTGTATCTGTTAGTAGTATTAGTATAATATAGTTGTATTATCTATATACAGTATTACTATATATAGTGATATTATAGTAAGGTTCAGTAGTATTATTTAGTTTAAGTCTTTAGTATTATTTTAACGTTATATATATCACTCATGCACTTTTGTACATCATATGCTGTGCTCTTATGGGCTAACCCCCAGAGCAAATCGGAAAATAAATAAATCAATCAATCAATCAATCTCTCTCTCTCTCTCTCTCTCTCTCTCTCTCTCTCCTGGTAAGTACGATCGCACGCTTTGCTTTTCGCTCCTCATATACTTCGGCACGATTCTGCTCCACGCTGCCTCCGGGCGTCTTTTTTAGATCGTAAGCATGCCAAATTTTGCTTTCCATCGGTCGTGCATTTAAATTATCACGGGACTATTGCACGAATCTTTTATTTCGATGGAAAGTGTGACGGTTTTTCTAACCTCATTCTGGAATTCTTGGCTGGCTTGGCTCCTCGCTTGACCTTCAGCTATTGCGCATGTGCCATCTCTCTCAGTCAGGACTGTCATCGATCACGTCATCGATCATCGATCACGTCGGGTTACATCTTAACGCTTCTGCATGAGTACCTCGCTGCCAACGGTATTCATCGCACGCAACACCTACATTACCAACAACTTCGTTATCGACTATCTATCGATCACTTACCATGGCTTGGGTTAGTGGTTACCTCCTGAGACTGGACTCTATCTCGGACAAGTGATGTCGTCACGGTGAGCCTTCTGCGGTCGTCTAGCGGGGAGGGGAAGCGAGTCCATCGCATGCTCAGGTGACTGCGGCGCGGTTTTCCACATCGATTGTGCCGTTATCAAATTCGGTTTCGATCGCAATGATAGTATCTCCAGTTTTCGTTGCGATACCTGTATGATGCACCGCTCAGGCATCACTCCCCGCACGCCCACGCGCGCTGGTGATCCCACTCCCTCAAACGTTGTCTCCTCTCCCTCAACCGTTCATGGGCACGCTCAGTCACTCTGCGACTATTCTATCGCCTCATCCGATAGGGAACTCCTTCTCTCCATGAATAATAATCTTTCGGCCTTCATTGCCCGGCAGACAGCGGTGAACGAAGAGCACACCAGTAAACTTAATAGTATCGAGAATCATACTCGACTACTCCAGGCCAATGTAGAGAGACTCTCGAACCTCGAAGCCAGCAATGCTCTACTCACCGAGCGAAACGCTGAGCTCGCCCGTGAGCTCTATTCACTTCGCGCGAGCATCCCAGCCTCCTCGGTCAGCGTTTCTCCTGCCGCTGAGATCACTATCTCTGGTATCCCTTCCTCTATTACCGACTCGCCTCAACTGTTGGTTGAAAGAGTCTTTCGCGCTCTCGGGATACCGGATCTAGTTAGCGATATCTTAGAGATCCGCAGCCTAGCTAAGAAGTCTGTAAATGCATCAAATCGAGATACCACCTTGTCTTCGACATCGGATACAAGCGTCACTGCGAAACGTAAATCCTTCATTATCACCCTGAAATCGCATCAGGTTCGGGACTTTATTATCAACAAAAAACGCGCTAAGAAAGATTTATCGATTAAGGACGTCTTTGGCACCGATGATCGTGGTAGCATCTTTGTAAACGAATTTCTTCCATCGGCAACCCATAATTTACTTCGTCTCACGAGAGAGAAAGTGAAAAATCTCGGATTCAAGTCGGTATGGAATCGTTCCGGTACTATATTTGTCCGTAAAGATGAGAGTTCAACCCCTATTGCTATTCACTCTGAAGCCGACCTCAATAAATTGATATGACTACACCCTGAGCAACATTCACGTTCGACCTCCTCCCATTCTCTGCCAAGTATCAATATTGCGCAATTTAACGCCAACTCTCTTCGTAGTCATCTTGATCTAGTGAAATCGACTCTTCTCGATCGCAATTTTCATATCATTTCTATCTCAGAGACATGGCTACACTCTCAATTCTCAGACGATCAGGTTCGTTTTGACAATTATTTTTTAATTCGCAATGATCGTGAGGGCAGGGAGGGGGGTGGGGTAGCGTGCTACGTGCATAACTCTCTCAAAGCGAAAATATTGGCCTCGGCTCCTAGTCAGTATTCCAATGCGCCAGAATTTATTATACTAGAGCTAAAGTGTACCACCTCGGAGATTCTTCTTTTCGCATCGGTATACAGGCGTCCTAAAGGTCGAATGCTGGATGAATTCGTTCATGTGCTATCTAATCTCTCCCATGCATACAAAAATATTGTTGTGGCCGGTGACTTAAACTGCAACTTGTCTTGTAATAACTATGAATCAAATTATCTGCGCGATTTAACTCTTTTTCTGGCTCTCCATATTGTTGAATCTCAGCCAACATATCACACCATGACCTCTGACTCCTGGTTGGATGTTTTCATAATCGACAGCGCCGACAAGTTGCACACATTCACCAAATCTGTATCCCCTTTTATACCAGGTCACGACCTTCTGGAACTGTCCTATGCATTCGACTCTCATCCTGTCACAAGCCGTACTATAACTCGCCGCGCTTACAGGCGGTTCGTTGAAGCCAATTTCTGCTCCACTTTGACCTCTAAGATCAATAATTCTGCATTAAACGAACTCGTCCTCGGACACGCCGCTGTCGATGGCATAAGTCGGGGCACCGTGTCCTCGCTCACTGAAGCTCTCTCGACAGCATACCTCGAATCACTCGACGAACACGCACCAATACGGACCTTTTGCGTCAATCGCCCGCCCGTGCCGTGGCTCACGCAGCAGCTGAGGGAACGTATCTCTCAACGTAACTCGCTATATACTCGCGCTAAACGATCGCGTAATTTACTCGATATGTTGGTCTTTAGGGAGCACAGAGACAACTTGACCAGGGACCTAAGACAGGCTAAAAACTCTTACCACCAGAAACGAATCGCCAATATTTCCCACCCTAACAAATTGTGGCTCGAACTGGCCAACCTCGGGTTAGTGAAGAGTTCCTTCACTTCTCCCCTCCACTTTTTCACCGAGCACGAGCTAAACTCTTATTACTCTTCCATCTCCAGTCAAGTGCCTCAGTGTTTTTTCGCCGAATATCGTTCCGCATGCGCAAACGTTCAGCCTAATCGTCCCAGCTTTTGTTTCGCTGAGATCACGCTGGCCCCGGTCCGTTCAACCATCGCCTCCCTCCCACATGCAACATCCCTCTCAGCCGGGCCCGACCATATCTCTCTATTCGCGGTTACAAGGTCTCTACACGTCATCTCTCCCCTACTCACAGCTATCTTCAATTTATCGCTTAACTCGTCTGAATTCCCAAGCGGCTTGAAGCGAGCTTATCTTCGGCCTTTGCTGAAGATCAGTACCCCTCGCTCACCGTCAGACACCCGGCCAATCGCCAACTTAAGTGTACTGTCCAAGATTTTCGAACGTCTGGTCCACAAACAAATCACCAACTGGGCTGAGGAGAACAATATATTTGATACACGTCAGTCGGGGTTCCGACGCGGACACAGTACTCAGTTCGCCCTTCTGCGAATACTTGATGACGTTAGACACAATATCGATCATAAACGCCTAACCATCCTCATCCTACTCGACTTCAGCAAGGCCTTTGACACGGTACCCCACCTCCAGCTTCTTCAAAAACTGAAAGCGATAGGCCTCTCTGACGCGGTGCTGGATTGGTTTTTCTCTTACCTCACCGGCAGGACACAATCGGTCATTGATGATGAACTCGACCATCAGACCTGGCTCCCTACTTCATCAGGAGTCCCCCAGGGCTCTGTTCTGGGTCCTCTCCTCTTCACGCTCTTTATAAACGATATTGGCTCGGTGCTACGTCATTCGCAACACATGGTTTTCGCAGACGA
This sequence comes from Rhorus exstirpatorius, assembly GCA_963564615.1. Lineage (NCBI taxonomy): Eukaryota > Metazoa > Arthropoda > Insecta > Hymenoptera > Ichneumonidae > Rhorus > Rhorus exstirpatorius. Next base: position 10,936,620 of record OY751314.1, on the reverse strand, counting down.
TACTCAAATCTATCGAAGTTGCTCCCCCTCTGAACTGGGCCAATCCCTTCGGCTAATGAATGAAGACGTTGCAGCTATTGCAAATTTCGCATCTGCAAACGGTCTCAAACTAAACCTCTCCAAATCAAAGGTTCTCATCCTCGGGAGCAGTGCTTTCCTTCGCGGTATAAACTTTTCAGATTTTCAGCCCATCACTGTGAATGGCGAGGCCCTCCCATTCGTTGATCGGGCGCGGAACTTGGGCGTGATGATCGAGAGCAATCTCTCTTGGAGGTCCCATGTAAAATCACTCTCTCAAAAAGTTCATTTTTCTCTTCACAAGCTCAAGTTCCACAAAGCCGTTCTCTCACAAGATCTAAGAGCCTCCCTAATTTCCTCACTGATCTTCCCAATCCTCGACTATTGTAATCTCGTTTACAATGACCTCTCAGCAGAACTCAACCTAAAACTCGAACGCCTAGTAAACTGCTGCATTCGCTTCATCTTCGACTCACGTGGAGATGAACATATCTCCCAATACAGACGTCGTCTCGGTTGGCTGTCCGAAAAAGCTCGGCGTACCTACTTCCTTGGCATTGCCATGTTTAATATTGTCAATTCTAAATCTCCGTCATATATCCTTGAGCTATTTTCCAGAGCGAATCCCACTCACGGTCGTTCCCATCGCAGGCCCCCTAACGTTTTCTCGATCCCTGTTCATCGCACCGATGCATATCATAACTCCTTTTCCCTCTCAGCTATCTATCTCTGGAACTCGTTACCTCGCGAAATTGTAAACTCTGCAAGCCTTGACCTGTTCAAGACTCGCCTCTTTGCTCATCTATTTGCCCTAGAATCGGCTATGTAATTCTTTTTGATTAGTTCTAAGTTAGATAAAATTTATTCTAGGTCTTTATACCTCTACATCTCACCGATCAGTCTTAAGCTAACTGTAATTATAATAGGTATTTATACCTTTAGTTCTAGTTCTACACACCTTATATTTCTTTTGTTTTTCTACTATTTTGTTACACCTCTGTAATATTATCCTTGCCAATGGCTTGCCACGGCATAAATAAACAATCAATCAATCTCTCTCTCTCTCTCTCTCTCTCTCTCTCTCTCTTTTTCTGACCATTGTCAAAGGTCAATACACCTCTTTCACCCTCGGACACCCGACTAATTGCTAATCTCAGTGAAATATCTAAAATCTCTGAAAGATTACTTCATAAGCATATCACTAATTGGGCTGAGGAGAATCAAGTATTCGATCCGCGTCAATCTGGATTTTGTCGCGGACACAGCACTCAAACAGCACTGTTACATACGTACATACGTTGAGTATACACTCAACGACGTCAAACGCAATATTGATCAACGGCGCCTAACAGTCCTTATATTATTCGGCTATAGTAAAGCTTTCGATCCTGTTCCGCACTTGCAACTCCTTTTCAGGATGTATGAGTACAAGGCGGCGGGGAATAAGCGAAAACGTGGGCGCGGGTGAGCGCGGTGAGCGAGGGGGCACGCAGAGAGTCTGACCGCTCATTATCCAACCCACGCGAAAAATTTCCTTAAAATCGATAATTGTATGTCAAAAGGTTCGTCAACCCCCATTCTTTATGGAACGTATGTAATCGTGATAGTTTTCTGAACATTTAACAGTTTTAATATTGATCGTATCTGATCGTGAAAGATACGAATTTCTGTTTCAAAGTTGCGTCAGCCCAGAATTCGTATATGGCGTGGGATAAATATCTTGATTTCACGAATTAATTACTCGCGTAAAGAGTCGTTGACCCACTTTGAAATTTTGCAGGTTTTATCCTATAAACTTCTGCTACACCATATAAAAAATTGAGATTTTTATATGATCGTGAAGCTAGTGCTAATACATCCTTAAAACTGAAGAAGATAGGCTTCTCTGACGCGGTACTCGACTGGTTTTACTCGTATCTGACTGGTCGGACTCAAACTGCCATTGATGATCAAGGAAATTACCATAATTGGCTTCCAACAACGTCAGGAGTTCCTCAAGGCTCCGTTTTGGGTCCCCTCCATTTCACTCTCTTTATTAACGACATAGGAATAGTGCTTCGCCATTCACAACATATGATATTTGCCGATGATACCCATATTTATCTCAGCTGTCTTACATCTGAGCTGAGCCGGGGTCTCCGGCTGATCACTGAGGATGTTACTACCATTGCTACCTTCGCCACTGATAACGGCCTTAAGCTGAATCTTCCCAAGTCTAAGGTACTAATATTGGGCAGCAGCACCTACACACGTAGAATTAATTTCTCCAAATTACCAGTGATAGCTGTGAATGGCGTGGTCCTCCCGTATGTCAGTCAGGCACGCAATTTGGGGGTAATAATGGAGAGTGATTTATCTTGGAAATCACATGTTTGGAATCTTTCACAAAAAGTTCATTTTTCCCTCCACAAATTGAAATTTCATGGGACGGCTCTCTCCCAGGATCTTAGGGCGTCCCTGGTTTCCTCGTTAATTTTCCCCATCCTCGACTATTGTTGCCTAGTCTACCATGACCTCACAGCGGAGCTTAATTTAAAACTCTAACGCCTTATTAACTGCTCCATCAGGTTTATTTTTGACCTCCGGCGCGATGTTCATATCACACCGTACAGGCGGTAGCTTGGCTGGCTGTCCGTTAAAGCAAGGCGGTTGTACTTCCTCGGCATAAATACGTTTAATATTCTCCGTCAATAAGCGCCCCCGTACATTCTTGCGCTTTTTGCTCGAGCAACTGGTAACCGCGATCGTTCCCAGCGAAGACCTCCTTGCACTTTCCTCATCCCCATCCATCGAACAAGCACCTATCACCATTCGTTTTCTCTCTCCGCTACGTATTTTTGGGAGCCGTTGCCTAGCCAGGTTACTCACTCCTCTAGCTTGTATATGTTTGAATCTCGTCTCTATGCTTACCTATTCGATCAGGAACTAGCCGAGTAATATCGCAATATCATAGTTTTAAGATTACTTAATTTTTAGTTACATTTTATCTTTATTTATCTTATACATCTTTATTTTCTCGAGCTATTTGTTATTGCATTCACCGGCTTGCTGCACTTTTCTTAGCTATATTTTATATTTATCTTTCGCTAATTTTTCATTATTTATATTTATGCTACTTTTTATTCTTCTCGCTCTTATGTATTATTTTGTTATTTTTGTTTTGCCAAAGGCGTGCCACGGCATAATAAATAATCAATCAATCAATCAATCTCTCTTTCTCTCCCTCCCTCCCCTCCGCCCCTCTCGTGTACTTTTCTGGTATTCCATCTTTCTGAATGCGTTATTCCAACATCGATAAATGAATAATTGTTTGTACTATGAATTGATTGAGCAAGATCACCCATCATCCTTTCAGGTGAGTTCGGTCCCATATTAAACGGCGAGTAGTGGGACCTGAATCATAATTATTATATTATTTCCAATTACCAGTCTACCCTTTTCAAATATTGATTCTTTCATAGGTTATTAGTATTTCCCTGTTTTTCCTGAGTTGTGTGACGGGAATCTCGCGATTCGCGTCACCTTCGGCCTATCTCACCATCCTCCACGCCGGGAGAGCCGTTGAGCGCCAGGTAATCTTTTGATTCGACGGCGGGAATTACCAAACCCGCTAAACGTAATTTTATCTGAACGGAACAAAATAAACGGGAACGAAAAACTTGACCAAAAAAAGGACGCGGGCGTGTCGGATGGCGAGAATGGTGACGGTATACCCGATTCGCTCAGGATGTAGGTTGTGGTGAGAGGGCGTGGACGACTAGCCAACTTTCGAGTGCCTTCGAAAACGTATTCTGAAATAATAAAACTCAACACGGAAAAAAATACGGTATGGGACCTTGGTTCAGGCTAATTTATTCACTTATTTTCGATAACGTACAAGAAATATCAGATCCTTTACCAAAAGTACACACAGCAAGCCATGACGAAATTAACGAGAACTGATGAACAAAGCGATAGCGGAGAAAAAGGAAAAGACACGTGGTGACGAAAACAGGGACAGATTCGGTAGCATAACTGGAGCTCCCAGAGCGGTGAACCGCTCGGGTCGGGAGTCACGCAGCAAGAGCGAGCGAGCTCCGAGCGGCGAACCACTCGGATCGAGAGCTACGCAGAAAGAGAGCGAGCTCCGAGCGGTGAACCACTCGGATCGAGAGCTACGCAGAAAGAGAGCGAGCTCCGAGCGGCGAACCACTCGGATCGAGAGCTACGCAGAAAAAGAGAGCGAATCGAACAGGTAAATTGATCGAGACGATAACGAGGAGGGAGAGGGACGAGTACGCGCACGCGTAACGAGAACTCGCGATCCCCCTCGTCTCCTGACGTCACAACGACTCAAGCGCCTTATCTCGAAACGTAACTGACCGGCAAATTCAAACGATAACGCTAAACTCAATTGAGACGAATATTCTTGAAACAAAGAACGTAGACACGCCAAGATGTTGCGGCGGGTGGATCCTGTTGCTCGCGATGATTGTCCTTCGCGGGGTCTTCTTCTGGTACGGGCAAATCGGAGACCAACTATAACTAATACTACGATAACGGTGCGATTGGGCAATCCGTGGCGGATCGGGAATCGCGGGCCCATACGCCAACGGCCTTCCATACAGAAACGTAACTCAACCTGCCCTTCTTTACCCATACCTTTTCACGAAGCGCCGAGAGTCGCACTCGAACCTTTAGACTCCCACGAATTACTTCCTTCCACCGAGTATACCGGGTGGCTCATTGTTTTGGCCCATATCCACGGTAACTCGGTATCTTATTTCGCGTTGATCCGATAACTACGGGACGAGAGCTTCCGATAACGCAAAACCGAAAAATGAACTTACACGCTAATTGCTAAAATTACCATAAATTATTCGAGAACATAGAAAACCCTGGTCGAGACGACCTGTGACGCCAAAAACCGAAAAATTGCGTCACAGTTGTCAAATTTAATATACTGTTTAACGTATCTTCAGTACGTAATCAACTTTTAGTGGCAGCGTCCTCATAGAATGTCGTGGTCGAGATAAAAGTAGTCCTCATAGAACGTCGTGGTCGAGATAAAATAACGAGGAAACAATGTGCAAGTTTCTAATTTGCACGTCTTTTTTTCATTTTTAAAAATTAAAAAAGAAAATCGCCGGTAAGCTAAAAATAGAATGATTAAAGTTAATTATGAATTTCCGTTCGTTTGCTAACAAATCAAATGTACACACCAGTAAGTCGAGTTGGGCGATCATCTCATTTTCGCACTCGATGAAGTTGGCTTTGACATGGGCAGGATCCCGTTTTGTGTCGCCATAACCCTCGACAATCCTTGAACTGTAAAATTCGCATTGCATCATGTCGAAGAATATAGGAATCGTAGCTTTTCTTAGTTCGATCTCGGGTATCAGCGTCATTTCAAGGATTGGGCCAACCAGCGTCGGTACAAAGATAATTTTATGCTGGCCCAGGTTGAACCACATGGATCGAATCTCGAAAGCAGTTTCCCTGCAGCAATACATAACAGGTCATTTTGCGATGAAGTATTTTTTTAATTCATGGCAAACTCAACAAAGAAGATGTACCCAAAATTTTGCAGTAGAGCTTGAGATGTTATACATGCTAAAGCAATGATCACACGGTTACGTGGTAAGCCGGCACAATAAAACAAATAAAGAAAAAAATGGAACAACAATAATGCATACCTCCGCATATCTTTGTAACGTAAAATAATCCTATTTCGTTTGGCTGGGCTGAATGTATCTAATTGAAGCGCTGGCTGTGTCAAAAATGCAATAGCACAGTGGAAAAAATTCGACCAGGCTTGCTGTTCGAAATCTTCGAAGAAGTAATCACGGATTGTTCCAGAAAAAAATCGCAGACTTTTCAGTATTACGCTGTTCTGTAACATTATCATTTCGCTCCAATCCGCTGGAAATACGCTTCTTGAGACCAGATCTTTGAAGACTAGCAGAATTTCCATAAGGAAGTCAAGAAGATCGAAACGAGTTCCGAAATGATTTATGTAGGTTTTGTAATGATCCTCTTCCATTTGTCTGAAAGGTTGTTTATTTAGAGTTATACAAATTCACTTATACACACATATATTTACCGATCTATATTATTTATTCATTTATTTATTCAATTTAAGCAGGGACGACCCCCCAATAACAGGCTGGTGGATGCCCACCAACCACACTATACACACAGTAAAGACAATCACGTTACGGCCCACTCTGTATAGCGACGCCCAAGCAAAAAGCTATAAGATGATACAAGAGAGTATATAAATATCTCTTCAATGCTGTGTACAAGAATTGATGACTTATACAATGCCATAAGGGCTAAATCGTACGAAGCCCTATTATGTATTAGATGAAAAACTTTAAAAAAGTAAACAATGGATATTGGATATTCAAGTCAAGGGTCTCCCTACAAAAAATGAGACCACTTTATAAATCAATCAAGTTCAAAAACTTCGCATGCATCATTAAGAACAATATGTCCGGCGAAAAAAAATGAAAAATCACAAGTTGTACGAATTCCGCTTTAGTTCGAATAGAAAATAAAGCGACACAAGAAAGCTTTCAAAAGGTATTTAATGATCAAAGATATTTTTCATTTATTTCGAGAGGCAATTCGCCGATGCTCGAAAATTCGGGGAATACAAGGAAAAGGAAAAACAATGGAATAATATATTGACGAGGCTTGACCGACTTCGATGCGCACGAGAGATCTCGGGATCTCGGGCGTCGAGTGAGCGTTGTTCAAGAAGCAGGAATATATATAGATATATTTAACGTGGATTCCGCCCTACGATTTCACACGCTATAATGACCTCGGCACGCATGAATACACATACCATACGAAACAATAACACTGGCAGAGGACCGCAGTCATGCCTCGCATTACCCCTACTTTACAATTAGCGAGAAATAATTATGACGAGTGTTCGCAATCACCTGAGCGCATAAAGTAACAAAAAGGAAAAATAAAGAAATCATGGGGACACAAAAGAAAGAATACAAAAAAGCACGGGGATATGGCTATCAAATGATGGCCGTGGCGATTCCTCGACCAGGACCGAACGAACGAGACTATAGACTCGTATAATAGGTCGTCTATGACGACTTCAAATTTTGGCAAGAACTCGGGTAGAGTTTTATGAACGAGAAAATGACGTTAAATTAATTCGATAATGTTTGTATTAAATAAACGGCGTCATAATTTCCGGTCCCGATCTGTGACACTGTGACGCGTCATTTCGAAGAAATATATAGATATAGACGGGAACTTAGCTTCGCATCGTGGCTCGATGATAAGGAGAGCGCGGTGTGGAGAGACAAGATGGCGGACGTCATCGTTTCGCGTAACGGTCACGTCATGGCTCACTCTATCTTTCTCTCTCCCTTTCTCTCTCTTTCGCGATCCTCCGATGTCTGGCGTTGATCGATGCATAGCTATCCTCGTGGCGAAGAACGACGAAATTCGTATAATGTGATCGAATGTTATATGTCCGCCGCAGCGAAAATGCAGGTACAAAATGTTTATCCCTCAGGATATTATCGACGTCGGATCCCCTCAGGGTCTCGACGCTTGAGTTCTCGTGACTTACAACGGCCCAGTCACACTCGAGTGCTGGAACGTGTTTTTATGGTTTTACAAATATTCACTCGATGAAAGCGTCGAGATGCCGAAACGGCTTACAATTCGCTCGTGATGAATTACGATAAAGGAGTTTCTTACATACCTCGAAAGAGCGCGAACAATAAATAGTCTCGGGGAGGCCAATGAGAGTATATATAAATAATTGCGAACAAACGTAATAAATCGACGATGCGCTCCCCGAGACGATGCCGGGTGGACTGGGGCGAGGGATAAGGCCGACGGCCCGGGCTTGCGTAACGGGGGAAGACCACGTGGCCGAAGCCGGCCGGCGAAAATCGATATAGATCGATATACCGCCCGACTTGGGACGGGACCCGGTAGATGACGCGACGAGGCCCATTGGGACTCGTTGGTCGTTACAAAGTGTACCCCACCCTTCATTCACCATTGACAGAAGCTACGCTACCAACCCCATTAGGCATTTGCACAAGGATTTGCAAAGCATTTGCACAAGAAAACCTCGAAAAATCAATAATCAACAGGTTGTTTATACGATATCTTAAGTAGGTATTCATAGATTGTTAATAATTGGAATTAGCAGCGAGCGTTCGCTTCAGCAATTATCGAATCATTGAAATAAAATTCAGATCAGCAGCCGAACAAATTATGCAGAGAGACAAATGAATTTCCCTTTCACGAAAAGGAGTCTCCCGTGCCTGCAAAATATGAACTCCCTCCTAGAGTACCCTTGATTCCTAGGCCAGTTAAAGAACAAAGTGTACTTAGTCATCGTAGAAGCATACTCGAAGTGAACTGAGGCTTTTCACGGGACCCATATCTCCACAGAAACCATCATCCCAATTTTGCAAAAACTTTTCAGTACGATTGATTACCCTCATCACCTCGTGACAGACAATGGTGGAGCATTTATTAGCCAAAAGTTTAGAGACTTCTGCATGGGAATGGGCATTCGACAAAGTCTTACGCCACCACACTTTCCGGCAACGAACGGGGCAGCAGAACGATTCGTCCAGACCTTTAAATCGCGCATGTCAAACATCATGCCGGACGGTACTGATAGTAGGTCCTCCGCTATCTCTTTTCATGGGGGGCTATAGAATAACACCGCATAAAACGACGGGGGTCAGCGCAGCAAAGTAGCTGTTGGGAAGGGAAATCAGGAATCGCTTCTCAATGCTGCGACTGAATCCGGTCGAAACCACGGTTATTAAAGCGCAGGAAGCTACATAAAATATAAGCAGGGCTAGAAATATGAAACTAGATATAGGCCAAAAGGTAATGGTGCTTGACTTTCGAGAGGGCCAACCCAAATGGGTTCCAGCAATAATCACGGACGTTTCCGTGCCGGGCGTAACCTTTATCGTTGACGTCGGAGGCCAGAATTGAAAACGCCACGTCGAGCAAATCATATAATATAATCAAAACCTTCTAGAAAACGAATCAGATCATAAAAAAGAACCCTTGAAGTGTCGGGCATAACAATAAAATAGCAATATAATCGATAATAAGCCACGAAGATCAGAGCGTATTGCGAGTAAAAACAAATGAGGGCATCAAGGCCTTCTTCAGCAGAAGCCAAATACGGAGAAAATTCGAGAACAATTCTAAAATTATAGAACCTTGCTTTTCCTGTTTCTTTTCTCTACGCGCAGTATTACGTTGATTATAATTATGGCATTGAGAGATACACTTTTTTCTCTCTCTCTTCTTTTATTTCCTTTATTTTATTTTCCTAGCGGGGAGAAGGTGTAGTATAAAGATATACAGTTAAGAATATACTATAACGGGACGCTTTCTAGCGAGCCTTCACACCACATAAATACGGTAGACGAGCGTAAGAGAGAACATCCTCACGTGTGCCTCATGCGTGATACACGTGATTATTAGGGTGTGTCGAAAATGGACTTTTTTTTTCTTCGCTCCTACCACTTAAAACTTTAGGTTTTGACATTAAAGAGGCCCTTGTTCAGGGAGGCGCTGTAGCTTGAAGTTTAAAGGTCGCTCAACGAGGATTTAGGTTTCCCATCTAATTAACACGTAACAAATATTGTTTTTCGTTCAAAATGATGTCAGGCAACCGAAAAATTGGCGATGTCTGTGTTTCTTCGCTTATTTGAAAGCATGACTCGTCCCTTAAATGATGATAGATCGTTTTTCGACTTACCTTGTTCCAATTTTTTTACGCCATTTTTAGACCACTATAGTCACTTTTTCGAGTTTACAAAGTCTCCGAGGTATCAATGAGTCCAAAATGAATTGCTACAAGTATTGATTGTTGATTCGAATATAAATGATCAACAATCAATACTTGTAGCAATTTATTTTGGACTCATTGATACCTCGGAAACTTTGTAAACTTGAAAAAATGACTATAGTGGTCGAGAAGTGGTGTGAAAAAATTGGAACAAGGTAGGTCGAAAAACGACCTATCATCGTTTAGGGGATGAGTCATGCTTTCAAATAAACCAAGAAACACAGACATCGCAAATTTTTTGGTTGCCTGACATCATTTCGAACGAAAAACATTCTTTTTTACGTGTTAATTCGATGGGAAACCTAAATCCTCGTTGAGAGACCTCTAAACTTCAAGCTACAGCACCCTCCTTGAACGAGGGCCTCTTTAATGTCAAAACCTGAAGTTTTGAGTGGTAGGAGCAAAAGAAAAGTCTATTTTCGCACCCCTAGTGATCCATTTTCCTACCTTAATGGACCTAGTGGTCCATTTTCACACACCCTAGTGATCATACACAAATTCCTGAAACTTAAGATTCCAAGAAAGCCAAATATAGATCGAAAAGCGAATATAGCAAATTTGCGACGCTCATCGAAAATACCCCACGCAAAACTGACCACCCAATAAAATTGGTTCTGTGGTCGGTAACAGATAGCTATTTAAGATCACCGCAAACAAACATCGCTCTCGTTCAGCACACATAGTCGGTGACCATTACCCGCGTCAAGCGTCATCTTGACATCACGTTACAAGCGTAGTCTTCACCACGTTCAAAAGTCTCGGACTTTCGTACCGTCACCACAACTCCAAGGAACAAAAGACTGGACGTCTATTATTCGCTTCGAGGCAAACCCGACGACTCAACACTGACGATCCGAGGTCCATGACCAAGGATCCCCCCGACTCAAGGAGAAGAACAACTAAACGTAAAACAATTCACTTTTTCAATGAAACTTACTGGTACTAGGGAGCCGGTCGAGAGTGAAGCCTTCAGCATTGCATTCAGAAATTGAACCTCAAGACAGGTGATATTTTTAGAATCCTTCGAACCCCTCGAACTATGTGAAACCCCGGCCATTGCGAGCGGAAGTTGGAGCACAGCGAGAGGTACACTTTGGTGTAAAACCCGTCTCATTGATTGAAGCAGTTATCGCGCTCTTCGAGCACGAATTTCTTTTATTAGCTTCTCGACACGTGGCGACGTGCCCTAACGCAATAGAGAAGAAACGAAAACACAAAATACGATATCTCTCTCAAGAATACGACGAGATGAAAACTTGAAATCAACAACAGAACACAGTTCATCCTTTCCTCGATTTAATCTAATGACCAAATTAATCACATTAATGAATTATTCAATTTCAAGTCATTCCCAAAGTAATTCAATTTCCCCATTGAAGAAAAACTTTTAACTTCCTATTTTTTTTTTAATATTTCGGTGGGATTATAAAAAGACATAGCTTTCAAAATAAATCTTGTTTCCTTGTGTTTAGAAAATATCCGTATATATTCTCGCGCGCGATTAACCGGCGGCAGGACCTCTCGGGCAGCTCTTGAGTGCACTCTCATGGTGTTTTGCGGTCAACTCGTTATCAAGAGTGACGGTTATTCTCATTACTCTCACTGGAACCAATCAACTAACACAACTTTTCCTAACGATTCTCGGAAAACTCAGATGTTATCTGTTCATCCTCAGCTTGACTCTTTCTCGTTTCGTTCACGATATTCTAAATCACTCGGAATTATCTTTTGTCAACTCGCGGTTTTCATGTCACGATAATTAAACGATTTTCTCGACGGACAATTTCGCGATTACCGGCTTCTCCTCACACGTGGCCGGCTTTCTGGGTACAAAAGAATAGATATTCCGTTCAACACGTGGCTCAAGCTATTGTATCCGGGAATTATCCTGCGATCCATTCGACATCAGCGAACCTCGTGTTTGTGACTCAACGTAAATACGAGTGAACTCTTCCGGTATCGAGAGACTCGGTAGAGTCTCGGGACAAGTACGTTTTCCCGCCGAGAGTCAACGAGTATCTATTCCCGAGCCGACTCCGTCCACGCGCATTGTCATGCATTTTAGAACAAATTAAGGGGGGGGTAGGGTTTTGAGGGTTCAAAAAAAGTGATTTTTTTTTATTGCATATTATGAAAGTATAGTAACTCAAGAATGTTGTCTGTTAATAGGAAGTCAATCGGAGCAAAACTCACAAAGATATAGCTTTGGAAGTAGGCGTGTCTCGAACGACTACCTGAGCTGTAACCACTCAGCGAAAAACTTTAAACGCGTTTTTCTCAAATCGATGTTTTTTGAGTCGGTGTACTCTGTATCTCAAAATCTATTCAACCGATCGTTCTCAAATTTTTTACAGTATTTCCTTACATAATTTATGAGGTAACCCTGTTGAGATTTTTTCGTTTTTTATTTTATTTTTTTTATTATGAACAACAATAGTCATGAATTTAGGCCAAAAATCGGTATTTTCACTTTCAAGTCTTGTAAAAAGTTCAAAAATTTAAAAAAAATGGAAAAACTCGACAGAGATACCTAGAGGGACATAAAAATTAAAGGAAAAACTTTGGTTATTTCATTTCAGATGATCCAGTGCTGAGGTATGACGTGCACCGCAAAATGTATTTTTTCTGAGGCGCCTGCGAAGAATTGCTGCCATTCGGTCAATTTTCAATATTTTTCAACCAATATTTCACAGAATATAGTTCAATTACTACTCTTTAATGTACAATAATCAGAAATAAATTTACTTTCACCGTACGCCCAAAAAAAAATCTGTAAAAACCTGTTTTTTTCTGCCTTCAAAACCCTACCCCCCCCCCTTAATGGATAATCATAACTTCTAATCATAGTTTCATTACATAATTCGATGACGACCTATACATTAATATCAGAATGAATTAAATCGCTCGACACATTATCGAGTTTCATGACTATCAATAATTCCATTGGGTCACTTTTTCTGACTTATTGTCTCCTCATCGTGTATGTCACGCAAGGCGAGTTTCTTTTGCTCATGTCACGCAAGGCGAGTTTCAATGTTCGAGGCACACGAAGCGGTGTATAGGGATCCACAGTGCCAAACTTAGCCACGTGGTGATACCATCATAGATTGCGCCTTTTGACGGAGATTTTAAATCTTTTTTATCGAAATAAACATTTGTATTGAAAAATAAGCTCCCCTCGACAGAAAATATTACGAAATCAATTCAAAATAATACACATATTTTATATTTTTATTCGTTGGCGTGGATAACATATGATTGAGTAAAATAACATTAAACGATATACATGTATTAAAGCCGTTACTTTCTTCGCTTAACCCTCGCGTCTAAGTCAACCTCTAGACAAAGGGGACGGGAACGTGACGGAAAATAAAGCAAACAAAATGGCGGCCAGAGATGATGCGAAGAACGTGGCTATTTATTTCACGTTATTAAATAGATATAAATATAATTAAACAGATAGTTGGCGTAAATGCCTGATACTCGCGGATGACATTAATAGTCATTAACGAATTAACCATTTACTCGAGGCAACCGGCCTATCGCGTCTCAAACACACGTTTTCGATTCCGCACGTGCGTTTTAGCTCCCGGCGTCCCACGCCGGTTACTATCTCGCGCTTCTCCTACTCGCGTCCACTCTCGACGCCTTCTCGTAACGGACTGTAACGGACTATCCCGACACACTCGACACGCGGCGATGGCCGCCTGGTGATAGCGACTGCGTCGCTTCTCACGCGCACCTATCGCATGCTTAAACTCCCGCGCCATCTACAACTTTGCGCGCGACAATACGATTCGGCCTTATGACTTTAACACATGTAACTGTAACCCGTAAGGTTAGGTGAGGTTTAAGTGAAAGGACTCGGCGCGTTCAAACGCAAGGCATACCTAAATCAAAACAATAGTGGATAATTAAATTAAATTAAATCATTTTGCGTAATTGTTGTGTTCCGTTGTGTAAAAGAGAGGGAACTTTTTTGTTTCCAAAAGACGATGAACGTCGGAGTCGCGATAATAGGTATCACTCGGACACCAGAATTCTGGATCAGGGTATAATTACAATCTGATAATTGAAAACTATCCCTGTCATCGTAGAAGAACAATCGAAAAGAAAAAAATATTACATTATTCATTTAAAAACTTTCGTGATGCTATTTGCGAGGTTACACTTTTATTTATGTACAAAAAATGATATTTTTAATATCGCGTACCTTTTTTATGTAATAATGTATTTTTTTGAAGTAAGCTATCTTTAAAAATATAGGTCGCAGAAAAAAAATTATCCGAAGTAAATGTCGTAGTTTTTCATCATCTTTTCAATGAAATCGGTGTCATAATTTTATCGTCCTTGTAAACTAGATTTTTTTACTAACAAAGGTAAAAATATTTTTTTTCTTCGAGAAACACCACTTTTAATTTGCTGCCAAATTTACTCAACCTTCGGGCATCTGTGTAGATTTAGTAGAAAAATCGCCAGAATAGGAACGTCAACGGTTCTGGTCTAAAAAAAACCATGCAGGTGTTACGAAAACTTAATTATTTACGGGAGAGAGCGTTATCCAAGAAGGATGAAGCAATGCTAGTCTCAAAGTTGTATTACAGAGCTATGATTTCGCAAAAGAGTTCCATAATATAAATGAAATTTGTGAGACAAAAGTTGTAAACATCACCCAATGATTCCAAGTATTAGGATCGATTTATACATCCTTAGAGATACAAAACAATACGGATTATTCGTCAAACCGATTTTTTCAAGGAGGGAATGTATGTTTTCAGTGCCAACACAAAATAATCAAAAGTTTTCTGGGGATAAAAAATTTTCAGCAGGGTAATTCTCAGTTTTATACAATTTCACACGATTCGTTTTTTCGTTTTAGTCCAGAACCCCTGACGGTCCCATTCTGGAGATTTTTTTTACCGAATCTACACGTGTGCCCAAAGGTTGAGTAAATCTTGCAGCAAAATAAAAGTGGTGTTTCTTGAAGAAAAAACAAATTTACTTTTTCCAGTAAAAATTTATTTTACAAGGATGATAAAATTGTGACATGGATTTCATTGAAAAGATGATGAAAAACTAAATCCTTTACCTTGAATCATTTTTTTCTGCGACCTATATATTTAGAGATATTTTTACTTGAAAAAAATATAGTATTTCCAAAACGGTTATTGAAAAATCTGAAATAATCCACTGAAAAGCCTCTATACGGTAGTACCTCCACATGATAGTTCAATTAGGAAATGGTCGAAATTTGGCATACATGTTATTTAACATCAGTGTTTAATGTTATCCAAACATCTGTGCAATTTAAATAAGCTTGACCATCCCGAACCCGAGTTATTTACGCTCAAAGTTGGCTTGATTTACACGATGCGTGTGTGTTTTTTAGTCCCGACAAATCCATGTTGAAAATCGTACACACTAATTTTTTAACTTTCAAATGTTTAAATATTTCACTGTTCTTTATTTTTCTCGTTGCTTTATAGCAAACAAAAGCTCACGTGAAACTGGAAGAGTGTGTGCCTATAATGAGTACTGCCTAGTCGAGTTATTAATTTTTTCTTCCGAGACTTTATGAATGTCACGTTATAAGGATTTTCCTAAAGTCTTGAAAAAAAAAAATAATAATTTGATGACGAAGTATTTAATATTGGCTCACATTTCTCCGGTTTTGCGTGAGCTCTTGTTCATTCCAAAGCAACAAGAGAAATAAAGAACAGTGAAATATTTTAATAATTAAAAGTTAAAAAAATTAGTTCTTACGAATTTCAACACAGATTTTTCGGCTCTAAAAAATACCGCACGCAACTCAGGTTTCACAGAAACTATTGTTTCATCATAGAAAACATAGCCTTTAAAGGATTTAAGGATATCTCAATTTTGAAATTTAATATCGAGTCTCGCCTTAAAAATGTTTTTCTTTTAATGAGAAAAAGATCCTCGCGAAGGATCTAGCCGAAAAAAATGAATTTGAAAAAAGACGTGATACAATCAAAAAAACGCCTCCGGCGAAACAAAAATGGACAAGTACATTTTAAGTCTTTTTTCCTACACAAAAAGCATTGATATCATTATACGGCCAAGTCATCGTCACTATTAAAAATAATGATGAAATATGTACCAATTGTAAAAAGTTGTCAAATTAATACAAATCGCACGAATAGTTATGAAAAAAATTCAATCTTTATAGCGGGTTTCACCAAAATGAACAAAAACTTTAAACTACAGGATCCTTACAAAAAGTTGTCAAATAAATCCAACCATCCAAAGCACATCGTCACCAAGTTTATGTAGGTTTCTTTTATTATTAATATGATTATTATTATTATTATTATTCAATTTTTATTTTAATTATTATCTACATATTACTAATTATTTATAATTTTTAATTATTTTATGATTTGTGACGTGAATCTCGCGATTCGTATCACCTTCGGCCCATCTCACCATCCTCGACGCCGGGAGAGCCGTTGAGCGCCAGGTAATCTTTTTAATTGAACGGCGGGAATTACCAAACCCGCTAAACTTATCCGGAACTTTATGAAGACGTAAACGAAACACGAAGAAGGGACGCCGGCGTGTTGGATGGCGAGATCGGTGACGGTATACCCGATTCGCTCAGTGTGTAGGTTGTGGAGAGAGGGCGTGGACGGCTGGCTAACTCTCGAGTGCCTTCGCGATCTGCAATAACTGAACTCAACAACAGTAAATTTATGGGGCCTTGGTTCTGGCTAGTTTATTAATTCCTCTCACGATAGCTCATAATTTCGGTAACTGATAGGAAAACGAACAGAAATCACGATAGCTCATAATTTCGATAACTGATAGGAAAACGAACAGAAGTCACGATAGAGAATGCGATAGCGAATAGAAAAATTCGGTGACGACGGTAACGTCGATACTTAACTAAATTCGAGAGCGACAATCAATTCGGTGCTTAACTAACTTCGATAACGACGATAACCTCGATACTTAAATAAATTCGATAACGACGGTAAATGCAGTAACGCAAAATAACTGCGGTAACGACGATAAATTCGATGCCTAACTTAATTCGATAACGACGATAGATGCGGGAACTTAAAAGAAATTCGGTAACGACGATAAATTCGATACTTACATTACTTCGATAACGACGATAAATTCGGAGACGGGAACGTGGACAGAGAGCTCGAAAGTACGATAGCGTGACGACAACGACAAAGTAATTTCGGTAACTCGAGAACAGAAATTCCTCGCAATCGAGATCACAAAAAGGTTGTTCGAGACAACGGTAGCATAACGGGAACGAAACGAGAGCAAATTCGGTAATTAACGATATCGGAGAAGGCGAGAACGTTATAAAGATAGCTCGAGAGAAATGATAGCGTAGCGATACGAGAGCAAAAGCGGTAACATGACGGGAGCTTCCCGAGCAGCGAACCGCTCGGGTCGAGAGCAGCGCAGAAAGAGCACGAATCGAACAGGTAAATTGATCCAGACGATAACGAGGATGGAGAGGGACGAGTACGCGCACGCGTAACGAGAACTCGCGATCCCCCTCGTCTCTTGACGTCACAACGACTCAAGCACCTTAGCTCGAAACGTGACTGACCGGCAAATTCAAACGATAACGCGAAACTCAATTGAACGAGAACGCTAAACTCGATAAACGAATATTCGTTAAACGAATAACGTAGACACGCCGAGATGTTGTGGCGGGTGGATCCTGTTGCTCGCGGTGATCGTCCTTCGCGGGGTCCTCTTCTGGTATGGTAAATCGGGGGCCAACTATAACTAATATTACGATAACGGTGCGATTGGGCAATCCGTGGCGGATGGGGAATCGCGGGCCCATACGCCACCGGCCTTCCATACAGAAACGTAACTCAACCTGCCCTCCTTTACCCATACCTTTTCGCGAAGCGTCGAGAGTCGCACTCGAACCTTTAAACTCCCACGAATTACTTCCTTCGACACCGAGCATACCGGGTGGCTCATTGTTTCACGGTAACTCGGTGTCTGATTTCGCGTTGATCCGATAACTACGGGACGAGAGCTTTCGATGACGCAAAACCGAAAAAAGAATTTACACGCTAATTGCTAAAATTACGATAACTTCGTCGAAATCGTAGAAAACCCTGGTCGGGACGACCTGTGACGCCAAAACCCAGAAAATTGCGTCACAGATTATCCAACCATACCGTTTTAACGATGGACATCGAAAGGAAATTGCGATGTCTAATCGAATAAAAAAATTAAAACCCAAGAACGAAATATAAGTAAGTACTTGGCGCTACTTTCATTTGATACATTTATTTCGGTGTTGAACCACGGTAGCGCCAAGTACTGACTTATATTTCGTTCTTGAGTTTTAATTTTTTTATTTGATCTGTGACGCAACTTTTTGATTTTAGCGTCACAGGTCGTTCCGATCTTCGTTTACGCGCAGATATGCGAGATATTCCGGATAATTTCTAAGATTTAGGGCATGGGCTCGTTATCGTTTTCTCAGTTTCCGCGTTATCGTACGTTTCAGTTTGCGAATTTTGTTTTATGGGGTCCATCGCATAAATGATACCGAGTTACCGTGAGACAGGGCCGAAATAACGAGCCACCCGGTATATTCGGTCTTTCGGGACAAGTTATCGAGGGACGTATAAAGGATCAAGTGAAAATCTCGACGCTTCAAAGTAAAGGGTATGGGGAGAGAAGGACGATTCTTGAGTTACGTATGGAAGGCCGTTGCCGGCTGGGATTGCGATCACCCAGCCGTCGCGGATTGCCCGATCGCTGTTATCGTAGATTTAGTTCGGTAGTCCCGGATCTTCTCCATACTTGAAGAATACCCCTTGCAGGACCATCCTCAAAATAAAAATTACCCCGACGCCATAACACCTGGGCAATTTTTCCGTTATTGATTATTAAGAAATATTTCTGTTTGAATTCGTGTTCTCGTTCAAATTTTACCGTTTCGTGTCTGTGTTACGGCTTTATGTGTGTGCTTGAGGTACGGAGAAGAGTGGGCTTGTAATCACATTACGCGTGCGCGTAATCATCCCCTCTTTTCACGTTACCTTTTCGATCAAGCTATCGATTCGTCTCGCTCTCTTTCTGCGTAGCTGTCGACCCGAGCGGTCGACCGCTCGGGAAGCTCCCGACTTGTTACCGAATCCGTTATCGCTCTGCTATCGCTATGTTACCGTTGTTCTCGCTCTCTTGCGGCGCGACTCTCGACCCGAGCGGTTCACCCTTCGGGGAGCTCCCGACATGCTACCGTTTCTGCTCTCGTTTTGGTAATGTTACGCTACCGTTTGTTCTCGAGCTATCGTTTTGATACCGTTTGTTACCGAAATATCGTTTGGCGTTCTCATTTTCTGATATCGTTCGTTACCGAAATATCGTTTGGAGTTCTCGTTTTCTGATATCGTTTGTTACCGAGATATCGTTTCGACGTTCACGTTTTGCTATCGTTTGTTACCGAGCTATCGTTTCGACGTTCACGTTTCGTTACCGTTTGTTACCGAGCTATCGTTTCGACATTCACGTTTTGTTATCGTTTGTTACCAAGCTATCTTTTGGTTCTCGTTTTGCCGCTATCGTTCGTTCTCGCCTAATTTTGATCTGGCGTTACCGTTCTGTTACCGTGCTCCGTTCCCGTTATCGACGTTATCGTTAAGAATTGTCGAATGTCTCTTCAGCGTTACCGAATGTACTTTTTTGCTACCAACGTTCTCGCTGTTCTCGAATTTGTTTTATTCGTTATCGCTCCCGTTATCGTGCTATCGTTCCGTTTGATTCGTTATCGAGATCTCGTTTTGTTTTTTTATACGTTATCGAAATTTGGGTTATGATCTTGGTATGTAATTTAAGCCATCGAATCATAAATGAAGTAGCCTGAACCAAGGCCCCCTACGTTATTTTTTGTGTTGAGTACATTTATTTCAGGTTACGTTTTTGAAGGCACTCGAGAGTTAGCCAGCCGTCCACGCCCTCTATCCACAACCTACACACTGAGCGAATCGGGTATACCGTCACTGATCTCGCCATACAACACGCCGGCGTCCCTTTTTCGTGTTACGTTTACATCTTTATAAAGTTCCGGATAAGTTTAGCGGGTTTGGTAATTCCCGCCGTTGAATCAAAAAGATTACCTGGCGCTCAACGGCTCTGCCAGCGTCGAGAATGGTGAGATGGGCCGAAGGTGACGCGAATCGCGAGATTCCCGTCACAGATCTAAACACCGCAATTTCCTTTCTATGTCCATCGTTAAGAGGGTATGGTTGGATAATCATAAAAGAATTAAAAGTTATAAATAATTAGTAATATGTTGATAATAATTAAAAGAAAAATTGAGTAATAATAATAATAATAGTAGTAATAATATTAATAATAATAATGATAAAAGAAACCTAAACTGTCACCTACTTGGTAACAATGTGCTTTGGATGCTTGGATTTATTTCACAACTTTTTGTAAGGATCATGTAGTTTAAAGTTTTTGTTCATGTTGGTGAAACCCCCCATAAGGATTGAATTTTGTTCAGGAATGAGGAATATTACCGGGCGACACGGTCAAGTTTCGGGTCATGCAAGCGAGCGGGTCAGGTTCGCGCTTTTCGGTCGATGGCGCCACGTACCGTGCTACAAATTAACGGGCAATTGATACTTACGGGGGGTTTTTCTCATCGATCGCCATAATTGATTTGCTAGTCTTCTGTCCAAAACTAGAGTAGATAAGACGCGTGCCGCGCCACAGTTCACAATTCATTGGCTTTTCTGTATTATTTCGGGTTCGAGATTAAAACGTCGGAGACAGATCATCGCGGGCTGATTCGGATTTTCGGTGTGCAAAATCTTTGGGACAATATATTCACGATTCATCTGATATATCGGGATTTTCGACGCGGCACGAGTCATTCTCGGTTCACGGGTTTTCTCGTACATCCGGGAAACGTGCTCTGCGAGTCACTTTTTCTCAATGGACATTTTCAATCGGGACATACTTATTTCGTTTTACCATTGTAATTATCTCTAATAATTAAATATAGATTTTTGTTATATTTTTTCTACAATCGAGTTCGCGTCTGCATTTATTAAATTTTGGATACACCTACACCAGATCCCTTCACAAACAAATTTATTTCATAACGTTTCGTGAGATTTGAGTTTACTTAACAACTTTTCACAATTGGTACATATTTCATGATTATTTTTAATAGTGACGATGACTTGGCCGTATAATGATATCAATGCTTTTCGTGTAGGAAAAAAAGACTTAAAATGTACTTCTACAAATGTTTTTCGCCAGATTACGTTATTTTCTCATCGGTTTACTCGGTTCAAATAAACAGCCATCTTGGTTAGTTCTCTCCCTGCCTCGTGCCTACTGCTCTTCCCGAATGAAATCAGTCTTCTAACCTACTGTATTAACTCGACTATTAATAAAGAATATCTCTCAACGTCCCCTCAGGGCCTATTAGGTCAATATCTAGTATCGCGGCACCACCTATAATCGGCTTGCAAATTTTTTCAAGGGTATATTATGATTTTAAAACATTATAACAATACAGAATATGATGGCGCATGACCTCTGTTGAGCTTAAAAAAAATTTCTAAAAAAAAAACTTAAAAGTTTAATTTTACATAATTTGTTCAAATACTTGTTTAAAGTAATTTTTTTTTTCAAAGTAGGTTATGCGCCAAAATAATATGACTGGTTATGATGTTATCAAGGCGTAACGAAGCATAAAAAAAAAAAAAAATTTCCTCATTATAGGTGGTGCCGCGATACTAAATATTTACCCCCTTACAAAAAATCTCAAACAAAAAAAGTTGTCAAATAAATTCAAATCTTCCAAGTCACAGTTGGAAGTACATCTCGCATAATAATTGTTTACGAAGTTTATTAACCGTTCATAATTAATTCACAACACCCGAAAACGTCTTGAAACGGGACTTAGGATGCTAGGGAGGGGGCAACGCGTTTGCACGCTAAGCAGAAAACTTTTTGATATAGCATTTCTGCTATGTCAAAAAAATTGGTAGACGGATGAATAACATCCAGTCTGATTTCAAAATGTAGATAGATTTTGTTATTTCATTGCTAAAGTTTTTGTTTGCGGACATTTTGCGGGCATCGATTGACCTGAGTAGTATATGGACCACTCTGGCGACCCCCACTCCTATCCCCACCCCTATCCCCTCCACATCCCCCCGCACTGGAGCCTCTTTCCGAGCGTGGTGGGGGTAATGGTGGGGAGAGGTGGTGGGGGGGAAGAGTTCTGAGGACTCGCCATAGTGGTCCGATTATTATTATTATTATTCATTTTTATTATTTTCAATATTCTCTCTCTCTCTCTCTCTCTCTCTCTCTCTCTCTCTCCCTCCCTCCCTCCCTCCCTCCCTCCCTCCCTCCCTCCCTCCCTCCCTCCCTCCCTCCCTCCCTCCCTCCCTCCCTCCCTCCCTCCCTCTCCCTCCCTCTCCCTCCCTCCCTCCCTCCCTCCCTCCCTCCCTCCCTCCCTCCCTCCCTCCCTCCCTCCCTCCCTCCCTCCCTCCCTCCCTCCCTCCCTCCCTCCCTCCCTCCCTCCCTCCCTCCCTCCTCTCTCCTCTCTCCTCTCTCTCTCTCTCTCTCTCTCTCTCTCTCTCTCTCTCTCTCTCTCTCTCTCTCTCTCTCTCTCTCTCTCTCTCTCTCTCTCTCTCTCTCTGTAAGTAGTCACACGCACGTCTTACCGTTCCCCGTCTTCTTGAGCTTTTACTGCCGCATGGGCCTACGGGCATCTCTGCTTATAGATCACAGCATGCCAAAAAGTGCGCTCAATCGTTTGATTAAATCTAATTTGTGCTGGGACTTTGGTGAGGACAATTTTCCCAGATTATCTGTGACATCTCGTGATATTGAGGTTATGTACTGCAGCGTTTTGAGGTTACCTGTCCTTCCTTCACATTTCATTATTGTTCGAGCGCTGGACGGTTGATGCGTTAATTCATTAATTTATTTATCTGATACTCCACAACACTATATACTCACAAATCTACTGTTCTTATAATTTATTTATCTTGTAATTTATTTATCTGATACTCCATAACACAACACTATTTACTCACAAATCTACTGTTCTTATAACTTGCATCTAAATTTACTCATGTAATAATCATCAAGCTTGTTCTCGCAGCTTGCTGCAATATTTGCCCAACATTGGGCAATAATAAATATTATCAATCAATCAATCTCTCTCTCTCTCTCTCTCTCTCTCTCTCTCTCGGGAGAGGTGGTGGGGGCAAAGAGTTCTGAGGGTTCGCCAGAGTGGCCCGATTATTATCATTATTCAAATAATAATAATTCATACTTTTCTTTTTTATTTTTATTTATTAATAAATATGAAAAACTTACGTGTCTGTTGGGGAGATCCTTACGCTGCTCCGACGACGCCTACAGCCGATGCACTGAGGGACACACACACACGCAAGCACGCACGCGAGCACGCACGCACGCACGCACGCACGCACGCACGCACACAAGTGGACTCGCTACGCATCACCACCCTCTTCCTCCTCGGCGAACCCTTCATCGCGGTACCCCCGATCGTAGGGTATGTCGCCACCGAGAGCATCTATCAAAATGCCCCCTACATCCCGACGATCAGGGCCTCGCAAGCGTATACATGGTGTATCGTGACTACGGTACACCATGCGAGCCACCATGATGGGTTCGTTGAGGCACAGGTCTTCGAAAAGGGCCATGATGCCATCGTCGTCCACGCCAGCCAGGCCCATCAATCGACATATCACACACTGGGGTGGTAGCATGGCGAACAACGGTTCCGGCTCGTATAGGTCCGCGACCTCTAAATATTCGGTGTGCCCCTCGTCGATGAGGCGTGTCTCCGTGAAGCCGACGTCGTCGGAATAAACTATCTCCCCGCGTAACATTGACGTACCGCACCGCGCGACGCATGACGTTCCCGCCAGCAGATTATCGGCCGTCATACGAGCGCCTTTTATTTGTGCGATATAAAAATCGCACAACTGGGCCAATTGCTCATACGCATCCACCATTTCGGTTGTGCGTATGACATCAATTGTGCGCTTATGACGTCAACCACGCGACACCAAAACGCACTCGTTGGTAGCTTTTCTTTATATCGCAGATACATTTTATTTTTTTATTTGAATGAAAATTTCTCGCGCGCGATCTGAATTCTTCGACTGCTTAATAACGACTGAAGTCTACGTGCTATAATATACAGCAACAGAGAAGATGCTGTGACTATATTAAAGGTGCGATCTTCAAGAAATGCATGGTCCGCAAAAATGCACGTGGTCTCGTAAATGAGCCCTTTGGAATTAATATAAGAGTAAACAGTGCGCGGAGACGCGACTGTGTTAAGCCTATACAGCATCTTTTTTATTTCGCGTCTTTCGCGAGCACCGTAGTTCAGCATATATATATATATATATATTAGGGCGGTCCTTATTTTGGTCATTTTCGAATTTCGATTGCATCCTCTCGTAGAAGGGTTCCAAATAATTTAAAAAAAATATCCCCGAAATTTGAAATTTTTATCTGAATATTAACACATGCCCAGAGCTCCGGAAGTTTCCCTATTCGATTAACATTACGTTTTTACTGAACTTCATTCAAAAATCTGCCACACCGACAATAAGTACGAGAAAAATCTAATTCCGGTTGGAATCTCTTCAGGAATCCCGATATTGTTTTATCGAATTTTGAGAAATTCAAAATTCAAAATGGCGGACCCAAAATGGCGGCTTTAAAATTTCGAAAATGCTCAAATCCACTCAAGGGTCAGCTTGAAAAGGTTTTAGGGGTCGCTGATGTCAAATTTTGTGTCGAAAATATGAAATTCAAAATGGCGGACCCAAAATTACGGCTGTAAATGTTTTTACCTCCTGATTTCAAATTATTCATTGTTGTTTGTCATAGTATATTTTGAATGAATTAAAATGATTGATCCGATTCATTCACTCAATGATGAATGTTGTACTCAAATTCATCGTTGGCGAATGAAGCTTTGTCTTTAACAAACGATTTTAATTGTCTCTGAAGAAAAAGAAATAATAATAATTTCAATATAATTTTAATATAATATTAATATATTTTAATATATTTAGTCCTCAAGACCCATTAAGACTTGTGACGGGAATCTCGCGATTCGCGTGACCTTCAGCCCATCTCGCCATCCTCGACGCCGGGAGAGCCGTTGAGCGCCAGGTGATCTTATTAATTGAACGGCGGGAATTACCAAACCCGCGAAACTTAACCGGAACTTGATAGGGACGTAAACGAAACACGAAAAAGGGAAGCCGGCGCGTTGGATGGCGAGATCGGTGACGGTATACCCGATTCGCTCAGTGTGTAGGTTGTGGAGAGAGGGCGTGGACGGCTGGCTAACTCTCGAGTGCCTTCAAAAACGTAACCTGGAATAAATGAACTCAACACGAAAAAAAACTTATGGGGCCTTGGTTCGGGCTAGTTTATCAATTCCTCTCACGATAGCTCATAATTTCGATAACTGATAGGAAAACGAACAGAAGTCACGATAGCGAAGGCGATAGCGAATAGAAAAATTCGGTAATGACGGTAACGTCGATACTTAACTAAATTCGAGAACGACACTCAATTCGATGCTTAACTAAATTCGATAACGACGATAACCTCGATACTTAAATAAATTCGATAACGACGGTAAATGCAGTAACGCAAAATAACTGCGGTAACGACGATAAATTGGGAGCTTAACGTAATTCGATAACGACGATAAATTCGATACTTAAATTACTTCGATAACGACGACCATTCGATACTTAAATTACTTCGATAACGACGATAAATTCGGAGACGGGAACGTGGACAGAGAGCTCGAAAGTACGATAGCGTGACGACACGACAAAATAATTTCGGTAACTCGAGAACAGAAATTCCTCGCAATCGGGATCACAAAAAGGTAGTTCGAGGAAACGGTAGCATAACGGGAATGAAACGAGAGCAAATTCGGTAACTGACGATATCGGAGAAGGCGAGAACGTTAAACAGATAGCTCGAGAGAAACGATAGCGTAGCGATACGAGAGCAAAAGCGGTAACATCACGGGAGCTTCCCGAGCAGCGAACCGCTCGGGTCGAGAGCAGCGCAGAAAAAGAGCTCCGAACGGTGAACCGCTCGGATCGAGAGCTACGCCGAAAGAGAGCGAATCGAACAGGTAAATTGATCGAGACGATAACGAGGATGGAGAGGGACAAGTACGCGCACGCGTAACGAGAACTCGCGATCCCCCTCGTCTCTTGACGTCACAACGACTCGAGCGCCTTAGCTCGAAACGTGACTAACCGGCAAATTCAAACGATAACGCGAAACTCAATTGAACGATAACGCTAAACTCGATAAACGAATATTCGTTAAACGAATAACGTAGACACGCCGAGATGTTGTGGCGGGTGGATCCTGTTTGCTCGCGATGATCGTCCTTCGCGGGGTCCTCTTCTGGTATGGTAAATCGGGACCAACTATAACTAATACTACGATAACGGTGCGATTGGGCAATCCGTGGCGGATGGGGAATCTCGGGCCCATACGCCAACGGCCTTCCATACAGAAACGTAACTCAACCTGCCCTTCTTTACCCATACCTTTTCGCGAAGCGTCGAGAGTCGCACTCGAGCCTTTAGACTCCCACGAATTACTTCCTTCGACACCGAGTATACCGGGTGGCTCATTGTTTCGGCCTCTATCCACGGTAACTCGGTGTTTTCTTTCGCGTTGATCCGATAACTACGGGACGAGAGCTTTCGATAACGCAAAACCGAAAAAAGAACTTACACGCTAATTGCTAAAATTACGATAACTTATTCGAAATCGTAGAAAACCCTGGTCGGGACGACCTGTGACGCCGAAAACCAGAAAATTGCGTCACACTTATAAAAATTATTGAGGCCAACCGATTATGTATTTAATTTTAAATAATTATTTCTCGTTTTTAAAAGTATATTTTTTGAAAAATGATATTAAGTTTTAAAATGCATTCAAAGCTAGGCGATCTCCACTTCGTTGCGCTTTTCGAAGAAGTCGTTGTTTAGAAAATTTGATCAGAGCCTCGCTATATAATTTTACTTTAAAACAATAAGAGCATTTGGAATGCTCATATACATATGTGGTGAGATCTTGATATCTTGATACCTCATCATGCATGTTTTTGTGCCGCAAGGGGCATCGATTTTCAATGGCGCTGCAATTTAAGTAAATGAGTAAATTCGCTCAGAAGGATCGCGCTAGGTATTTATATGGAAAGAAAACGATGCAGTGTTAATCAGTCTCAATTTAGCAGGGAATTATCACGTATCGTGATAATTCCCTGTTTATCGTGATGATAAGCTGAGGGGGGTCATTATCGTGATAATGACCCCCCTCAGCCTCCCGCTGTTGCTTCGATGTCGACTCAATTACGGATTTGGCACTTGAATGTTCAATCGCTTGCTCCTCGTTTCACCGAATTCTCACAATATTTTTCTGTACATTCTTACGACATCATCCTGATTTCTGAGTCCTGGCTGAAGCCTCACATTGCTGATCAAATTGTAAATCTAGCGGGATACAAGCTTGCTCGCTGCGATAGAATTGGTAAGGGTGGAGGCGTGGTTTGTATATACACACGTGAAACACTTTCAACAAAACTTATTGCAACATCAGTTGCTACTGCATATACACCGGCACCCGAATATCTCTTTCTAGAGGTCACTGGGAACAACATCTCGAAGATACTTGTAGGTGTTGTTTATAGACCACCAAAAATAGCCTTTTCAAATGTTATCGAAGTACTCCCGGCTTCTATCTGTCAGGACTCTGTCTCAAAGATCATAATGGGGGACTGGAATGCTGACTTTTGTACAACAAATCCGGATAGCACGTATTTGCGTCGCATTTTTCACTGTCATAATCTCGAAGTTGTACCCTATCAGCCCACGCATCACACCACGACATCTTCAACGTGGCTCGATCTGGCTATCGTTGACTCTCTTGACAAGGTCACGGCACAAGAGCAAATTTCTCTTGGATTTGCGGTAAGTCATGATTTTATCGGTATTGATTATCGTGCTTCGAGCATGCATTTCACACCAACTGGGCACGCTACTGAACGCCGTGACTGGCACTGTCTGCGTGAGCCAACTTTCTCGCTGGCTCTCGAATTGCATGATTGGACTGCTGTTATCTCCTGCCTTGAGCCAAGCATGAAAGTCTCCATGTTCAATGGCGCACTCAACAAATTTCTCGACTTACATGCGCCCTATCACACTCTTGTCATTCGCCGTCCATCGGCACCATGGATGACGCCTGAGCTACGTGACTTGATCAAAATGCGAAACCGTGCATACTCGAAGTTCCGAAGAACAAGACGGCCATCTGTGCATCTCGAGTACAAAATACTTAGAACTCGCGCTAAAATTCTCATCAAGACAACTAAGATACGCTTCTTCTCGGATAGAATTACGTCAATTAAAGACCCTAAGCGCCTATGGTCAGAATTGCGACGACTTGGTGTGGTCCCCAGCAGAGGCCACTCCGGGATTGCGATTTCTCCGGAGGACCTCAATGACTACTTCTGTTCAGTGTTCAGCGTTGCAGCGCCTGGTCCTCCGGAGATGTTACAATCCACGGGAGCTTTCGATGATGGGAAATTCTATTTTGCCCACGTAACCTTGGACACTCTTAAACGATATACTTGTCTCGCTGACTCTCATGTATGTGGGCCCGACGGTTTCTCAGGTTTTTTCCTGCGACATTGTATTACGGCGTTGTCTCCCCTCATCCTTGACATACTCAATTCTTCACTGACGTACTCAATTTTCCTCTCAGACTGGAAAAAATCATATATCACCCCGGTTCCAAAAATACCGAATGCGTCTACTCCATCAGATTATAGACCAATCTCACTACTCTGTGAGCTCTCTAAAATTCTTGAGAGAATTGTCCTCGCTGATCTAAGAAAGTATCTACAGCTCTCTAGCCTTGATGACTCTCACCAGTTAGGTTTTGTCGCAGGAGGCTCCACACAAGCTGCATTAATCAAGGTGCTAGATGCTGTGCGTTACGCCACTGATCGTCGTGAGGTAGCGGTGTTGGTTCTTTTTTACTTCTCAAAAGCATTTGATACCGTAGATCACGAGAAATTAATCTTCAAACTGGCCTCACTAAATCTCTCTTGTTCGTCATTGCGTTGGTTCTGGTCGTACCTCACGGGACGCACGCAATCTGTACGCACCTCTTGTGGCACGTCGCGCCCGCTACTGGTCACCTCAGGGGTGCCTCAGGGATCAGTTCTTGGTCCAGCCTTATTTTCGATATATGCTGCTGACATTAATAGCGTGATAAAACACTGTAGTATCGTGAAATATGCGGATGACCTTCAAATATTTGCACACTGCTCTCCAACTCGCATTGCCGAGTGCGTAGCTCAGGTTAATGAAGATATGGCTCGAGACGTGACTGGGCTGACGAGAACGCTCTAAGATTAAACCCCGCTAAAACAAAAGCGATGCTCCTCGGCTCGGCGCGTATCGTTAATACGCTCAGACTATCGCAAATCTCCCAAATCATAGTAGGTGGAACCCCTACTCCTTATGTCGATCTAACGAAAAATTTGGGCCTTCTGATCACGCCTACGCTAAGCTGGCGCGATCAGGTCACAACTATTTGCAATAGAACTTACAAAACGCTCTATCAGCTCAAGGCGAATGGGCAAGCCCTCTCGTCTGAGCTACAACGGCTTCTCGTCACATCACTTATTTTACCCATCTTCGACTACTGCTCAATCCTACTTCTTGACATAACTGGCATTGAAGACACCCGACTACAGCGCGCTCTCAACGCTTGTGTCAGATTTGTGCTCAATGTTAGGAAATATGATCATATCACGCCATCCTACGACAAACTAAAATGGCTCAAGGTCACTCAACGGCATCGGTACTTATTGGGCCTCTTTGTCTATCAAGCACTAAAGCTCCGAGTGCCTGCCTTTTTTGCGTCTTAGTTGGTCCTTCACTCCGCTGTCCGTGGCTGTGAATTATCCTCCCGTGCTCCCGAATCTGACCTAATGATCCCTGCCTGTAGAACGGCAGGGTACCAAAATTCGGTTCAGGTCTCAGCAACCCGTTTTTGGAATTCACTCCCTATTGCCGTACGAGATGCGCCCTCAATTGCTATCTTTAGATCTAAGTTGTTTGCACATCTGCGCTCCGAAATCCAGGTCTAAGGCTATATTAACTATTTGGAAAATTGCTTCTTTATGTCTCAAGCAGTATACTCACCAGTGATTATCTTACCCTAGTTATAATTTAATTAGTTATAATTTAGTTACTTAATATTAAGCTTCTTGCTCTGTATCGAATCATTAATTATTATGCATTCTATGTACTCGTTTATACTTTTGGGCACAGCATGCCTTTGTATAATAAACACATGTTCTCTCTTTCTCTCTCTCTCGCTCGCAAGTATGCGCAACTCGAGCAATCACTTGGTCGGCTCATGACTCTCGTCGACAATCTGTCACTCGAGCCTGGTGTTAGTGCGTCCAACGCTACTGAACTTGCGAGGCTTGCTGCTGCGTTGAATGCGAATTCTTTGCGCAAGCTGAGGGCATCATCGAGCCTACCTCTCAACACTGATCACCATCTCTGGCTTTGAGATCACCATCTCTGGCTTTGTGTTTGCATATGTCACCGAGGAAATCTTCATGTCTCTCACTGGGTCTGTAGCCAACGCAATCAAGCTCAAGTACTCACCCGACGACTTTTTGAGTGTTCGGCTGCTTCGCAAAAAGCTCGAATCATCCCTTAAATTCTCCTAACTGGATAGTTCAGCGCTTCCCAGTGTTGGCTTGCTGATTGCTTCGGGCGACTTTCTCATCAACATGAACAAGCGACTACCTACTCACGTCATCAAACTGCTCAACGAGGCCAAATCGATACTTAACCCGTAGCCACCACACTCCCATCGAGGTCACACACTCACCACACTGGTGCAAATTTGCACTTCGACTTTTCAAAACTTTTTATTTCATCGATGAATGTATGGAATTAATCTTACAACGCGATTTTTAGGGGTAACAATTCCTCAGTAATCGATTACAATCATTAAAAAAATTGAAAAATAAAATTTTATTATAAAAAAATGGCCAAATTGAAGAAAGGAATTTTGAAGTTCTAGACACTTGAAATTTTCGTGGGTACAAATTTGCACCAGTGTGGTGTCTACGGGTTAAGGCAGCGGGTTTAAAATTTATGTGGTGCCCAAACTGCACTATCTACGCTAAATTCAAAGACGGTTACATCGTTCCAATCATTAACTCGTCCTCTGACATCGCCGGGATCATCGAACTTTACGCTGGTACTCCCCAATTACGTTCCAGCCCCGCGCACCCTCCTACGCCAAGTTCTTCCACCACCACTGCCTTCAAATCATGCTGCCTCAATGCTAATTCCCTCCGCTCCCATCTGGACGTGCTTAAACTTCATCTCGACTCTGCACCCACGTATCAACTCGTCGCCGTGACTGAGACCTGGCTCTCGCCCGAGACACCTGACACAGTTTTTCGTAATCATTTCTAAATTGTTCAATCGCAATCGTTTAGCAATCGTTTTTAAATTATTCTCTGGTTGTTGGTGTAGTAAAATACCACCAAAACCTAGCTGACTCGCGTCCGTATGTAATTCAATTTTGGTATGTAATCCAATTATCGGTTTGCTAAGCAAACCGATAATTTTAGCAAAATAATTTCATCTTGCCTAACAACGGTTTGTTTAGCAACAGTTCAACAAAAATCACGCAGTTTAGCAAATTGTGTTTCTTACTTTCCTTTAAAGAGAGAATTGAGTGTTTCGGAACCGTAAGAACTATCTTTCAACGGCCAAAAAATGACAGATTATCTGCCAACTGATATTGTCGATATGATAATGATTTACGGTGCAGCTGACGGAAACGCTAGAATGGCAGCCTGCCAATACAGCGAGAAATACCCGAATCGGCGACATCCTGACCATAAAGCGATCCTCCGGCTAGTGCAGCGGGCTCGTGTTGGAGAGCTCAAGCGGAAACGGCCTATAAAAGAGGTGGACGACGATGACCTCATGTCAATAGCCGTGTTAAGAATGGTGGTCATGAATCCACATATCAGCCAGCGGCAAACGAGCCGCGAATTAAATGTGCCAAAAACTAAAATCCAGCGCATATTAAAGAAAAGCCATTGGCACCCGTATCACATATCACTACATCAAGAGCTTTCCGAAGCTGATAAGGAAAATCGTGTCGCATTTTGTAGGTGGGCGCAGGCTCAGATAGCACGTGATCCCACTTTTTCCCAACGTGTGATGTTTACTGATGAGGCGACGTTCCCGAGTACAGGGGAATTAAATCAGCACAATTTCCATTACTATTCGGATGTAAATCCGTACTGGCCGAATCGTTACCAATTTCCTCAACCAAAATTATGGAGAACGTTGGATCGGACAGAATGGTCACGTACGCTGGCCTGCAAGATCGCCAGATCTGACGTCTCCTGACTTTTTTTATGGGGTTACCTCAAAGGGATAGTATACGCAACGAAACCGACGATACGTGAAGATTTAAAGCAACGTATCATCCGAGCGTGCGAAGAAATCCCGGCTGAAGTCCTTTGCAGAACCACCGACGCTTTTCAGCGAAGACTTCAATTATGTATCGACGTCAACGGGGGCACTTTTGAGCAATAGCCCATGGAAAGTGAATACCTCCGATAACAATAACAAAAACTATATTTAATGTACGAGGTTTCTATCTCGATATTCTTATCAACTAAACTATTTATTCAAGAAATATCTGAACAAAAAATCATTCACTGTAAAAAATTTAAAAAAAAGTAAAAAACGTCAAAAATTGAAAAAAAAAATGCGATAAAAAGAAAATGATAAAAAAAACCTCTACGTTACCGCAACCTTGAGGTTGATGTAGAGGCTTCAGCCCGATATAAAATTAAACTTTTTGTCAATGTTATGTCGGACTAATTAATGCGGTTTTTTTTTATCATCTCAACTCACCAAGTTCGTTTTTCAATCTTGGACCTGCAAACGTTTCAATGTTTGAACTGCAAGGAAATTCTTCAGAGAGTGTGAGGTGTAACTTTGTATCGAAGTGTTCGGACATTTCAAGAATTAACACAAAAATATCCGAATTTTACTAAATAACTCTTGAAACATGAAATGATTTTTTTTTCACGTTTTGAATTTGTCTTTCAGTCCGCTGTCAGCTTGGTCGACAAAAAAAAATTAGAAAAAAAATTTAAAAAAAAATTGTAATTTTTTTTTTTTTTTACGTATTTGAATTAGTCTTTGATCTCGCAATCAGTTGCTCATAACCAAAATATGTGTTCCCTATCCATAATCCGAAGTTACTAGCGAAATCTCGGAAGTGGCAAAATCCACAAGTCCACACATATCATCATCATCTTTCTCCCTCGAAACCTTTTAAGTTTCGTATTGAACTTTTTCTTGTATCTTTTTTAGTTTTCGAGATATTCGACTAAGGCGACTTTATTTACCCTCAGCAACTCCGCATGAAAAATAATTCGACCCCTTCATATTCCTCAAAACATGGATACTCAATTCTCCTCACAATACCGAAGAGATATCTGTAGATTGATACGCTGACGGGCGCTACACCGTGACCGCGAGGCGCAGCCACATGTGTACTGTTTTGACCGGCTCTACATCGTTGCTCATTGACCTTAGGCCACATTTATGTAGTACTTTTTGGTGCAAAATTTGACGCTCTTTCAGATTCTGGAGTAAAAAATATGTCATTCCATTTAAAAAAAACTAAGTTGACCTTCACCTGACCTTGGCGGCTCTATTTACGGAAATACTGATACCACCAAGTTTCGTCCCTTTCTAAACCCTGAATATTTTATACCAAACTTTTTTTCGTATCTTGCTTCGTTTCCGACAAATCGGCCGGGGGCGATTAAAATGGACCACCCGTATATCTAATAGGATCAACCCTGTGGAACGCATGGGCGACGAGGCCGGATGCAATGTTTAAATACTAATCAACTCATAAATTAGTGATCTCGGAATTTGCGACATTAAACTCAAAACACTCACTAATACGTGATTATACGCGGCACCTAAGATCGAAAACCTATACGTCATTTGCGGTTATCATGAAACACAAATGGAAACAATAGCAAATTTAGGCATTTTACAATTAAAACCGACAAATCAACCTAAGATGAAAACAGTAGTAACTAATATACATATAATTTTCGTACAAAAGCACTATTATTGTAACTGACATACATACACGTTTTTTTATATAAAAGGTTCACGGATATTTCATTAAATAAAAAAAAAATTTTAAAAAATCATAAACATTAACCATGTAAACAAAGTGTATCGCTCAGTCGTCAAAAGGACCAACAGAGTCAAACCGCCCAACTCCAGCTCAACACACCTTTCGCCCTACTAACCTCAAAGATAATCAGAATTCAGACTGTTTCAGGATAATCACTAATCTTATAAAGGAAAAAAAACAGACAATTGAAATTAAAAAATCAGAATTCCTATCCGGAAATATTGTAACCAATTAAGCAAGGCACTAAATTAACCCTGAAAGAGGCAAGAGTATAAGGAAACCATGAGTTCTCAGTTTATTTTTGCACAATACATATGTTTTACTATCTTGAACATCTTGAGGACCATCCTCTTCCGACATAACAAACCACCCACCACTAACATAATAACTAACGAACCCAGTCAGTTTCAGACGTCACTTTAAAAAATTCGAAAAGAATCATAATCGAACCAGATGAACCATACCCACGGATGTAATACAAGCCAATGGACAAAAAAACAAAATCCATAAGGGTCAAACCAACAGCCCGAAGCCTTCCGACCGAAGAAACACAAAATACATACACACAAACAAAGCCATTTACGAAAATTGATCAAACACGTTCTTTCTCATTTTATTATATAGAGTCAATTTTTCATTATATAAAATCAGAACACCAAAATATTATTGTAAACGAATGATTGTAAATCACGATGCGGAACATCGTTTTGTAAGAGGGGGAGTGTAACGATCCTGTCCTATAATCTAAAACCTTTTTCCAAAGGACTCCATTTTCACGCCAGCCTCATCAACTTCACTCTCACTATCAATTCACGCTCACGCTTTCACCTTTCATCTCAGCTAAACCTAATCTCCTTTCCAGCTAATCTGATAACCGTCAACACCTCACTCCAATTTGCCCTTGGTCTGACAGGCCTTGTTCCTCTATCTGACGACATCCCCTCCACTCTCATTAAGTCCTCTCCTTCCTGCATCTCATTAGCACTTCAATTCATCATGTACAGTTAAACGATTCGGACGTGCACTCCCCGAATTCACCAAGTCTAACAATAAACGCAAATCAAACCTTACTCTCTATTTGTCTTTATATCAACCCCGCTCGACCATTACACTATTTCATGGTTACTTAATTATAGTTCAATAGATAAATATTTGCGGAAACTCGACTCATAACGGACATTTTTCAAATAATAAATATTTCTTTGAAATCTAAATTAGTAGCCCAAAATTGACGAAATTCATACTAAAAAGCCAAGAGATCAGTAGCACAGTGGTACCATGCTCGGCTCATACGCAGTGAACCCGGGTTCGATTCCTATCATCGGCAATAATTTAAAAAATTTCTTTGTGCTTTTTCTGCGACCTTGGTGGTTTGGGATCCACCTAAAAATGTAGGTCCAGCGAAACGGTACAGCGCCTCGGTGTGGCAGCTAAAAGACTGCGAGATGTCTCGGGTTCAATTCTCTACGCCAAAGCACAGCTGGTATAAGTACAAATGGATTCGGACGTGGCTTCAGAAGCGGAACGCACGAACTACGACTGCTTTTGTCCAAGTGCCAACACCTAGTGAGTGCGCAACGAGAATCGGACCAAAGACAAACGAATAAGAGAGAAAGAACCCGTAACCCTTAGGGGATTGGTTAGACGAACCAATATCAATTATACCAAAACGCCTCCCCCCCCCCCTCCTACCGCCGCCCCAGTGTGGGTGTTAGCAGGCGCGCTCAAAATCGGAATGATAGGCAGCACTCAAATGTTGTCGAAAAATATATACGCAATCGCGCCAGTCAAGTGTGCTTATACATTCATTACCTTGAAGCTGCAGCATGTATGGCTAAAAAATTTAGATGAGCCTCAATTTTTTTTTTTTCGAGCACTCAAAGTAACATTATTTCCAAAGGTGAAAATTGCATTTTAATGAATAAACGCGGTGAATAACACCAATAAAATACTTACTGAATAGTTTTTATGATAACGAAAAAAATGTAAGAAAAAAGAAATATTTTAAATAAAATAAAAGCCTGTTACATATTTATTATAGGTGATATTAATACCTGAGTATCGACAGCATAACAGAGACCAAATTTCCAACCAGAGGATTTTCTCGATCCATCGATATCACAGTTTGTATAATCGTACGTAAGGCCGTAAGCATTATTTCTTTAACATCCGATTTTGTGGATCCAGTATTCTCCCTGAACGTGAGGTCCAGAATATCTGACAAAATCTTGACACACAACTCTACCTATAATCGCAAAAAAAAAAATTATTTTCTTATTGTCTAGACTTTGGACAGCACAGGTGATAACTTTGTTATTCGTACGTCCAAATGTATTTTACTCAAATTGACAAAAAAGCCAGTCAAAAATATACTAGGATTAACAAAAATTTGAAAATGAAAATAAATATCAAAAGAAACTTTCTTGCACATACTACAATGGACATTGTTACCTCTTCTGAATATCCGCGATGTTGATTGAGTCGATGTCGATTTTCACCGAGCAGCCTGGCTACCTTAGCCACGCTCTTTCCAGGTGTACTTGATAGCCCCTTTACATACCATAAACCAAAAACCAAAACCAATCAAAAGGAGAACACCAAACCCTCCATTGATCGATGAAAGAAGGGAAAATTTTTTGCATTTCTAATCAAGGTTTGTTTACTAATTCTACCAGTAAAGTACTACCGAAATAAGTGTTCTATACCAAAGCCCAATTACATGCAGAGTTTATGTTATGCATAATATGATCAATAACCACATGTTTCGCGCTCATATTGCCCATACTGAATAATTTATTTTTTGTCGGAAAAATTATTCAGTATGGGCATTTCGAAGGGCAATATAACCATAACATTTCATGAAAATTTTACCCTCCCACTATTGTTAGTTTTCGAGATAATGATTAATGAATTCTCAATTTTTTTAAATCATAACTTGGTTACTACTGACCGGATTTAAACGTATAAAAAAAGATTTAAAAAAAAAATTTTTTTGACCTTTCGGAAAAAAAATATGCTGTCATCGGATAAAAGCTCATTCGACAGTTTTCGGGGTAAATTGACAAAAAAAAACAATTTTTCCCTCTTCACTGATGTCCTCTTCAGTCGTCAAAAACTCCTGTGGAGTTGCGTATTGCCCCCCTCTATCAGGAAAAAAAATCGTGAGTGGAATTCCGGGTGGCCCTTTCGTAGGAAAAAAAAAACATATCGAATAATTACACCGAAAACCGTCTAATGAGCGTTTCTTCGATGATGGCATATTGTTTTCGAAAATGGCATAAAAAATAATAAATTTTCTTTTCTTTAATCGTTTACATCCGATCAGCAGTTACCAAGTTATGATTATTACAAAATTGAGAATTCATTAATCATTATCTCGAAAACCAACAATAGTGGGGGGATGAAATTTTGGTGAAATGTCATGGATATATTTCCCTGTGAAATGCTCATACTGAATAATTTTTTCGAGACCAAAAAAAAAACGGGGTGGCCGAGTTTATATGGATCGTGACATGTATAGAATAAGAACCGAAATGAATTCATGCACCTATGAAATATGATTTGCCGTAAATTCATTCAAGACCAAAATCCACTCAAAAAAATAACTTTAAAACTTGTAAAAGAAAGACCGTTTTAAACATCTTCAATGTCGAATGACAAGAAACCAAATTTCCATTGATTTTTGCGATCCAAGGTACGTAGGATTATATATAAGTAGCAATTGGGTTCGTCTATTATTTCTCAGTAACTGAGATCCAAAATATTTTTAAATTATGGCACCTATGCAAAACTAAGATGCAAATTCAAATTTGCGATCGGTCTCTTATAGAGGTAGCGTCATGGCCATGGTAATATTTTCCGAGGTATAAAAATATAAGTCGACGTTTCTAATTTAACCAAAATCACCTTCTACAGACAGGCCTAAATTCGAGCTGCTAGTTAAGTAGAACGAAAATGTAAACATGGAGTCGTTCGTACGATTTTTTCCACATTCACAAATCCCATCCATGAGCAATTACGCTATTCAATTATGACTTTCTTGCAGAAGGAGCGTTTGAAATTTAGAGAAACCAGTAAAGTAGTAGCTAGCATACTCGCCTGTTCACCCGAGCATCAAAAAGTCGAGGGTCGACCTCCCAATACTTCGTCAACAAATAAAAATAAAGGCATGAAACAGTTCCAAAATATATTATGCATAAGACATTTGTAGAATTCCACCTCAAGGGATCGGCCCCTTTTTTGCATATCACCAACGATTCTCATAAAATTTTGTTAAAGCGGCATTGACTGTCAAGAAAAACATTACTTTCTCCAATTTTTTGGATTCAAAAAAATTCCTAGAAATATTTTCGACTGCTTTTGTTGTGCGAGAAAAATTAACCATAATCGAAAATTTATTAATCATAAAATTGAAGCTTTTCAACGTGTTTTTCGAGACATATACTTTTAAAGTTTTTTAAATCTTCTAAATTTCATTTTTGAGTGAGATAAACAGGTTTTTTATCCTCAAAGTTATTTTGAGAATTGACGATGTATATTAGTCGGTAATTTTTGAAAATTTCCTCTTGACATACAGTACTGATCAATTAATGTTGATTGTATGGTTTCGGCACGATCTTTGCGAAAATTTTTTGAATTCGAAAAATACGGGAAAGTACATCCTTGAAAATTTAATGTTCTTTCGATTGAGATCAAAAGAAAAGAAATCGATCGAAAGCTGCAGACGTGCGAGTAAAAAATGTGCGGGAGTAGAAAAGTGGGTCGACCTGCGTTCGCGTAACTTCGCCCTTACGGGGGGGTTTAAAATTATTGCTGAGTAAATGTGGTATCCTAGTGAAGGATATATTACAGGTGTGAAAACCCTTCCGGCATAAATTTGATTCACGTCCCCTGGGGTGAGGGGGAGGCCACGGAAGTAAAATAGTATATTGTGCACCTAGGGCGTAAAGTGGGCTTTTTTGGACCGAGTGTGGAGATTGCAGTACGAGTCGCAGGTGAGCTAGCACGAGCCGAAGGCGAGTGCAGCAGCGAGCCGAAGACGAGTGCGTCCGCGAGCCGAAGACGAGTACTGCAACCACAAGAGGTCAAAAAGCCCACTTAGCCCTTGGTGCACACAATTTTTTTTGTAACGCGTGTATTGATTTCTGCGTTTTTTGTGCCTATAAGCGGCACTAATTGTAAGGTCTTGGTAGGTCTTCGTGTCCAGGTCGACCAGACCATAGTTTTCGAAATTCAGGTCAGCCGGTCGACCTGGACACCAAGAACTACGTTCCGGTCGACCTGGACACCTAGACTTACGGTCCGAGCGACCTGGACGCAGTCGTATATACAGTCACTCAAAAGCGGGCGTAAAGTAAGCACTTTACGCCCGCCACATGTGTTACAAAATCACGCATGTGTTACAAAAATCATTTTTCACGGCTAGCACGAAAACAGCTGAACCAATATTGGTTTTTATTTCGAGACTGCATTTTTTGCAAGGCAATTTGATATCATGAAAAGAAATCGACAATAACGTTCCTCGGAAATGCAGGGCTGGTGCATTGTTCGAATGCAATTTCACTCCCACGAATTTTTCGTATCGAAGGACTTGTTCCAATATTTCGCAGGGACGGAACATCGAAGAGAACATTTCAGCGATTAAAACGCGTGGTTGTTCATTTTCAAAAGATGCGTGGCTAACCCAATCAAGCGTTTTAATAATCAGTGCAATGCAGCCAATATTGCGTAAATTGCAACACAGTGGCGTCAACAACGCTAATGTGATTGGCGCTGTACACCAGTGCCTCCACGAGTAACGTCAGAATCTATAACGCTTTACGACGGCGGTTCAAATCGGCTTGTTTGGAAAAAAGGCACAAATACTTTTTTCTGCTGCAAAAATATTATTAAGGGGATTCGATAATTATCAGGATATCGTTGAATTGTCAAAAGAGCTCGTTAAATTATCAAAAAAATACGGAAAGCACTGGTAGAAAAAAATTACTTCATTATTAATAATAACGTTTATTACCTATTTTTTTCAGTAAAAATACCACGCTCATCGGAGCCTTACTTAAAACAATAAAGAATGAAAAGTTTATTACACGCGACAACTAATATTTTTTATTTATTTTTGCTCCCTCACAGAAAATTTTTCCTCATGGAAAATTTGTTTTTTTCGAGATTTTGAGGTCAGAGTGGTTAAAGTGCCGCATACAAGTAAAGCAGTAGCTCTTCCATTCACAGAAGTGATAGGTAACCTCGAATGTGAAAGTATTTAAATACATCATTTGAATACAAAATACTTTTCCTCTCGTCATTTGTTTCACGATCAAGTGAAGAGTGGATTTTCACTTTCAACTTATTTCGTGTGTAAGTAACGAGTGAATTTTGACTCGTCATTCATTTCAGGTATAAGTGACAGGTGAATTTCCACTCGTCACTTCTTTCCGAAATAAGTGAAGAGTGAAAATTCACTCTTCATTTGTTTCGCGTACGAGTGACGAGTGGTTTTTCATTCTGTGTTTATTTCACGTACGACTGACGGGTGGTTTTTCATTCTGTATTTATTTCGCGTTCGAGTGACGAGTGGATTCCCACTCGCTGTTTACTTCAGAACTAAGTGGAGCGTGGGGAAACGATTTGAACGCCGTCTTCGGTTCGAGTGGAAATCCACTCATTATTTATTTCATTTTCGGGTCCGAGTGAATTTCCACTCGATTCATTTTTTGAATACGATGGAATTTTAAATCAATAATTCTTTTAAATAAAATTAATTTCCACTCGATATTCGTTTCGAATACAAGTAGATATTTATTTAATTGCCGTTAACTATCATTGCTCTCACACTACGGACCAATAGTTTCCGGACAAAAGTTCAGAAAAGTTCCAGAACGTTTTGTTATGCCATTACCCCCGTAATCACCATAAACAGAATTAATAAATGGCATTTAAAGAGGAAGAATTCCTCTTCATTTTCGTTTTTTTTAAATTTTTTTATGATTTGTTTTTTTAACAGTACTCTATTTTGGAAACGACCATTTTTTGGCTTTTTTCCCCTTTTCAGGTGGGCCCCGTTTCAGAGGAAATATTTTTGTAGCATTTTTTTCACCAGAATCACAAATGAGGAAGATCACGCTTCAATTTTGTTTTTGAAAAAACTTTGTGCAATTTTTTCCTCCAAAGTTATTCCGTTTTTTGTGAAACGGGAGTCAATTTTTTAGAATGCCGTGTAACACAGAAATGATAAGATTTCGAGACAAACTTTAAGATGGAAAAATTTTGCGTCATTCAACAACGAATTAACGAGAATTTTAACATTGTTAAAATGTTAAAAATAACATTAGAAAGTCCGAAAACAGTCATATTCGCGTATGAATGGGCGGACGGTTCGTGCTGCCTTTTTCATTCAATAATTAGTGTCGAGCTGCTTCCGGGTCTCTTGATTTTTGCAGAATTTATTGATAAAAATCGCAGACCCCTCCAATTGAACGATTAACGCGACGATAGATCTATAAATTTGTAATGGTAAAAAAAATTTTGCATAAAAATCTGCAAAAATTCCAATGCATTAAGAATTAAAAAAAAGACTTTTTTTCCCCCCTTGAAATTTCATCAGAAACTTCATAGTTCCTGAGTTATGCTAATTGGAACATCTGAGTTTCGATGGAGAATAGGAAAAAAGAAAATTGCGGAAAAA
Source organism: Rhorus exstirpatorius (assembly GCA_963564615.1). Lineage (NCBI taxonomy): Eukaryota > Metazoa > Arthropoda > Insecta > Hymenoptera > Ichneumonidae > Rhorus > Rhorus exstirpatorius. Next base: position 10,894,693 of record OY751314.1, on the reverse strand, counting down.
AATTCTGGAAAAATTCTCGTTAATTCCTTGTTAAATGACGCAAAATTTTGCCATCTTAAAGTTTGTCTCGAAATCTTATCATTTCTGTGTTACACGGCATTCTAAAAAATTGACTCCTGTTTCACAAAAAACGGAATAACTTTGGAGGAAAAAATTGCACAAAGTTTTTTCAAAAACAAAATTGAAGCGTGATCTTCCCCATTTATGATTCTGGTAAAAAAAAATGCTACAAAAATATTTCCTCTGAAACGGGGCCCACCTGAGAAGGGGAAAACAAAGGCAAAAAATAGTCGTTTTCAAAATAGAGTACGGGTCAAAAAAAAAATCGTAAAAAAATTTTGAAAAAACGAAAATGAAGCTGAATTCCTCTTCTTTAAAATGCTATTTATTCAATTTGTTTATGTTGATTACCGGAAAAATAGCACAACAAAACATTCTGGAACTTTTTTGAACTTTTGTCCGGAAATTTTTGTCCGGTAGTGTACATTTGGCGATCGACACTACCGATAGCGGCACTCGCGTCACTCGGAAATATGGCGCTATTGGAGTGCAGTTTGCGACAGTTAGCATTGCAAACATGGGGCGTTTATACGTGAAACTGCGACAAATTTATGATTCCATAAAAAAAAACCTAAATAACCGTAATATAACTGAAGGGGAAGAAATTCTGAATTCTGTGCAAGTAATGATAGTTAGACGTACTGCAAAAACTGAAACAAAATGCGAAATATTAAGGCTAGTACACTCTGATTGAAGACTTCGGGTCTCATCGAGACATTTTGAGCACTCTTATCCAAATTTTCCGTCGATCCATCATTTTACGCACGCCGAATATATTCGTCCGAGATACTCTACCGGTGTTTTAAACGGGAAACCGGTGAAATGTCACGTCTCGATCCGCGAACGCACGAGAATGACATCCGAACACGCAACAATAAATTCTAGTGTTAGATTACACTTTTCGGCTGAATTTCGCAGATTCGACGCTTTCAATAGTCTCCATTCCGATATCTGATGGTACAAAAATTAAAACTACGCTTTTTTGTTAATTTGAACAGGTACGGAAATGTCAAAACTAATTTATACGTTGTATCGTGTGCATCGTGCTTACAAATAAACTCTTTTGAACTCCAATAGCAGTTCATTAAAAACTCGCTAGGAGTTGCATGCTTAGTGTCGTTCGCCATTAGGGAAAAATGACGTGATGCAGTGAGAATGGAAGAGAGGGGGGGGGAGAGAGAGAGAAAGACAGAGAGAGAGAGAGAGAGAGAGAGAGAGAGAGAGAGAGAGAGAGAGAGAGAGAGAGAGAGAGAGAGAGAGAAATAGATAGATGGATAGATAGATAAGTATATTTGGCTCTGGGGGTTAGCCCATAAGAGCATGTACAGGAAATGATACAGGTAGTAAAAACAAGAGATAGCATTACAGTAAATAGTAAAAAGAATAGAACCAGATTCAAACTTAAATTACATAACTCATATGCTAACTTAAAAACTACCCGAATAGAAAAATTAGTGTACTACTAAGGCCCAAGACCAGATTAGCAGCGGCATAATTTTGAGCAAGGCATACAGAAAAGAAGTAATAGCCACAAGTAGTAGAGTATATCAAGTTTGGAGGAATAAGTGCATATTATTTTCCACACAGTGCATATTATTTTCCACACGCATGCTGGCCCCACCGGTTTATTGACGCAGTATATGGGAGTACAGGCGGGCTTTGAAAATCGCCAGCGATGGTGCAGAGCCGATTGACTCGGGAAGGCTGTTTGAGGTTGTCACAGCACAGGATCCAAACGATCCCTGATAGACAGAAGTCCGAACAAGGGGTATAGCTAGGTCGAGAGCAGAGCCTCGGTGGATCCTGTCAGTCACCTCACTCCGGTACTTAAGCAACTCCCTCAAGAAGACTGGACTTGCACTGTTTATTACAGCAAACGTTTGGGTGGCGAGGAAATAATTTCGGCGCTTTTCGGGGTCGAGCCACGCGAGAGCACGATAGGAATCGGAGATGTGGGCATCACGCGGAAGATTGAAAATGAATCGTATACAGGCATTTAACGCACGCTTAACGGCTAAGTTTTGCTCCTTCGTCACATCGGCCAGCACCACGCAGCAATAGTCGAGAATCAGAAAGAATAGAGATTCGATCAGTCGGATACGGAGAGGCCGTGAGAGCATGCGACGGTTTCGCTTTAGCTGAGCCAGCGTGCAAAAGACTTTCCCGCGAGTCAATGTGATCTGGGGCCACCACAAGAGAGTGGGGGTGAGAGTGATGTCAAGGCACTTAACAGAGTGTGTGACGACGAGCGGGGTATCAGCGATCATGAGGGGAGGCAGACCGTCCATGTCAATGCTGTTTAAGTACCTTGCCGTGCCTACAAACATCACCTGGATCTTCGCAATGTTACGAGAAAGCCTATTTTCAGCTGACCACCGGGCGATAGCGCTGAGGTTGGTATTTATCTCGTTGATGCAGCGGTGAAGATCATGTACTCGACAATGCCAGTAGACCTGAACGTCGTCCACGTAGGCTGCAGGTTGTGTGCTTGGTATAATTAAGCACGAGTGGGAGGACCCGTATAAAGATCGTAAAGAGTATCGGTCCCAAGACCCTGTTACGTCTGGTGTCCCGCAGAGACACCAGACGTAACAGTGACCAACGACGAATCTGGTCCAACCGTTTCCGTGACCGACTGCGACCGCTCCGTTAAATAGCTCAAGGACCAGCCGATTTCTTGAGAAGAGCAGCCAATGTTATGAAGCTTGGAGAGCAAGAGATGATGATCCACTCGATCAAAGGCCTTACTGAAATCGAGGAAAACTACAAAAGGTATTTGCCTGTTGTCCATGGTGGCTCGCTGATCATTTGTGATCCTCAGGAGGGCTGTTTGCGTGCTGTGACCAGCACGAAAACCCGATTGATGCTCGTCGACGAGGTTTTTCTTGTCGAGAAATTCAAGAAGCGGTTTGGCGATGACACGCTCGAGATACTTGGAGAGGGACCGCAGCAGTGAGATCGGTCGAAAATCGGACGGAGAGGTAGGAGGAGAGACCTTCGTTACCGGGATCATTTTCGCGTGCCTCCAGAACGAGGGAAAATAAGAGGCGAGGAGAAACTATTTAGAAACGTTAGAGGGGGGGGGGGGGGGGTATATCGTTATCTCGGTGGAAAAAATGCCCTTCTTTAAAAATTTTTTTACAAGATACAGGCAATTTATATAAATTAATTGATTACAGTATTGTAAAGTAACATTTCAAGAATATTTTCTGAAAATTTTGGTGGAAAATATTAAAAACTAAGCCGTTGGCAGCAAGTCTCCCGGAGACGTCTCGAAAAAAAAAGTAGTTTTGCAGTGACGGTTGTAACTCATTACTGGATCATCCGAAATCGAAAAATCATATTGATTTTATTAGTTTATGAGTTTCCCCAGGTAACGCTGTCTAGTTTTTTTTAAATTTATTGTTATTTTTTATTTTACAATATCAAATTTGCCCATTTTCTTTAGCGAAAATCGCGTTTTTGACTTTCCAGTGTTACCAAAAGTTGAAAAATCAATTAAAAAAAAACTCGACAGCGTTACCTGGGGAAACTCATAAACTAATAAAATGTATTTGATTTTTTGATTTCGGATTATCCAGTAATGAGTTACACTGTCACCGCAAAACAACTTTTTTTCGATACGTCTCCGGAGATTTGCTGCCAACGGCTTACTTTTTAATATTTTCCACTGAAATTTTCAGAAAATATTCTTGAAATGTTACCCTACAATACTGTAATCAGTTAATTTAAAATACATTGCCTGTATCTTGTAAAAAAATGTTTAAAAACGTGTATTTTTTCACCGAATTAACGATGCCCCCCTTTAACTTATCGTCGAGAGACTGGGCACGATGGAGGGCAAACCAGTCGTAGCGCTCCAGGTCATGCACATAGGAGTCCGCACAGAACCCGCGGAAAACCCGAGAAAAACCGGCATGGGTGGCGACAGCGGCAAGTTCGAGGCAATACGTCGCGTGAACCAGATCATGCCCATAGAGATAAGATGCATCCCGGAGACTAGGATGCGACACTCGCTGAACATCCTCAACGATACAAAGATCTAACCATGTGTGCGAGCTAGCGGTATGATGCGTAGGGCCAGAGGGGAGTAGCGAGAGACCATAAGCATCAATAAAACCCCGGAGATATGTCGCGTCAAATGACTCGCTAGCCATGTCCGCATTAAAATCCCCCATGATAATGTCTCCATAGCGATATTTTTAAAGTCCGTCTCAAACGCGTCAAAGAAACCAGATTTAGCGGGCCGATAAACAACGTCAAAGAGCAGTTTTCCATTTCGTGGCAGGGAGATCTCCATCAGCAGGTACTCTGGGCGAAAATCGAGAGTGCCAGATGAGGCGGCCAAGAGCTTAGTAGCAAGACCGGAACGTGTGTAGACCCCAACACCACCACTCCCACGTCCCAAACGGTCACGGCGTAGGAGGTTATACCCAGGAAGGGCAGCATTATCCGGGTGAGCGTCCTTCAGCCATGTCTCCGAGACCGCAATAACGTCATAGGTGCCATCACCAATTTTTTTCTCGGAAATCCGCGAAATGGGCAAGAAGAGATTGGCATTGACGTGTGCGAGGCTAAGTGCTCGATGCTCGGAAGACGCGCGTGCCACGCGTGGAGAGGTGTCAGGGGGTGCTTGCAGGAGGTCAAAAAGATGACATACCCGGCTGCTCAGGGCCGAATTTAAGCTGCTCAAGGTCGGCGAGATTCCCTAGTATGAGCTGTGCAGCACTACCAGTGAGTCTCACATGCACGAGACCATCGCGAATTCGAATAGACTTAACGTTTCCTTGCGAACAAGCCCAGGATCGTACCTCCTTATGCACCCTATACAGGGCACTAGGGACGTTACGGTTCACGAATATCTTCGTTTTGTCGAACGATTTATCAACGTCGTTTGCCGTGAGAGACGGCTTACGACGACGAAAGTTAGTGATGACCTGTTCGCATATATGATCACTTGCAAACTTCGCGAGAATCTTGGCAGGCTGATCGGGCTGTGATGCACCAAGACGGAAAGCATCGGACAGTCCGGCGGGGGGCAACACCGTCGCTGTTTCGTCACACACCGCGATGGCGAGATCCATAACCGATTCATGTTCCGTGAACGGGATCCCTGCGATGGTTAACGCATTAGCTTTTTCACGAGACTCCATTTTGGACATCCAAGTGGACATATCCGCTATTTAGTCCTTAAGAACAGAGTTCTGATTGATGATGATGATGATGATGATGATGATGATGATGATGATGATGATGATGATGATGATGATGATGATGATGATGATGATGATGATGATGATGATGATGATGATGATGATGATGATGATGATGATGATGATGATGATGATGATGATGATGATGATGATGATGATGATGATGATGATGATGATGATGATGATGATGATGATGATGATGATGATGATGATGATGATGATGATGATGATGATGATGATGATGATGATGATGATGATGATGATGATGATGATGATGATGATGATGATGATGATGATGATGATGATGATGATGATGATGATGATGATGATGATGATGATGATGATGATGATGATGATGATGATGATGATGATGATGATGATGATGATGATGATGATGATGATGATGATGATGATGATGATGATGATGATGATGATGATGATGATGATGATGATGATGATGATGATGATGATGATGATGATGATGATGATGATGATGATGATGATGATGATGATGATGATGATGATGATGATGATGATGATGATGATGATGATGATGATGATGATGATGATGATGATGATGATGATGATGATGATGATGATGATGATGATGATGATGATGATGATGATGATGATGATGATGATGATGATGATGATGATGATGATGATGATGATGATGATGATGATGATGATGATGATGATGATGATGATGATGATGATGATGATGATGATGATGATGATGATGATGATGATGATGATGATGATGATGATGATGATGATGATGATGATGATGATGATGATGATGATGATGATGATGATGATGATGATGATGATGATGATGATGATGATGATGATGATGATGATGATGATGATGATGATGATGATGATGATGATGATGATGATGATGATGATGATGATGATGATGATGATGATGATGATGATGATGATGATGATGATGATGATGATGATGATGATGATGATGATGATGATGATGATGATGATGATGATGATGATGATGATGATGATGATGATGATGATGATGATGATGATGATGATGATGATGATGATGATGATGATGATGATGATGATGATGATGATGATGATGATGATGATGATGATGATGATGATGATGATGATGATGATGATGATGATGATGATGATGATGATGATGATGATGATGATGATGATGATGATGATGATGATGATGATGATGATGATGATGATGATGATGATGATGATGATGATGATGATGATGATGATGATGATGATGATGATGATGATGATGATGATGATGATGATGATGATGATGATGATGATGATGATGATGATGATGATGATGATGATGATGATGATGATGATGATGATGATGATGATGATGATGATGATGATGATGATGATGATGATGATGATGATGATGATGATGATGATGATGATGATGATGATGATGATGATGATGATGATGATGATGATGATGATGATGATGATGATGATGATGATGATGATGATGATGATGATGATGATGATGATGATGATGATGATGATGATGATGATGATGATGATGATGATGATGATGATGATGATGATGATGATGATGATGATGATGATGATGATGATGATGATGATGATGATGATGATGATGATGATGATGATGATGATGATGATGATGATGATGATGATGATGATGATGATGATGATGATGATGATGATGATGATGATGATGATGATGATGATGATGATGATGATGATGATGATGATGATGATGATGATGATGATGATGATGATGATGATGATGATGATGATGATGATGATGATGATGATGATGATGATGATGATGATGATGATGATGATGATGATGATGATGATGATGATGATGATGATGATGATGATGATGATGATGATGATGATGATGATGATGATGATGATGATGATGATGATGATGATGATGATGATGATGATGATGATGATGATGATGATGATGATGATGATGATGATGATGATGATGATGATGATGATGATGATGATGATGATGATGATGATGATGATGATGATGATGATGATGATGATGATGATGATGATGATGATGATGATGATGATGATGATGATGATGATGATGATGATGATGATGATGATGATGATGATGATGATGATGATGATGATGATGATGATGATGATGATGATGATGATGATGATGATGATGATGATGATGATGATGATGATGATGATGATGATGATGATGATGATGATGATGATGATGATGATGATGATGATGATGATGATGATGATGATGATGATGATGATGATGATGATGATGATGATGATGATGATGATGATGATGATGATGATGATGATGATGATGATGATGATGATGATGATGATGATGATGATGATGATGATGATGATGATGATGATGATGATGATGATGATGATGATGATGATGATGATGATGATGATGATGATGATGATGATGATGTTATTATTATTATTATTATTATTATTAATTAACGACCGACAGCGACAACGAGACTGACAGACGACGACTGAAAATACCAGGACGAAACCGGACAGACAGCGTGTCGAGCGGAGGCAGCGGAGGAAGCTTCCTCTCTACCACGGACATCACACCGGTGACGCAAAAAACACAAACAGGACCGAAAGACGAACTGACAGAGCTGTTGCAGCTCATTTACTCGACAGCGACGAAAATGGCACAGGCAGCCAAGGTACAGAAAAACATGAACATGACGGTCAAGACCGGAATCGCGACGATCCTCGAGGCTGCGGACATGGCGCTGCAGAAACGCATGGACGCAGTTCCTCCGAGACCGACGACGGACAACACAAGGACAGAAACCAAAACGCCGACGGACAACACAAGGACAGAAACGACCGACAAAGAGACACCGCGGACAAAACGGAAACAGGAACCGACCGGAACTACCCCGGAGTCCTCCCAAAAGAGGATTTCGACGGCGGAATCGGCCGGGGCCGGGGCCTGGAAGACGGTGACGAGAGGACGACCCGACAAGACGGTCAAGAAAAAGGGACCTGACAAAACAGACACGAACACGAAACCCCGGCCGGACCGGGACGAACGGGCCCCTCGGAAACGGGGCACCGCCGTCCTGGTCAAGCCGGGACCGGACAAGACGTACTCGGACATAGTACGGATGATGCGGACGACAATCGACCCGAAAGAGAGTCACGTGCAGGTGAAGACACTACGAAAAACGAAAAACGGCCTGTGTCTGGTGAAGATACAGGCAGACCCGAACGGACCGGACGGACGTAACGAATTCAAACAACGGTTACAAGACGCGGTCGGGGGAGCGGGCAGTGTCCGGGCCATGGACTCTAAAGTCCAATTGGAGATCATGGACTTGGACTGCGTCGCGACCGTGGCCGACGTGACAGACGCACTGAGACGGGAAACAGGACGAGACACGGACTACCGGGTCCACATCTTCGGTCCGAACCGCGCCGAGCAGTACATGGCTGTATGCGACGTGGAGTCGCACGAAGCCGATGTGCTGCTTCGGCGGGGGGGATCGGGATTGGGTGGATGCACTGCCGCGTTCGAAAACGACTGACAGTAACGAGATGTCACAAGTGCCTCGGCTTCGGCCACGTGAAGGCAAACTGTACGAACAAAGACAGGACAAAGTGCTGCCGAAGGTGCGGCACACCTGGACACTACGCGACGGACTGCAAAGAGAAGCCGGTCTGTCCCCTGTGCACCGAGGCTGGGCACAAAGACGTGGCGCACCTCGCCGGATCCGGCGGGTGCGCGATGTTCCGTGCAGCGCTGGAGGAGTGCAGGAAGCAGGCTGGACGACGGACAGGATAGTTCAGGGTAACCTGAACAGAAGTAGGACAGCAGACATGCTACTACCACAGATAGCTGACGAACACGACGCGGACGTCCTGATTCTGTGCGAACCGTACAGGAGAAGGATGACCCAGACGTACATCACGAACGAGACAGAGACAACAGCTATCTGGGTGAGGGGTGCTGCCCGGACTCGAATAACTGACCGGGGCTGCGGGGACGATTTCGTCTGGGCTAAGGTCGGCGCTGTCACATATGTTAGCGTCTACCTGACACCCAACTGCACCGCGGCGGAATTCGAGAGAAAGGTAGCACTCCTCGAGGACGGAATCAGAGATCTGCCCGGGGAGGTGGTTATCGGGGGGGACCTCAACGCCAGGGCAATCGAGTGGGGGATGACAGAAACGAACAGACGCGGACTGCTGCTCCTGGAAATGGCCGCAAGGCTAGATCTGGTAGTAGCAAACACGGGAAATACGCCAACGTACAGACGACCCGGGTTTGGCTTCTCCATCCCGGATGTGACAATGACGTCGGACAGGACGCTGCCACGGGTGAGGGGATGGCGGGTGGTCAAGGACTACACGGCCAGTGACCACCAGTACATTGTCTTCGAAGTGGCAGGACAGACAGCAACGAGACAAACGAGGACACAACACCCCCCGCGGTGGAACCTTAAGAAACTCGACGCACAGAAATTCACCGAGGAGCTGATGGCTGCATCGGCTCCTATAACGAACGTTCCCCCGGAGCTGACAGGCCGGCAACGGGCGGAACGCTTGGCAGACGAAAAGGCCAAACTGACGCAACGACTGTGCAACGCGACAATGCCGAAACTCCAACAGCGGCAAATCAGACGACCGCAGTACTGGTGGACAGACGAGATAGCCGAACTGCGTAGGATCTGTCTGGCGAACAAACGACGCGTAACGAGGGCTAGAGGCAGACCCGAAAGGGAAAACCTCCAAGCGACCTACAAGACGGCACGGAAAGCACTGACGAACGCCATACGGGACAGCAAAACGCGATGCTGGAGGAAGCTCTGCGAGGAGGTGGACGAGGACCCCTGGGGTACCGGCTACAAGATTGTGACCGGTAGACTAGGGGCCCGAGTAACACCGGAACTCAAAGACGCTGCTACCGCAGGACGAATTGTTGACGGACTTTTTCCGACGCACCCGCTACGGACGGACGTGACTGACGACACGGACGTCCCGATAGCCCCCATATTCACCGTGCAGGAGCTTACCAAAGCAACTGCCGCAATGAAGACTGGTAAGGCACCGGGACCGGACGGAGTACCGGCGGAGATTCTACGGCTGATGGGCAACTGGAGGCCGGAGATACTCCTCGACCTTTACAACACGTGCTTGACGACAGGGACATTCAGCGACGATTGGAAGTTGGCGCGGCTCGTCCTTCTCCCAAAAGGTAAGGGCGACCCCGATACGCCATCGGCCTATCGACCGCTGAGCCTACTGAACACGACGGGAAAACTCTACGAACAGTTACTGAGACCAAGACTCACGGACGCGATACAGACCGGGGAAGGCCTTTCAGAACTGCAGTTCGGCTTCCGAAGGGGTCGATCAACGATTGGTGCAATCCGAAAAGTGGTCGACGCCTTCGAGGAACTAGACGGACACTGCCACGCGGCGCGACCTGTCATGCTGCTGGTGACGCTCGACATCAGGAACGCGTTCAACTCGGCCAGGTGGGTGGATATCTTGGAGGCACTTAGCGGTGGCTTCGGGGTCCCGCGTTACCTGGTCCGGGTCGCGGAGGACTACCTGAGAAACAGACGGATAACGTACGAGACGACCGAGGGACAGGTGACGAGACAAATCACCGCGGGGGTCGCACAGGGATCGATACTGGGACCGGATCTTTGGAACGGTTTATACGACAGTCTGCTCAGGCTGGAGATGCCGCTCGGGGTACTCCTCGTCGCCTACGCCGATGACGTGGCGGCGGTGATCACTGAGCGCTCTCCGGAACTGGCGCAGCTGAAGTTGAACCAGACAATGAGATGAATCGGACGTTGGATGACCGACCACGGACTTCAACTCGCGACACAAAAGACGGAACTGACGTTTCTCACGAGGAAACGCATACAGACGAGACTGACTATGAAGGTTGGGACGGACGAGATACAGGCTGGAACGGAAGTCAAGTATCTAGGGGTGACTCTGGATACGAAGATGACCTTCTGGCCTCACATACAGAAGACGGTTCAGAAGGCGGCCGAGAGGATCGCATCCTTGAGCCGCCTGATGGCAAACACGACGGGACCAAGACCGGGGAAAAGACGACTGTTGATGGCGACAGCCCACTCGATCCTTCTCTACGGGGCGGAGATCTGGGCAGATGCTCTAAAGACAAAAAAGTACAGCAAGGCGATGACCAGAGTACAGAGACAAGGGGCGTTGCGGATCGCGAGCTCCTACCGGACAGTCTCTGCACAGGCTGTCTTGGTGGTGGCGAACGTAATTCCCGTGGATCTTCTCGCCGACAGCGCAAGAGGATCTACAGGCGCAATGCGGACGTGAGACGAGAGGACGCGGCAAGGACCGAACGCGACAGAACGTTACAGGTGTGGCAACAACGATGGACGCTCGAACAAACAGGTAACTGGACAAGACGACTGATACGGGACCTGAGGACGTGGACTGGAAGGACATTCGGGGACGTAAATTTTTACGTTACCCAGCTTCTGACGGGACACGGCTACTTTCGACGATACCTAAACAACATGAACAGAGTACGGACACCGGACTGTAAGTACTGTGGACACGAACGAGACGACGCGGACCACACATTTTTTGTGTGTGACCACTGGACGGACTTGAGACGAGAACTCGAGACGACAATAGGTAACATCACACCGGACAACATAGTACTGGTGATTTTACGCAGACAGGAATGGTGGTTACTTGTAGCCACCTACACAGAGACGATACTGCGACGGAAAAACGCGGACGGCTGCCTGACAGACGACTGAGCAGACCGAGCGACGCGACCTAACAGAATACAGACAAACGAGACGAACGAACGAACACGGACAGGACCCCCCAGCCAGAAGTAATATAAACATAGTCCCTGGTTGGGGGAGAGGGTGAAGGAGTTGGCGGTTTAGTGGGTAGGCCTGTTTTTTTGAGAGTCCCACATACCCCCCTGGGCTGAAAGTCCAGATTTGCAAGACTGGGTCCAGGGGGTATCCGTCAAAAGGATTCCGCAACTCCTAAAAAAAAAAAAAATACAGACTAATAATAATAATAATGCAGACTAATAATAATAAGTTCCGAGCGAGAATTTCCGGAGATGTCCTTGAGAGCGGTGATACGCACAGCCATGGCAGATTGGGAGGCTGCGAGCCCAGCCACTTCTGCACGCAGCTCCGAGACGTTACTTTCAACGCCAGCCAGGGTGGTTTGGATCACCATGAGTTTCGAGTTTGTCGACGTTCGTGTGCTCTTAGCCTCATTTGATATGACCAGGAGTTGTTTCATGACGTCATCAAGAGAGACGGCTTGAGACGAAAGAACTGGTGGAGGCGAGCGAGGGGTGAGTGACGAACGGTTCATCGCACATTCATTACAGCGAAAACTCGCGTTGCTGTTATCAGTAAATATCTCACCCATATTATCCTCCGCACATTTACTGTGGTAAGTGAGACCGCAACCACGAGCGCAGGACACACAATCCCGGCTTTTTCCCGTGTATCGCCTACAAACACCACCGCGACACGCCATCATTCGCAAATAATCAAAGAGAAATATACAGATGGCGGCGTAAGCCTTGCGAGGTAATCAATAAGATTTATCGATCCCCGCTAGGAATATCGATAGTAGGTAGATCCACTAGGTAGGCGAACTGTCGATGAAGCAGATGGAATGGTGCTATGCTAAAGGGACCACTCAAATGATAAGGGGGTACGGCCACTGCGTCGAGAGAGGGCACCACGGAGGTCAAGAGAACATGTCGCACGTCAAGGTAATCATCAAGATTTGTCGAGAATTGTTTGGTGATCGTGGCATCAATGGGACAGATCGATGAATGAATGCAGATCAAGTAGTAGAGAGGGAACCACGGTCCCATAACAGAAAGATGGCCACAGCGGTCATGAGTGAGAGCCCATGAGTAGGAGCACATGTGCCAAGCGTACGATTTAAACGTAGGAAAGATAGCCGGCAGCAAGATGGCCAAAAACAGCATTCGGAGGTGAGAAAATTTTACATCACCTTTCGTCCAGAAATTCTCAGTATGCAATAGATGCGATGTCAAGAGAATATATACGGATGAAAGGCGATTTCAGCATGTCCAACTCTGCAAACAATGCGCCCGGGGGCACGAAAACGGCAGAGAAAATCTCAAAAGAAAAGAGCTGTGACAGGTAGAGCGACTAGTAGTACAGAGAGAGAGAGAGAGAGAGAGAGATAGATAGATATAACGTTTATTATGTCTTGGCGATGCCGTAGACAAATATAAGTATAATAACGAGATACGGTTTAACTTAAATTCTAACAAAGATGACAATGTTCAACTAGGTTGATAAAAATATTATGAATAACAGGAGGTCAGAACATGTGGCAATAACATGATGAAGTAAAAATAGTAAAAAACAAAAATAATAATAAAAATAATAACAATAAGATGAATATTGAAAATACAAGAATAGTGAGTACTTAAACTAAACTTATATATTAAATATATGTTCATTGGAAAGTGCTAGAGAACAATAAAACAATAGAAACACATCAGGTGACAGATTGAAGCTGGAGAGTGAGCAAATATGAATAAAGGCCGGCCTTGAAATTTTCGAGAGTACTAGATGTAGTGAGGTTGGGTGGGAGGGAATGCCAAAAGTAAGCTGCATTAACAGCAAATGAATTACGCAAGATTGAGGTACAAGAGAGAGAGAGAGAGAGAGAGAGAGAGAGGATACACCTGAATAACTCTTGATGAAAGCAAGGGACAACAAAATAGTCGATGTAAAAGTTGAAGGGTTCGAAGGGGGAAACTCGATGCTGATGAAATCTGGGTTTCCACACCTCATGTTTTTATGCTGCGAACATAAAGTTTTTTTTTTAATGGCAACAACATTTTTGACCTTACGGCAGTTGTGCATCTAGACGAGACGAATTCAACGATATCGCATTTTATGATGACGTCATCGATTTATCATGAAATATCGTACAAAAATAAAATTAAAGGGACATATCTTTATTCAGGCTATCCTGCGACGCTTGAACGCTGAAATGTTATTTATTTACTATTTCGTCAATGTACTATGTAATGAAAAGATGACTAAGGTGAGTAAGGAAAGCTGTAATAGTCAGATGTTATTCTTCATTTTCCGTCGATAAGAAAATATCCATCATCCAGTTCACATCGTCTATTCTGTGAAAATCTGGGGCCATTCACAATGGTTTATCCAGCTAGTGAATGTGTGGATATTTTACTCATACTAGGTGAGTGTCGAGGAGTGTAGATTTTCACAGAATAGACGATGTGAACTCCATAAAGGATATTTTCTTATCGACGGAAAATAAAGAATAACATCTGACTATTACAACGTTTCTTACTAACCTTAGTTATCTTTTGTTTGCATCGTAAATTGACGATATAGTAAATAAATAACATTTCAGCGTTCATGCGCGGCAAGATAGCCTAAATTCAGTGGACACTTACACAGCTTACATAATGCGGGGACAATGTACGCTGTGTAAAGTACCAATCACGGGCCTCCGTTTAGTCGGCAAATTTTTTTCTCTCTCTCTCTCTCTCTCTCTCTCTCTCTCTCTCTCTCTCGTCCAGCCAGGGCCGTATCGCTACAGAGATTACCCTACTCATCTCTGATCGCTATACATATGAATACATCTGCATGTGCCTAGCTCCAGCCCTGCGCCAGCGCCCCCACCCAACCCATTATCACGCCTATGTAAGCTGTGTGAAGGTAAGCTGTGTGAGGGTTCACTGTAAATATATGTCCCTTCCATTTTATTTTTGTACGATATTTCATGATAAATCGATGACGTCATGATGAAAAGCGGTATCGTTGAATTCGTCTCGTCAAGATGCACAACTTTCGTGAGGTCAAAAATGCGGTTGCCATAAAAAAAAAAAACTTTATGTGCGCAGCATAAAAACATGAGATGTGGAAACCCAGATTTCATCAGCATCGAGTTTCCCCCTTCGAACCCGTCAACTTTTATATCAACTATTTTGTTGTCTCTTGCTTCCATCAAGAGTTATCCAGCCGTACTATTCCAAACGGGACACCCTGTATATACTCTATATGTACTGTTTATACTCTAGGTATATACTCTCTCTCTCTCTCTCTCTCTCTCTCTGCATCAGGTGCGCGTGCGTATGTGTGTGTGTGTGTGCGCGTGCATGTGTATGTGTGTGGGTGTGTATGTGTGTGTGCGTCCGGGCGCAGACGTGCGTGCGCATGTGTCTGCGTCTTTGTGTGTGTGTGTGTGTGCGCGCGTTTGTGAGTGTATGTGTGCGCGTAAGTGCGCGCGTGTGTTCGCGTGCACCTGCGCGTGTGCTTGTGTGAGTCGTATATAAGTGCACGCACGTGCGGGTATGTGTGTGCACGCATGCACGCAATCACACGTGCACACACGCGCGCACATTCGCGCGAACGCACGCACGCGAGCACGGGCGCATACCCTCGCACCCACGTGCACACACGCACACACGTGCACACGCACGTGCAAATACGCGTACACACGCAAAATCGCACGCACGGGCGCGCACACACACACACACACACACACACACACACACACACACACACACACACACACACACACACACACACACACACACACACACACACACACACACACACACACACACACACACACACAAGCATAGGCGCACGTGCACAAGCATAGGCGCACGTGCACACACACGCACGCACGTATGCACGCACACACACACGCGCGCGCACGCACACGCACAGGCACTCGCGCACACACACACACACACACATAGAAGTACACGCACGCACATAGGCACACACGCACGCACACACGCAGGCAAACGCGCACACAAACACACGCACACACATAAGAAAACACGCACGCGCACTCACACGCGCGCGCTCACGCACATATGCACATACGCGCACACGCGCATACACACACACGCGCACACGCACATACGCGCGCATACACGCACACGTACACACGCCCACACACTAGCACGCGTACGCACGCGCACACGCACGCACGCGGACACACACACACACGTATGCACACACCCACGCACATATACGCACACACGCGAATATACACACAAACGCACACACACACACGCACACACACACACACACACACACACCACATTCGCACACGCACGCACACCCATACGCACGCACGTAGACGCACATGCACACGCACCAACGCACGGACGGACGCGCGCGCACACACACATGCACACGCAACCACACAGAGAGAGCGAAAGATAATATTATATGCACATACGCTAGGTATATACTCTCTCTCTCTCTCTCTCTCTCTCTCTCTCTCTCTCTCTCTCTCTCTCTCTCTCTCTCTCTCTCTCTCTCTCTCCTCTCTCTCTCTCTCTCTCTCTATTCCTCTCTCTCTCTCTCTCGTTCTGACTGCATCACGTCACTTTTACCCTAATACAAGAGAAGGTATAGTTTGTGACGGGAATCTCGCGATTCGCGTCACCTTCGGCCCATCTCACCATCCTCGACGCCGGGAGAGCCGTTGAGCGCCAGGTAATCTTTTTAATTGAACGGCGGGAATTACCAAGCCCGCGAAACTTAACCGGAACTTGATAGGGACGTAAACGAAACACGAAAAAGGGACGCCGGCGTGTTGGATGGCGAGATCGGTGACGGTATACCCGATTCGCTCAGTGTGTAGGTTGTGGAGAGAGGGCGTGGACGGCTGGCTAACTCTCGAGTGCCTTCAAAAACGTGACCCGAAATAAATGAACTCAACGCGAAAAATAACGTATGGGGCCTTGGTTCAGGCTAGTTTATTAATTTCTCTCACGATAGCTCATAATTTCGATAACTGACAGGAAACCGAACAGTAGTCACGATAGCTCATAATTTCGATAACTGATAGGAGAACGACCAGAAGTCACGAGAGCGAATGCGGCAGCGAATAGAAAAATTCGGTAATGACGGTAACGTCGATACTTAACTAAATTCGAGAACGACACTCAATTCGATGCTTAACTAAATTCGATAACGACGATAACCTCGATACTTAAATAAATTCGATGACGACGGTAAATGCAGTAACGCAAAATAACGGCGGTAACGACGATTAATTCGATGCTTAACGTAATTCGATAACGATGATAGATGCGGGAACTCAAAAGAAATTCGGTAACGACGATAAATTCGATACTTAAATTACTTCGATAACGACGATAAATTCGGAGACGGGAACGTGGACAGAGAGCTCGAAAGCACGATAGCGCGACGACAACGACAAAATAATTTCGGTAACTCGAGAACAGAAATTCCTCGCAATCGGGATCACAAAAAGGTAGTTCGAGGAAACGGTAGCATAACGGGAATGAAACGAGAGCAAATTCGGTAACTGACGATATCGGAGAAGGCGAGAACGTTAAAAAGATAGCTCGAGAGAAACGATAGCATAGCGATACAAGAGCAAAAGCGGTAACATGACGATATCGGAGAAGGCGAGAACGTTAAAAAGATAGCTCGAGAGAAACGATAGCATAGCGATACGAGAGCAAAAGCGGTAACATGACGGGAGCTTCCCGAGCAGCGAACCGCTCGGATCGAGAGCTACGCCGAAAGAGAACGAATCGAGCAGGTAAATTGATCGAGACGATAACGAGGATGGAGAGGGACGAGTACGCGCACGCGTAACGAGAACTCGCGATCCCCCTCGTCTCCTGACGTCACCACGACTCGAGCGCCTTAGCTCGAAACGTGACTGACCGGCAAATTCAAACGATAATGCGAAACTCAATGGAACGATAACGCTAAACTCGATAAACGAATATTCGTTAAACGAATAACGTAGACACGCCGAGATGTTGTGGCGGGTGGATCCTGTTGCTCGCGATGATCGTCCTTCGCGGGGTCCTCTTCTAGTATGGTAAATCGGGGGCCAAATATAACTAATACTACGATAACGGTGCGATTGGGCAATCCGTGGCGGATGGGGAATCGCGGGCCCATACGCCAACGGCCTTCCATACAGAAACGTAACTCAAACTGCCCTTCTTTACCCATACCTTTTCGCGAAGCGTCGAGAGTCGCACTCGAGCCTTTAGTCTCCCACGAATTACTTCCTTCGACACCGAGTATACCGGGTGGCTCATTGTTTCGGCCCCTATCCACGGTAACTCGGTGTCTTATTTCGCGTTGATCCGATAACTACGGGACGAGAGCTTTCGATAACGCAAAACCGAAAAAATAACTTACACGCTAATTGCTAAAATTACGATAACTTAGTCGAAATCGTAGAAAACCCTGGTCGGGACGACCTGTGACGCCAAAAACCAGAAAATTGCGTCACAAGTTAAAGGCAATGAAATAAATTTCCACTCGTATTCGAAACGAATATCGAGTGAAAATTCATTTTTCTTCCAAGGAATTATCGATTTAAAATTCCATCGTATTCGAAAAATGAATCGAGTGGAAATTCACTTGGACCCGAAAATGAAAATAAATAACGAGTGGATATCCACTCGAACCGAAAACGGCGTTGAAATCGTTTCCCCACTTTCCACTCAGTTCCGAAGTAAACAACGAGTGGGAATCCACTCGTCACTCGAACGTGAAATAAGTATAGAATGAAGAACCACTCGTCACTCGTACGTGAAATACATGGCGAGCGGAAATTTACTTGCCACTCGTACCCGAAATAAATGATGAGTGGGAATCCACTCTTCACTCAAACGCGAAATAAATACAGAATGAAAAACCACTCGTCACTCGTACCCGAAATAAATGACGAGTGGGAATTTACTCGTCACTCGAATGCGAAATAAATACCGAATGAAAAACCACTCGCCACTTAAATTTCAATAAATGAGGAATGAAAAACCATTCGTCTTTTTTTTTTTTAATTAATTATACCTATCTCTTATTCACAGAAATCGAATTTCTCTAATATTACGAATGTTACCTTTAAAATTACAGATTTCGAAGGAACTTCCATCTGAGAATATCTCATATTAATTTGACACTTTCGACGGATGTTGATATCATGAGAGACCAGTTCCAACCTCGCTGAGGGGACTAAAGGGGCGGGAAAACAATTTTGATGATATTAAAAATCAGGATTTTGACGGAACGTCCATCTGAGCATTTATCATACTAAGTTGATACTCCCGACGGATGATGCATTCATCAGGGACCATTTCCACCCCCGCTGAAGGGGTTAAAGGGGCGCAAAGAATTTTAATGGTATTAAAAATCGGGATTTTAACGTAACGTCCATCTGAGCCTTTCTTGTATTAAGTTGACACTCCTGACGGATGATGAGATCACAATTTCCGTCCACGCTGAAGGGGGGGGGGGGGGGGGGGTTCAATAGTATTACCAATCGGGATTTTGACGGAACGTCGATTTAAACGTTTCTTACATTGAGTTCACATTCCCGACGGTTGTTGATATCATTAGAGATCATTTCCACCACCACTAATGAGAGAGAAGGAGTGGAATAATAGTTTTAATCGTATTAAAAATCGAGATTTCAACGGAACATCGATCTAAGCATTTCTCATATTGAGTTGACACTCTTGACGGATGGTGAGACCATTAGAGACCATTTCCATCCACCGAGGGGGAGAGGAGGTGGAAATATAGTTTTAAAAATCACAATTTTTAAGAAAGGCTTCAATCGAAGTTCCGTAGAAATTGTAATTTCTGAGAAGCTTGTTTAGAAAAAATGCGGAACGCTCACATTAACGTTCTTTAAAAATCACAATTTTTGAAACTTCTTCACTTATTACCTCTCACCCTCTCAGCGGGGGTGGAAATCATTTCGTCTCGTCATCCGTCGAGATCGTCAAATCAATGTGAGAAATTCTGAAATCGACGTTCCCTCAAAATAACGATCTTTAATGCCACAAAAACTGTTCTTCAAACCCTTCACTCCTCTCAGCGCGGGTGGGAATGGACTCTGATGATCTCATTATCCGACGGAAGTGTCAACTCAATATAAGGAACGCTATGCTCAGATCGACGTTCTGTCAAATCTCGATTATTAATACCATTAAAGCTGTGCTGCAATTTACGATAAATTCGCAATATTCCATTGATTTTTCGAACGCGAGATTGAGTTCAACGACGCATCTTTCGAAAATAAACGACGACTCGTTTTAATCTTTGAAATGTCCTCTGCGACACATCATCCCCGCGAAATTTTGGGAGCAAGTCCTTCGATACGAAAAATACGCGGGAGTAAAATTGCATTCCAACAATGCATGATTGCGGTTTTATTTTTATGAGGTCATAGTGCCTTGCAAAAAATGCATTCTCGAAAAAAAAAAAAAAAACTCAAAATCGGTTGAGCCATTTTTGTGCTAGCCTTGAAAAACAATTCTACTTCCGCGGCCTCCCCAATAAGAACAAACGTAGAAATTCAAGAAGAATGTCCGCCTAGAAAACGTTTATTATACGTATATACGTATATGCGTATAATGAACGTTTTCTAGGCGGACATTCTTCATAAATTTATACGTTTGTTCTTATTGGGTCCCCGTCACCCGGGGGACGCAGATCGAATTTATTTTGGAAGAGTTTTCATCAACCATTCATTGGATACCACATTTACCCCTACACTAATTATTTACTCCCCGCAAAGGCGAAATTACACGGTCACCGGTCAACCCGTTTATCTACCCCGGCACATTTTCGACTCGCACGTCTACGATTACTGACCGATTCCATTTTTGTTGACTTAACGGAAAGGTTATTAAATTTTATTGGACGGGCTTTTTCAAATTTTTTTAATTCGAAAAAACTTGGCGAAAATCGAGGCAAAAAAATCCACTTCAACTGATCAGTACACTATGTATAGTTGATAAAAAAAAACAAGGATGATAGGCATTCGATTCTTTCTTATGTTTTCATTGACCTTTGGATAAATACAAACATTGCTTGCTGTGTTGTACAGGACCTGTCGTCAGAAATTATTCCGAGCCAGCATAAATTTTTTCATTCCTCGAGCTGATTTTTTTCTCATACTTTGTATTGAGTCTGCTTAGTATGGGGTATGTCTGAAAAAGCCGGCAGGTTTGTTTTGTATATGTGAAATCATTGTATTGTGATAAAGAGGATGCAAAAAACATGCAACGTGGACGAAATGGGATTCAAAACGAGGACTTGCGATTGCTGGTCGAGTATTCTACCGACTTAAGGGGGGACAGTACTGAAAAATTCGAGCAAAATGACTAAAAAATCGATTTATCGTTTTTGTCGGAAAAACGTCCTTGAAACCTTCTTCCATATATAAAAAATTTCATGGTAGTGAAAAAAAATTTTTTTAGGTGATTTTGAGCCCCATAAACCAAAAAAGCGTTATTCGCGTCATATTTGCTATACTAACGCCTCAATCGGTCGTCAGCGTCGTGGATGATTTGTGCAATGATCAATTTGTGATATACTTTTCCCATCTGTAATTTTTTAAAAATATTGCTTTTATTCAAAGAGTGTACCAAGGATATATTATATATACAATATGGCGCTTTTACCGCCTTTTCTGTATGGTTCATGAGTTCGACTTCACAGATGGCGCTGAAATTCGTATATCCTCATTGCGGCCATATGGTAGCTTCCACTCTATCCTATCCTATACTCATTGCTTTTATCGAATGATACACGCTTGATACACGACTTCTGTCAAATGTCTACGTGTTGTCAAGCTAGCCTGATAAATACGTTATTTCATTTCTAATTTATTTCCAAATTAATTATATTGAAGGGAAATCGTTTGGTGATGAGTGGTGGCCTAATGAAAATGTTTGGTGGTCAATAGTTTTTTTTTTTTTTTTCAAATAAATAATTAAAAAATTTACGGTCACGTTGGAATCAAAAGAAACTTGTTTGATAATGATTGGTGGCCTAATTCAAATGTTTGGCGGTCAATACGTTAAAATTTTGATTATTCATTTATAAAAAAAACTATTGACCGCCGAACGTTTTAATTAGTTCACCAATCTTCACTCAACGATCACCAAACGATTAGAAAAAAAAAGTTGTACGGCTATCTCGTTTCCTTTTCCGCAACAATAGTGCTGCCACCAGCCAAGTTGTTGTGCGGATTACAAAGTAAGATCTGTCGTGTTTCGTCCAGCTGTCTGCTGTTATAACCTTTCTTTTCACAAATTCGGATTATATTTGTGTATCTAAAGCAATTCGAGAATCATGAACCAAGCACCAATGATTAAATGTGATTTATGAAACATGAAATGAACAGCAATGTTTACTTCTGAATTTATAGAATATTGATTTTCTCACATATATACATATGCGATATGAATCATTTCGTATGAACAGCCAACAACCTGAGAAAACTTTTGAAACAGAAAAATGTAATTTTTTCTCAAATTTATATGATAATTTCCCAAAGCTTCATGTTTTATATGTAGTAATGTGCGGAATCTGCAATACTGTCAATAAAGTGATAGTGAAACTGATGTTGGATATCGCTGGTTCGCAAGTGTCAGATGAGTCTTGCGACACGTTACACTTATTTGAAATTTGTAAGCTATGAATATTAATCAAATAAGCTTACCGCTTATTGTATAAATATATTACAGAATGATTGTATAATGACAAGCCGGTCAAGGAGCCTGATAATCCAATGCAGCGACAAAGACTTGACAGCAGCTTCTTTCGCTAGAAATTGTGAATTTTAAAGATGAGGCTTGTGATAATTTCATTGTGTAAAACAGAAACATGTTTTTATTGTAAATCAGCTGCTTTTTATCAACATGAGTGATTGGGTTCAATTAGAATGACATATATTGGATCATCGCAGGTAATCGATGAATCGCTCAATAATATCACAAATTTGGGCTCGTACAAAGAAGAAAGACCTATGAGATTGAATTGAACAGCATAGGTTTCATTTTTTGCCCCAACAAGTAACTTCTAGGAGTTTGAACTGAATCCATCATCCGGATCTATACCTCTCTTCTTGTGAGTTGTACAATTTTTCCAATAGTGATAACTTGTAATGGCCATAAATAAACTCCAATATCAACTACTATTCGTCAGGAATCTTCACAGAACAAAATTCAGCGTTTCCCATTCACTTTTTGCTTCTTAGGAATTGTTCTAAGAAAAATTCATTCAATCGCGTTTAACTCGGAATTGTATTTTTGGGTATTCAAAAAATCTCCTGCGCATTAGTTTTAGTCCGATCACTTTCACCTTTGAAACACATATTCTAGGGCACATTATCTTGAAATTGCTGGAAGGAATTTGGCGTAGTGTCAATAGAACTCATTTTCTGGTACATAATGTACGACAAATTATATTTTTTTAAAATACCTCTGCATTGGTAATAGCTTGAATAGCCAAATAAAGTCTATTTGAAAATTCCTTCCGCAAATTTTTAGATTATGGTAGTATATGTGCGAGGAACAAATTTCAACCCTCTGCGATAACACTGTATGCGCAGGGAACATTTTTAAGAAGTATACTTCAGAATTAGAAAAATAGCCATAACTCACAAAATATTTGACCTACACACCCTGAGTTTTGGTCAGTTTCTAGTTCAAAAGTTTCATAAAAGTTGTCAAGATTTGAAAAGTATCCATATACAAACAAAAAAATTCCAATTTCAGTACTGTCCCCCCTTAAGTACTCACGCTGCTGCTAATGGGTTTATTTATGAATCTTGTTACACTGTGCTGCAGCCAGATAACTTTTACAATATCTACGAAAATTAACTCTTATCGCAGTGCGAACCTATATTTAAGAATTTGAGCAGCAATACTATAGTACTCTCTTCGGGAAAATCGACTTTTGTTTGAACATTGAGTATTTTTTCAGCTTCAATTGGTCACATATTGCGAAAACATAGCAATAATACAGAATCAAAGTACGTTTTTATTAATACAGATATCGTACGAAAGTACGAGTTTTAGACTATAGCTTAAGTTATACTATTGTTTAGGAAAAGTCCTAGGTCACTGACACAGGTGGAGATGGCTTCCATATCCTCATTTACAGCTCTAATTCCATCCACGAGATCTCTAGGTTGACAGTGCAAGTAAATCTGCAGATCATCAGCGTAGAAGTTGTAGCTGCAGTGCCTCAGTATGGAGTTAAAGCCATGTAGATATAGGACGAACAGAGAGAGAGAGAGAGAGAGAGAGAGAGAGAGAGAGAGAGAGAGAGAGAGAGAGAGAGAGACCACGCGCATTGTTACGAGTCACGAGTCTTAAGCCACCAAGAGCACGAGAACACCGTGAAGCCGGCACCAGCTGTCAATTCACCGAGATGCAGAATCCGAGACAGCTATGTGTAAGAGTCTACCCGCGCGAGAGAGAGAACACGAGCCAAGTTGTCAAGCACTGAAAATATTGAGAGAAGCTGGAGAGCGAGAGTTTGAGAGGTAAACGCGGGTTACCACCGAATCGAAAAAAGCACTGCGATAATGAGCCACAGGTTTCTAGCAGCCGAGAGCACGAGTTCGTGACAACGAAAGGCGAGAGCACCCACGAGAGTAAGAAAAAGAACTTGAGCCAAGATGACTTGCACTGAAAGTTGTGCACCGAGTCTAGGACAACAGTACACGAGCACTACTCTACGTCGACAGTCACACATCACTGAGCGCGCGAGAACACCTTGGAGAGAGAGGGCACGTAAACCAATATGGCGCGCACAGGGATCCACAAGGAAGATCGATACGTAACAGTTAGAGTGAGGACGAACGGGAGAGAATCACCGAGAACGCTAACTGCTATACGCAGAGAGGCTAAAGTCACCGGGAGCGTAAAAACACTGTGCGAAGCGGAGGAACCGTAGCCAAGAAAGTAAAAATAAAGTTTTAGAAATTAAAATTAAAACACTAGTCCGTGCGGTCGGCGGTCGCGAGAAAAAAGGTGAGTATAGAGACGAGATTTGAATGTTTCCACACTCGGAGCAGATTTTGCCTCAATCGGAAGTGAGTCCCAAAAGTGACTGCAGATAACGAGAACGAATTGTGAAATACATTTGTGCAGTGAATCGGCATAGCAAACATAGAAGGAGGCAACCTCCGAGAACGATTATCATTATTCGTAGCCCTGATAAACAACTCGACGAGGTGAGGCGGTAATTTTTGACCAATTATATTAAACATAGTAATACCAAGAAAATAAAGACGACTAGATTTTACTGTCAAACAGCCAAGTTGTCGCCGAAACGGCATGATATGAGTATCACGACGTAGATCGAAAATGAAGCGTATACAGCAATTGATATGCCGTTCTATCTTCAAATTTAGTTCCTCGGTAAGATCGTTATAAACAAGGCAACAATAGTCAAGAATCGGGAAGACTAGGGAGGTGATTAAAGACGCTCTAAGATTCTGGGATAAGATATTTCTATGGAACTTCAATTTATGAAGAGTAAAATATACTTTTTGTGAAATATGTTTAACATGTGACTTCCACGATAAACTACCCTCCATCATCACCCCCAGATTCCGAGCTTCGTTGACATAGGGAAGAACCACGCCATTCACAGACACCGCCGGTAATATAGAAGGATCGATCGTACGTAAGAAAGCATTACTGCCTAGCAAAAGAATTTTAGATTTCGATAAATTAAGCTTTAGGCCATTAGTAACTGCAAAATTAGCAATAGAAGTGACGTATTCATTAATTAACTGGATCGCTTGATGTAATTGAGATGGGAGGCAGCTGAGATAAATTTGAGTGTCATCAGCAAATATCATGTGCTGTGAATGACGCAGCACTGATCCTATATCGTTAATAAATAATGAGAAAAGAAGAGGTCCCAAGACAGACCCTTGGGGGACCCCTGAAGTAGTCGGAAGCCAAGTGGAACAATTGCCTTGATCATCAATGACCGTCTGAGTTCTTCCCGTTAAGTACGAGAAGAACCAGTCAAGCACCGAATCGGCAAAGCCCAAACCCTTTAATTTACAAAGTAGTTGTAAGTGAGGTACTGTGTCGAAGGCCTTACTAAAGTCAAACAATATGAGGATGGTAATGCGTCGTTGGTCGATATTTCGCCTTACATCGTTGAATATACTTAACAAGGCCGATTGTGTGCTGTGGCCTGCACGGAAACCAGACTGACGAGGATCAAAAATATCGTTGCCTTCAGCCCAAACAGAAATTTGCTTATGAACCAGCCGCTCGAGAATCTTAGACAACTCACTGAGATTAGTTATAGGCCTAGTGTCAGACGAAGTGAGAGGAGAATTAATTTTCAAAAGTGGTCGCAGGTATGCTCGTTTCCAACACTGCGGGAATTCAGAAGACCTGAAAGAGAGATTGAAAATAAATGTCAGTAATGAACATGTTTCTGGTAAAAATTTGTCTATTGCAAAAAGAGAGATATGACCTGGGCCAGACGAGTAGGATGATCTCGCGGAGTGGGAGGATACGAGCATACGGACTTGTCCAGAAGAGACTTCAGAGAAGTTAAATTGAAGCTGACTAGGTTGAATTAGCGCACAAGCCGCGCGATAACTCTGAAGCGAATACGAGGGAAGTACACTTGAAACTGAGGAATAGAAGGTGTTAAGATCGGAGGCGATGAAAAAATGAAGTGGAGAGGTTAAGGATGCCTTAACTAGACCGAGATTAGCAAGCTCAAGCCACAATTTACTAGGATCGGAGATATGTGAGATCCGCTCAATGCAATATGCAGTTTTAGCTCCTCTTAATTTTTTTGTGATATCATCTCTATACTTCCTAAAAATAACTGAATCTAGAATATTTTGCGATCTCTTCGCTCGAGTGTACAACGTGTTACGATATCGAATACAATCTTTTAGATACTGAGTAAGCCACGGTGCCGGTGGACGACTGAATCGAAAGGATCGTAATGGCGCATGAGTATTGAGTGACTCAACAAGAGATTCCGAAAACTTCTTCGTAACAGTGTTTACAGAGACTGCATGATCGACCATAGTATCGGACGCTTGAAATGCTGAACATAGAAGCCGATCGTTATTGAGGTTGAAAGTTACAGTGTTAAGGAAAGCCGCCTCAGAGAAATTATGGTAGGCTCGACGTGTTATTGTGCGTTCAGCGATAGGATCAGTACGGATAGCATAAGTTAATTCTAGAAGATGAATCAGAGAATGCTGAATGAAAAGTCGGTGGAGATTCAACAATGTGAAGCGAGAGCGAGAAAACTAAATCTCTCAAGTAACGCGACTCATAATTGTCTACAGACAAATTGCAATTGAGGTCTCCCCCAATGATTATATTTTTATACGCGTGGGAGAAGTTAGATAAAGCATTCAAAAAATAATCGATAAAAATAATCGCCTTTGGGGCGTCTGTACATTGATCCGAATAGAAGCTTGTCTGAGTCGGAAAGAGAGCTTTCGTATTGGAAATGGGAATATAAATAATGTAAAATACAATTTAGTTTGATTATTCAACTCTTTATTTTCACGTAAGGAAGGACCGTCTGTTCTGTTCAAATATTTCTACGAGACTAAAGACTTGTGACTCTAAAGAATATTGTCACCAAAGGAGAAAGAACTCTTGGTACGTTTTTTGCCTATGCCAGGTATAGAGTCGGCAATTTATTTTTATGATTACTATGGGTTTCCCCGCGTTGATTCGTTTTTGAACCCTTCGTCTTCTATGTACATATGTGAGTGTACACACTCTTCTTAGGGCTAGCGACTATACTATCCAATATTTCGAGTAACAAAAACTCCGGTGCATTAGAGAACTGGCTAAGAGAGGAAGCTAGTAAGAAGGAAGCTAGTAGAGGAAGCCTTTAAAGACTTATGAATGTAACAGGCTACCCCAGCCCCCTCCTTTCCCTCGCGATCATTACATATGAGGAAATAATCATCAATACTTATCAGCGCATCCGAGATGTGAGAATGCAGCCACGTTTCCGAGATGGATATAATGTGAAATTCACCGTTTAAAAGTGACATTTGTATAATCTCCATATGGCCACACAGAGAATTAGCATTAAACTGAGCAATCTTTAAGTTCGACGAGGCTGTAGCAGTGGGTAATCGCGATTGAACAGAGGAGGGTAGTCAAATTAATTTATCAAGGTCAGCCTCGGTTAGGATGACGATAGGGGACTGACCCTCGCTTTTACGAACGTGGATCGACCCCGATCGAATCCGAATATACTTATAACCGTTCGCACTGGCCTGAGCCTTCACGAGACGCAAAAGATTGTAAGTCGCTTGAGGCAAAAATTCATTAACAAAGATACTGCCTCGCTGATCGATATCGAAGACTTCCTTCATGGTAAGATCTTTTTTAGTAGGCTTTTTATTTATGATGAAGTCTCTGACGCGGTGCGACTTTAACGCTACGATGAACGATTTCTTTAGTCGTGAGCTATTTGTAGCAGTTGCGGACACAGCCAAGCCTTCTTGGCCCGCGGTCATATTTGCTCTTCTATCGAGGCTGCGAATTTCGAGGATGTCTCCTATGAGATCAATAACTCCGAGCGCACGAAAAACTTTTTCGACTATTAACTGAGGTGGGTCAGAAATAGTAAGAGGAACACCAGAAATTGTAATCTCCGTGGACGGCATGGATACAATAGGAGTATTAGACATGCTAGATTTTAGCGTACGAAGCTCCCGGGAAATATCTGCGTATTGCCGTATTAGTTGTGCATTACTAGCTTCCAAGAGCGCAGTCCTTTCCTCATGTACCTCAAGCAAACGCGTGTGATTCTGGATATTATTTAATTTAGATGTATGGTCATCATTAACCGCCGTTTGGTGAGCGATAAAGGCAGAGAGATTATTATTCATAGATAGTAAAAGATCTCTATCGGAACTCTCGAGAGAAAGGTCCCTGCTTATCCGCGCTTGGGTACGATCGGACAGAGAGGTGTTAGATGGCGAAGGTGTACGAGGGGTAACGTTGGAATGCTGCATCGCGCATATATCGCACCGAAAATTTTACGCACCACAAAAATCAGAGGGCTCGTAGTTGAAGCTACTAATAGCACATTGAAGGTGAAAAATATCACCGCACTCCCTAGCACACGAGATGGTTTCCCCTCCCGGCGCTGCGAGTCGCTTGCACACTGGGCAACGATTCGGCATACGTGATACGAGAATGAAAATTATGAAGCAGCAGGCGGTAATAATTATCTGCCGCACATCGAAAAGATACTAATATAACTATAGCGCCGATAGTAAGGCGGTAGCTGTCCGCAACGAAGTTGAAAAGCGACAGGCGAGAGAGCACCACTGTGTTGTACGGAGCGACGAGCAGGAAGTCTTGAGTATGAACGATGATCGATGGTCGATCGATAATAGCGCAATGACGACGCGCAGTGGAGGTCTAAGCAGAGATACTTCGGTGATATCGCAGGAAGGCGGTGGGGCGCAGTATCAGTCCTCAAAAAGATAACGTCCAGACGCATGCGCGGCTTCGAATGAGGATCCCAGCCACGGGGAAGCGGAGAGCAACGTAACCACTCCCAACAGTGAGGTTAGGATGGACGAGTCAAATAGATGTGTTTTTCCTCATGCACTTCCACCAGGAGCAAGAAAATGGTCAGTTCGAGGAAAAAGCAATAGAAAGCGTGCTTATTTCTGCAAAAAAAGCGCCCGAAGGCGGTTTGCGGCAGAAAATGTTGCAGAAACAAAACAGAGCAAAAAGCAATGTGACAAGCGGTACTCACGGAGAGAGAGAGAGAGAAGAAGAAGAAGAAGAAGAAGAAGAACGTATTTTTATTACACCAGGGTGAATACCCCAAAGTATAAATGATAACATGGAAGAGTAATATAAACTTACAAAATAGTCTTACAAAAGCAGAGAAGTGAGCAGTGTAATGCACGTTGAGTGAGTAGAAATAACTATACAATTCAGGTAGATCGAGTAAAAATAATTATAATTATATTATAGTTGAGTTAAATTGAAGTGAGCATTGCGAAAATTCGGTGTGGTGAGGTACAGGCGATTGAGTGTTGATGTGACAGATCTGGAGTTTCGGTGAGGTAAAGCTGGACGTAGGTGGCAGAGGGCGCGTTTGATCTAATTAAATCAGGGATTCGAGCCGGTCAACATTGGTGATACGAATAATGGGAGCATCTGAGGACTTCTTGATGTTAACGACCCCATCTCGAGTCCAGACGTATTGATAACGTTTTTCCTTGGCGACCGTCTTAGCACGCATGAGCAGGTGATAAAGCGCAGAGGGGAGAAACTCGTTGGGCCTCCGCGAAAGAGATGTGGACTTCCTTAGCCTTAACCGTGCCTTTCGAGCGCCGAGAGAGAGAGAAAGAGAGAGAGAGAGAGAGAGAGAGAGAGAGAGAGAGAGAGAGAGAGAGAGCACCGCGTGCACGCACGCTCACAAGAGTCGCCTGAAGGCTAAAGGTGATGAATACCCGAGTCCGTGTCTTCAGCCTTGTTACACAACCTCGAGTCACTAGCGCGAGAAATTTCCTCCCATGCCCCCGACCAGATCCGGTTCAAAGGACCAGAAAATTCAAAATAATCGCTGAGATCTCTGGTCAAGACGGGAAAACAGGGGGAAACACAAAAAATCACTAGACTTGAGAACGCCGAAATACGTAACATAACCCTCGAGGGGGTGATAATAATGTGCTTTGTTGAGTAATACGGAGATTTGGTTCAGTCGCGAGACTCCATGAGAGCAAAGACCGTTATAGTAAGATGGTGACCACGTGTTTAGCGAAGCCGGCACCCGCGAGTCTGGCTGTCAAGAAAATTGGTCTATTACCGTGAGATATACCGCGAGTTGACTTGCGAGAATATAGAAAGACTCGATAGTCGCAATCGGGCCTAAAGAGTCACCAAATCGAGATGATGCAACTTGAAAATTCCGATAACGCTTTCAACCTAGAGTCACGCGTGAATTGCTCGTGGTCTGTGGAAATATTTGTACTGCTCGTCCGTTTGATCTGTTCGTCCTTTTTAAGTACGAAATATCCGACGTGAGTGAAATCGAGAAGAGCGAGAAAAGTTCCGAGAGCGTACCCAAATGATTTCCTCCAAATCGAGAATGTCAAAAGAGCCGAGAATAAGTACCAACTTGTAATAACCGATATATTAGAGTTTTCCGAGAATACTTGATAGAGAGATCGCGTCAGTAATTATCGTCTCCGGTGAGAATAGTGTGATAACGACGCATTTGTCTCTGAGAGTTTTCAGAAAACCCATGAGAGTGCTTTTGCACGGCGCAAAAAAGAGAGGTCCGAGAGGCGCTGCCACCGGTGAATTGTGCGCGTTTATATGAACGGCCTTTTTCAGAACAGAGAGATTGCATAAATAGTAGACTGTTTTTGTTTGGTGAAATATGAGTGGAATATGCCTTAATTTGTATCATTTCAATATATTCGTAATCCAACTGACGTAGAGGAAGAAAAAAAGAAAAAAAGTTATCAGCGGTGAGTCTCGAACAGCCGATCCCGCGCTTATGGATCGGAGCGCTTACTGCTGCACCACGAGCCCCTTAAAAACGGTAAAATATTTAGAATAAATGAAAACATAATACATTTTTAAGCTCAATTTTCTCGGGATTGGCTATGGAGTGCCCTAAAATTTGGACCGGTTGGAGACTTTGTCAAGGCCTCCCTGTGTAATAAAAATCGATCGATTCGGTGGGGTGAAGTACGTAGTGTCTCCTCGTGAGACTTCCACGTCTCCCTCCCACCGTTCGCCATTTCGATTTCATTCATAGAGTCTACCCGAGCGTGTTGCCCGTAGCCACACTACCTAATCCTCTATTCTATATCGCAGTTGTATGAGAACATAGGGAAACTGAGGAAAACCTAGCCAATGCAAGAGGCTCTTTCAGAAATTCTTAGGGATCTTACGAACAAACTTGAGTAAGTACCGTTATTCCTGAGAAAAATCATCTCCTACTCATCAGTGATCTAATACGCAACCTTACGCACGGCTAAAAAGTCACATTACAATGCTTCTTAAAATCGGAGTTCGCTAGGGCTGCACGCCAACCGCGTACCTATATCGCTGCCACTGCTGAAAGTGATTGTTTTTGTATCGATAATATATAATACATTTTTTCAGTACATTTTGCAGCATAAATGCGTTACTCGCTAAATCTAAATGAATGAAAAATATATCCATGCCCAATGAAATGTGTAAATAAAGTTTGATAATCCCAGAAAAGCACTTGAGAACGGCATATGCAAATGGAAGCTCACCCAAATTAGCATAAATGTATTTTACGAGCACGATCAAAGCATTATTGTACGATTTCATACACACGTTGTTCTTTATTCGTCACATGTCTTTAATATAC
Source organism: Rhorus exstirpatorius (assembly GCA_963564615.1). Classification (NCBI taxonomy): domain Eukaryota; kingdom Metazoa; phylum Arthropoda; class Insecta; order Hymenoptera; family Ichneumonidae; genus Rhorus; species Rhorus exstirpatorius. The sequence continues at coordinate 10,862,136 of OY751314.1, read as the reverse complement.
TCCGCTCAAGTGATACCATTCGCAAAGAAAAACATTTCTTAGAATAGGAAATTCGAAGAAGTACTTCCTAGATACACATAGAAGATGAAGAAAGCCAGACAAATAGAAAACAACACAAGACGAAACGACAAGGGCCAACATTTTATAGAATGGCCTAAGGATGCCCGATGTTGAAAAAAAATCGATTTTCGATTTATCGAAGTCAAGGAAAAAAAATTGATTTGACGCGTCGAAAAAAAAAAACATCGATTCGCAATAATCGATATTCCTAGTCCTCTTTTACGGCTGAAGATTTTTAGAGTGTTCTCATTTATGACAGAACACGCGAAGTAACAGGCTTTTTGAATACCTTGGTGGAAAATTACGAAAATGTTACGTCATAAAGGAGATAATACGATTATTTGAAAATAAAAAAAAAATATCTTTTTGTCTGAGGCAATACGTTGTCTTTCACTTTCAAAAAGTATTCTCATACAGCACATCACTTCAAAAAAATCTGACAAACTTTTTAAAAACTCGGTGAAGTTTCAGGCAACAGCCCATAGTAAACCTACTTTTAATTTAAATTAAAAAAAAAATTCTTCGTCAAAACTCGAAAAAGATAGCAGCAAATCTCTGCCGATTCTGAGACAAAGCTTGAGTTTTTTATGAGACTCAAAATTTTTTACAGTTTATCAGATATTTGAATTGGGGCGAAAATTTTTATTCTAAAAAATTCGTCAAAAAATGAGTTGTCAGAAAAACTAAACAAAAAATGCAAAGTGTCTCTTTAAGCAGATCTAGTAACATAAAAAAAATCAGGACTTAAATTGGAAGGGGTCAGGGAAAAACGTTAACCAAGTTGGCGAGGAATGCCTTTTATATAGACGGTGAGTCATTTTTATCTATAATCTCAATTATCTTGGCGTGACAGCAAGGTAGAGAAAAAAGTCTCAGACAAAAGTTGTTTGATTTAGAGGAGGGCCATAAGTTGCTGACGTTGACTTTCATTTTGTAGGTCATTTGAGGGTCAACTTCAGTTTTTTAAAGAGGAACCCCAATTTTCTAATATTTTCGCAGTCTATAGATATACTGCAACGTTGTTTCGGTCGCTTACTTTGGACACTGTTGCGTCCCCAAGCCCACTTCAAGCCACCTTTTCTGACATACATTTCCCCATTAGGATAGCCGTCTTTACATACAGTCACCTCTACGTAAGCTGCCGCGTTCGGGACCGTAGGGGAGTATTTTTCCTGGAAACTATGTTCCCCCACTCTTGAGCCCAGCGGGCTCTCAACGCAATTTATTTCGTTCCCTACGTAAGCTGCTACGCGCGCTCAGCGCACGTGAGTCACGATACAGCGTGCTATAGTTGTATAGTACGATTTAAGTTGCGATCAGTTGATACCAATTTTCCACGACAAAAATGTTTCTTGTGTAATTAAAGAAAGTTACAGCTTGAAAGTTTTATCAACGGCTATCTCAATTAACTTTCTTCGCAAAATTAATATTCGCTCAATCGAAGTAATCGTATTTTGAAATTAAAATCGTATTGAATAGAGAAAGTAAAAAATAAAAGTCTTTCAATTGTGTCAAAATATACTCTTTTTCTTTCAGATAGATATTATGCGATTTCAAAATCCTATCGTGAACTTTGCTAAAGATGTATACAACGACTTTTCGCGCTTTGAAGCGGCGTGAAATAATCTAAAACACCGACGGCAGCTTAGATAGAGAGCAAAACAATTCTCGAGCGCCGAGCCGACGCGGTCGTGGTGGGGGTAGAGCTTGAGCATGCATGAAGGGGAACGGCAGCTTAAAGAGTGGCAGCTTACGTAGAGGCAACTGTATATTCAGTCAACGCTTGTAGTGCCTTACAAATGACTTATAAAATATAGAATATTATGATAAAATTATTAAATCTGCTGCACCCCGTAGGTCATGGTAAACTTTACTAACTAGACTGGCGCATTATCGAATTAAAACGAAATACTTGATGAATTTGGTGAAACCGAACGTTTACTAGTAAATTGTCTTTTATTTGACGCTTACTATTTGATCCATACGATCCGACTCATACGACATTACCCAAATTTATCTCTGTGACACGGTCAATTTCAGTTTTCAAAATTTCAAAATTTCGAATTAGGTGAAAAAAATTCAAAAAATTCTTTCCACATTTTTAAAAATATGGGGCTGTTCTATGGCATCCACTCGATTTTTGAAAAATTTTTTAGATTTTTGAAAACAGACTTTCTCAATCAACTTCAAAAATCTATAAAAAATAAACGGCTTTATGAAAAAAAATATATAAAAAAATCGGGACGCGTTTTTCACTGAGTAGAATGTTAGAGAAAAACCTGGAATGATTTCGAGATAATCGGGATCTAACACTGGTCGAATTGGCGTGGAATGCCCCATATATAACTCCAATCACGTAAAAAAATTAGAAGCAAGAAATAAATCGAGAACGGAGAAATCACTTGCTTTGATGACACTTATTACTTATACATATAATGAAACATATTACTTATACTTATAATGAAAGAGAGTGATATTAAAATAAATAGGAGCCTTCTAAAGAGGGTCCAGAATATACATGTGATTTATTTTCAACATCGGTGTGCTTGAGGAGTTTTTTTCTATAATCGCAAGTATTGCAAAGCCTCATAAATGTGTACATATTATTCTTTAGACTACACTGTATATTCTCTCTTGATTTAAGATAAGCTTGCCGAAAATGTAAGAAAGAATATTTCTCTCTAAATACCTCGTTTTAACTCACGGTCGTACAGGGACCGTAAAATATAATGCCGGATATAGCAATATTTTAATTCGTAAACAATACAGTTTTCAACGAAAAACTGAATTACAATAAACTAAATTCTGGTATTTCTAATGATTCAAAGGAATACTAAGGTAGCCGAAAGTATTATGAAAATATCTGCTGACAAAGTATGAAAAATTACAGAAAATGTAGTTGAGTCAGCCATTCAAAAGAACTTGACAACTTGGCAGTAGGAAGTGAATACGCGCACAAAAATTTAAAGTGTCGTTGGCGGTGTTTTACAAAGTGATTCATAAAAACCTGCTTTTTCAGCTAATATTAATTGCAAGATTATGTTAGATTTGGTCAGGAATAATAATACGAGTAATATTTATTCGGCAACCCAAACGTATGACATGAATCAACATCTAAAGTACCGAGAAAATTAACATTTAAGGGAGATTTATACTTTGTTGGGCCAAAATATGTTCGATTTTTGACCAATTTTTTATGCGAAAAATATTAAATATAGAATGATGATATTTGGTATGTTTACTAAGCGGTCTTTGTTGAAAATGATAATATCTTTTAAAGTTTGACAAAACATGGTATTGGGAGTGGGAGGAGCCACGTATGCCGGTGGGCCGGCGATGATATTCTTCATTTGTGGAAGTCCCATGTCCTGAGCAGGTGGTCTGAAGCAAAAAACTCAAACATATTTTTACTTTGTATATATTGTGTATTAGTCGAACTAGAATTATCCAAAAATATTCAACGTTTTTATTTTATGAACAGATAACTGCAAAAATTTTTGGCAAAAAACTAAACTTCCCCTACAATGGCTCACTATTCTTTTGATTTTTGAATATTTCTTCTTTATTCTAGTTCAACTTATACACAATATTGTACAAAGTAAAAATATGTTTGATTTTTTTGCTTCAGATCCCCTGTCCAGGACTTCCGCAAGCGAAGAATATCATCGCCGGCGCACTGACATATGTGGCTCCTCCCACTCCGAATACCACGTTTTGTCAAACTTTGAAAGATATTGTCATGTTGAATAAACACCGCATGGTATACATACAAAATATTAACACTCTATATTTAATATTGTTTGCATAAAAAATTGGTGAAAAATCGAACATTTTTTTGGCCCAACAAAGTAGAAACCTCCCTTAAATGTGTCAAAAATTAAAATATCATATCCAAATAGCATGTAATGAAATAAGTCAAGTACATTTCATTATATAGTACCACTGAGCAGGGAAACACTCTCTCCTCAAGGGTACCACTAGTTATTAAAATACAAAGGATAATTTTATGATTAAGGTGGTCATCTAAGGACGTGCGCGTCGTACCCACCCCTCGATTACAACGTTGCCAAATGTAAAATTCAAGTATTACTGGAGTCGTTCACATGTAACTTTTATAAAACAGTGAAATCATAAAAAATCAAATTATTACTATTTTAAGGACGTTCTAAAATCATCTTTCCATTTTGTTACCTTACGTTGGATAATACGGAAAGCATATTATTGTTCCTTCAATTTGGTATTGATTACACCGGCACACAAAAAAAAAAGTGGTCTGTACATTTGACCAGACCCACCTAGGGTTATGTATTTCGATGCGCTGAATCCGAATTTGTAGTCGGTTTGGCCCGTATACGTCCAAAATTTTGAGTAAATTGCAAAAAAAACCGCCAAATATGGCTAAAAATCGCGAAAAAATGCAGTTATGCAAGCGAAAAAGTTTTTTTTCGAACTGGATCAAGTATGTTTCTTATGTGTTTCGATGCGCTGAATCCAAAACCGTAGTTGATTAGGCTTGTTAACCCTCCAAATTTTGAGTAAATTGCAAAAAACCGCCAAAAATGGCTAAAAACTGCGAAAAAATGCAGTTATGCAAGCGGAAAAATTTTTTGGGTAAGTTTTAAAAATGTTTCACAAAACTTTTTGGGAAATAATAAAAGTGAGAATTACAAGACTTTAGTTGAAGAGTTGCCAGAAAATTACAAAAATTTTGGTTGCTTGATGAATCTTAAATTGCACTTTCTACATTATCACCTCGACTATTTTCCTGAAAATCTTGGAGACTACAGTGAAGAACAAGGAGAACGATTTCATCAAGACATAAGTGAAATGGAGAGTAGGTATCAAGGAAATTGAAATGTCAACATGATGGCAGATTTTTGCTGGACGCTAAAAAGAGAAATACCGAAAGAAAATAGAAAACGAAAAGGGAAGCCGCTGCGTAGGTCATTTGAAGACAAAAGAGTTTGATACAAGCTAAGAACAGTGTAAAATCAAGCGAGGTCATTTTTTTTCAATTTCAATTACAATCTATAGATGGTATAGTATAATTTGAAAAGAATCATGTTTAGATTATTACTTTAAGTAAGAACAATACCATGTTTTGATATTATCTACTACTTAATAACTATTTTTTACGATTTTTTGCTATTTTTAACGTTTTTCCGCAATTTATTCAAAGTTGGAAGGTGTACAAGCCAAACCGACTTCGGATTTGGATTCGGCGCATCAAAATGCATAAGGAAATTACTCGATCTAGTTCAGGAAATTCTTTTTCTTTTGCATAATTGCAGTTTTTCACAATGTTTTAGCGATTTTCAGCCATTTTTAGCGGTTTTTTGAAATTTACTCCAAATTTGGAGGGTTGACAGGCTTAATCAACTACGGTTTTGGATTCAGCGCACCGAAATACATAAGAAACATACTTGATCCAGTTCGAAAAAAATTTTCCCGCTTGCATAACTGCATTTTTTCGCGATTTTTAGTCATTTTTGGCGGTTTTTTGCAATTTACTCGAAATTTGGAGAGTTGGCGAGCTTAATCAACTACGTTTTTGGATTCAGCGCATCGAAATACATAAGAAACATACTTAATTCAGTTCCAAAAAAAAATTTCCGCTTGCATTACTGCATTTTTTCGCGATTTTTAGCCATTTTTGGCGGTTTTGTGCAATTTACTCAAAATTTTGGATGTATACGGGCCAAACCGATCACAAATTCGGATTCAGCGCATCGAAATACATAAACCCAGGTGAGTCTGGTCAAATGTACAGACCACGTTTTTTTTTTCTGTGTGCCGGTGTTAGCGATTAATAGAAGAACCCCCTGAACGAAGATGGTGGAAATTTTTGACGAATTCTTTCAGACAGAAAAAATTATGCAAGCAACAAAATATTTTTAATTCAGAAATTATCGAGCGAAATCTCTAATATTCCAGTAATTACCTTATAACAATTAAATTATTATTATTGTTAGAACAATAATAATATAGTATGACAATAAATTACTATGGTTAAAAAAGGAACATCGAAATTTTGATGTTTTAAAAAGGAATTTCAAAAAATCGAAGCATCCAGATTTCGAACATCGATTTAATAAAAATCGAATAAAAAATATCGATAGTCACACAATCAATTCAACATCAGACATCCCTAGAATGGTCCCTGGCGATGGTATGCCAGGCTACACGGTGAACATACAATATTTGATGTCGTTCATTAAATTTATTAGAAAGCGGATTGATGTTCACAACATTTAATTGGCGTGTCTTCTTCGGAAACCACAAGTGTTCCGATAATATCTGGTGGATACATTTAAACTACTTTCTTCCAGTGGTTATACCCTAGTATTTTTTTTAACATACTTTTAAACTTATTTCTGCATGAAGTAAACACCATTCTGGAATATAGTGGAATGATGTCTATAATATTAGCATCAAACGGAGTTACATAGACAGGAGATCTAATGTACTATTTTATCTAATGTATCTACTGTAATGATTTTCTCTAGGTGGATCTCATTTGAAAGACGTTACCATGGAATTTATCATCTTTTTCAAAATTTTGAATTTTCCCTTTGGCTGATTCTCAATATTAGATTGAAGGATGCGAAAGCAAAACTGATAGTGCTGCGAACGAAAAAATCTTTTTTTTTTCAATCCGATCAAGATACGGGCTACAAAGGGTTATCTGACGAGCCAAAATACGCGTGAATTTTTTGTTTTAGATCAGTCAAACGGGCGCAATCATGGGTACCGATGAAATGTTGCCTTTTGCAGTCCATCGCGCCAGTCTAGTACGACTCAACGAAACGTCTTATAAAAATTTGTATAAGCATACAAAATATTGATAAATATGCACGAAAAATGACTTCCACATAGGCCTTACTATTTTGGCACAAAAAATTCAAGAAAATTCATTTAAAAAATCCCGGTAAAACGGATTTCGTCCCTTAACAATAGCTTTTTCTATAGGAAAATTCTATATTGGATTCTCTATATTTCTATATTGGATTTGAATGAGTTTTGTGTCCAAGAAATTTAAGATAAAACGTCTTGCTTACCGATTGAAATATTCAATTAGTGTTAATGGTAAAATTTCGGATTACGGTTTTACCGAAGTAAAATAAGTACATAACTAAATTGAAAAAAAAAATCAATTTTTTGTGACGAACCAAGGTATCGCTACCCGCGCTCATTGCAACACAACAGAGTCATCAGATTCCAGAGAGTACGCCGACTCTTGCAACAGTCACTCTCTGGAAACTCGAGCAAACCGCGCGTCAGCAGATTCCCCTTTACGTCCTTTGAATCTTGCTACCTTACTATATGCCCTGGATTATTCGATCCCTTGCATCACAGGTTTCGTAAATCATCGAGATTTCCATCCATCGATGATTTCTCAACCCGTGGGTTTCGAAATCATCGAAAGTCGACAGATATTTACATACATCGATGATTTCTCAATCAATTGATTTCTCAATCTCTCACCCCCACGAGACCCTTGCAGCCGGACGCCCAAAGCTAACGAGGGTTATCTCGACAGATTATCAAATTAGTCTTAATACGACGCTCTTAGCAATCGGTCGAGAGATCCCGTTCCTTAGCGGCAAGTCCGTTCGCGTACTTAGGTTCTCACGGGCGTCATTGACGTGAACTTCTCAAGCCCTTGTTTTAAACAAGTGTCGTGTAAGAACTCATTAAGTGAAGGATCACCTTAGCGGCGCTTCACTTCCTCTGTGATATAATTGTTCGTGCCAATTACCTTAGCGGCATTGCGCGTCAGTGTATCCCATTCAACCTTTGTACCAACTTAAACTATCATTGTAAAAGTGACTGATCGATCTGTGTTCTTGAATAAATACTAGGGTGATTCAAATAAAATCGATGTTTTTTTTTCGTATAAATTTGATAGCTGTTAGTACTCGTCAAAAAAGTAACTCTCACCAAATTTGAGCTCTTAAAAAAATTTTTTAGAGGTCGCGCAAGTGACTTTTTTATTTTTTTTTCGATCGGGGCTAACAATCACGATTTAAAAATTTCTATTTTTCCGTTCTGCATAAAAAAATATCAGTACCTGATGAAGCAGTGGTTGTCCCAAAATTTGGGCTCATAAAAAAAAAAAATTTAATGGCCGCGCAGGCGATATTGAACTTTTTCGTTTTTCAAATCAGGCTGAAAATCATGATATAGATGTTTAGATTTTCTGGTGTCATGTCAAGAGATATCACTACTTTATAAAAAGTGAGTTTCCCGAAATTTGCGTGCTAGAAAAAAGTTGAGGGGTTGAGCAAGTAATTTTTATATTTTTATTATCAATTCTCGTTAAAATTCATGATATAGAAATGTCGATTATACGCTGCGGTAACAACAATTATTGGTACCCAATGGATTAGTTGTTCTATAACAATTTCGGTTCTTGTAGAAAATGTAACAACTGTCGCAGGCAAGTTTATAACATTTTTTTCTAAATTTTCATGATGATGTTTGTTAAAAATCATGATGAAACCGATTTTGAACGGAGAAAACAATAAAAAAATACGATAGGAAATATTTATTCCAATAAATATGGCACACATTTGTTGGTGTTTAAAAAAAAATGTTTTTTTTTTCTCCCGAACAGGTTCAAAAGTTTCATTTAGATATACAAAGACGCAGGTTAAAATTTTAGATTTTAATATTAACATTAAAAACGAATCAATAAAAAAAGTAATTCTACCATATAGTTTTGCAGATATTTCAAGTTAAAGTTCTATGGTTTCTCCATCTGAACACGTGGTAAACTTGGAAACGGTTCTTACTGTTTTTATAAAAAACAACACCGTATTAGAGAACCTTCTAAAGAAAATATTGAAAAAAAAGAACATGATCTGACGTTTAGTTTTTATTTATTTATTTTTTATCGTGAGTAATAGAGGTACCCGCTCGGCTGTCAACGGTGTGATTCATGCTTCCGCCACACACCGAGTACCGCCGCGCCTAACTTTTCGCTTCTTCCCCGCCGCCGCTCGATATAGAACTACCTTAAATACTTAAATATATTGATTCGTTACTAGAATATGTAATCCTAACAACTTGGAATTCTAAAACACGTACGCAATGTATTATATCGCGTGTCATTAACGTATAAATAACGTATCAATAAAAATTTAAAAAATGTTCTTCAACGCGTTATTTTTTAAATTCTTAGCCAAATGAATACACTTACATCATTATAAATTACATGAAAAGTTAGTTGTTAGTTGTTTTTTTTTAAAATAAGTGCCAACATCCTTTGCTGCAGCAACGAAAAATCGAAATATCTATGCTACAAATTTCAGCGAAAAATGAAAAAAATAAATTTAAGTGACATGCACGGCCATTAAATTTTTTTTTATGAGCCCAAATTTTGGGACAACCACTGCTTCATCAGGTACTGATATTTTTTTATGCAGAACGGAAAAATAGAAATTTTTAAATCGTGATTGTTAGCCCCGATCGAAAAAAAAATAAAAAAGTCACTTGCGCGACCTCTAAAAAATTTTTTTAAGAGCTCAAATTTGGAGAGAGTTACTTTTTTGACAAGTACTAACAGCTATCAAATTTATACGAAAAAAAAAAACATCGATTTTATTTGAATCACCCTAATAAATACATTCGAGTGAAACCACCTGTACTCCTTCATTGCATCACAGCTTATCTGATCATCACCAACTACAACTTGTGACACTGCGTCACAGGCGGGGCATAAGCCTCGCCGAAGTCCGTCACCACACGCCGAAAAAACCCGAAAAATGTAATTTAGAATAAATAATCAAATCGCCGAAAAACCATCGAAACCCCGTCGTCCCTCGTCGCTCTTCATTTACCATCCCCGTAGTCCTATATCGAACCCAATAACCTCCTCAATAATCCCGTCGACCCAAAAATCCCAGCCAGAGATTATTGTAGAGAACCTGTGGACGGCTAAAAAAGAGTACGAGAGGCCACGACATCGCTGCGCATAGCATTTTCTCCTTCGTAGAGCGTCTCACTCACACCACCGAGGCCCTGACACGGACACATCACCGAAGGAAACCGAACATCTGTGAGGGCACGGTCGGTATATCGAGCAACTGGGATTATGGGAAAAATCAACGAAAAGCGAGCAACGTCACGCCATACGCCGTCCCAAGAGCCAGTGTCCACAGGGAGCCCTCACCCCTTCCCCTACGATCTTTGTCACCGAGTCAACCGTCGCATGCCATCGTTGGCAGCACCTGCCGGGCAATCCATCATCGAAGGCGCGTGCGCCTGCGACGGCAACTCCGATGACCCAATAACATATCGATTATTGATCCCCCGATGACCCACATTTACATTGCGCAGGCCCTTGACCCCGATCTTACCGGAATTATCCCGAATCTTTTTTCCAGGAGCTATCCCGGTGAGGAAGACAACGAGCTCGTCACTTCGGCGAGAGCATAGCGAGAGAGTAGTCCATAAACGTAAAATTATATCGAGTCTTTGCGAACTATTGTAACGTGAGAGAGAAGGAGAGACGATAGCGTGACCGCCATTACGAGCGACATCCGAGATCACGATCGATAATCCCTCTTCTGAGCGAGTATGAGTGATTGAGGGACGAGTCGAGTAAGCCCGTTCCGTCACCCATTATTTGCGTTCTCGTGATTGATACTTTTTTGCGACAATTTGCCCTTTTTCTGTGAGCGTGTGGTGACGCACCGCGATTCCCCCCCCATTACACATCCGCGATAACCGTCGTCCCCATTTTCTTTTCTTTTTTTTTTAGTCGTAATCCCCCTGTTTTTTTTAGTTCGATTATTTTCCATAATTACGAAAACCCGACGTGGGTAATAATTAAGAGGCCCGCGAGCCAGAAAACCTGCCGACCCTGAGACAGTATAATTCTCCCCCCCCCCCTTCTTTTCCCCCTTTTTTCCTTGTACGAGATCCATTAGAGAATTTGCCGGTTATTGCCAGCTGGCACCCAAAAATCTACGAAGAGTGATTACGAGCAGTAATCACGCAAAGTTATCGAGAATAGTTCCTTTTTTTTCTTTTTTTTTTCCATATTATATTTTTTTGTTTTGTACGAATCGTCAAACGAACGAATCAAGAGATTTTGTCATATTGAAACGAGAGAATAAATTCCGATTATATTTTATTTGCTTCTACTGCTATTCTATTACTCCCTCGTGTCTATATTATTTATTTTCCTTGAATATCTAACCGGGTTCGCCCGGTATAAAGTCCGGCCAAAATGAAAAGGGCCGTGACAAACTATATACAAGGTGAGGTGGTACCCAGCTTAAATAGGACAGAGAATCCATTCGTCAGGGCCTTTGACTCCAGTGAATAAAATAATAATAATAACAAGTTACCACGGGATAAATAAACCCGTGTGTAACATTTTCTTAAATTGGCAATAAATGATTATGAGTAAAGTACAGTCAAACCCTGTGCACTGATACAGCCCCGGACTTGGCACTTCAGGCCCTGATGTTTCGAGGGCTCTGCCCGTTAAGAAGAGCCAAGTCTCAGCTGGGTGTCTAGCGCTGCCAAACTTGAAAATTCCCGTATAATTCCTGCATTTTCCGGTAATTAATAGAAATTTCCGGATATTCGTAATAGTATCTTTTAGCTGCATAACTATTGAGTAATAGTTATGTGAAATAGTGAACTCAAAATATACATCATTCTAATTGTAAATAATATATTGCTAATAAACGTATCTTTCCAAATCCTCGAATTTTCGAGAATGAAAGTGAAGCAGCCTCATACCCAATAGAAAAAAAAAGACATTTATACTTCGTAGTCGTAGGCACATGAGATATGGTGAGGGAATCAAAGCTAGTGAATGAAATTTCAGCTTATATTTTTCAACAGAAAAAAATAAGCACATAGGTAAATTGACGAAGGTTTAGCATAGTTATACGTGGTTAAAAAGATATATATCTATGAACATGAATATTTGAGTTTTTTTTTATCTTGTCATTATGATCGTTGAAGGGATTTCACCCCTGGCTATTAATTTATTCGAGTACGGCTTTCTTCTTGTCAAATTTTCGAGGACTTTTAGTTTTTTCACCGATATTTCTTTGTGTTCCTCAGCGGCTCTCTTATTTTCTCGTGAAGCGAATCAAACATGGTGAGGGAAAATCATCGGTGAAGTTGATATGGTAAGCCCCATTTGCACAAATGTATGGATACAATGTATAAAATGTGATACCATAATATATTATTTCTAGTTTAAAAACGTTTGGTTGGTACAACTTCCAGTATACACCTTCTTGTAAAGTCTTTCTATATTTTTGCATGATTGGGGAAAACGAACATGTTCATCTCGAACACATACCTAAGTATACGTTAAACCTGAATTGTGACGTAATATTTTGAAGAAATGATTTCGACAAAATGTGAATGAGTCTTACCACACATCCGAAGGCAACAAATACCCCCACTCCTACACCACATATCAGGAACTATAGAACCCAGCCGGGTTCTATAGTTCGTGATACTTTTTAGTAATAGTTCTGGTGATTTTTCTAAAAAAAACGAACAAATAAAGATGTGTTAACTTCCCGTAGCAGATCATTTCATCGAAAACCGACGAATTCAATGTATTATGACGATCCCTATAGTTCTCTATGGGTCACAACAAAAGTTCTATCATTAGAACTCAACAATCATTTTCTTTATAAATTTATTTCGAATTTCATAAATAACATATTATCATCAACGATCGCGATCTACTAATGCATCGGCGTGAGTTCTGGGCTCGTTTCGAGTCTAAGGCTGCAGTTCTAATACTCCGTCATCGATTTCAGATAAAATTTGATGAAAGTTTGCATTTAATTTGAGGGCTCAGAAGCAGGGATAGGCAACATCGAATAAAAAAGTATTTAAATACATCATTAAAATACAAAATGCTTTTCCACTCGTCATTTTTTTCGGGTACGAGTGACGAATGAATTTCCACTCGCCATTCGTTTTGCATTCAAGTGACGAGTGGTTTTTCATTCTGTATTTAATTCGCGTTCGAGTGACGAGTGGATCAAGCAAAGAGTGGATCCCAATTTCTCTCATTCTCTCACATTCTCTCCCAATTTCTCTCAATCTCTCTGATTCTTTCTCATTCTCTTTCAATCTCTCGTAATCTCTCCTAATTTCTCTCATTCTCTCTCAATCCCTCTAATTCTCTCTCAATATCTCTAATTCTCTCTCAATCTCTGCCAATTTCTCTCATTCTCTCTCAATCTCTCTCATTCTCGCATTCTCTCCCAATGTCTCTCATTCTCTCGTCATCTCTCACGACTTCTCTCATTCTCTCTCAATCTCTCTCATTTTGTCTCGATCTCTCTCATTCTCTTTCCTTCTCTCTCATTCTCTCTCATTCTCTTTCTATCTATCTTAATCTCTCTCAATCTCTTCCAATCTCTCTCATTCTCTCTCATTCTCTCTTAATCTCTCTCAATCTCTCTCATTCTCTCTCATTCTCTCTCAATCTCTCTCATTCTTTTTTATTCTCTCTCATTCTCTCTCATTCTCTTTCCATCTCTCTTATTCTCTCTCAACCTCTTTCATTCTCTCCCAATTTCTCTCATTCTCTCTCATTCTCTCACATTCTCTCTTATTCTCTCTCAATCTCTCTGATTCTCTCTTATTCTCTTTCAATCTCTCTCATTCTCTCTCAATCTCTCTTATTCTCTCTCAATCTCTCTTATTTTCTCTTAATCTCTCTCATTCTCTCTCAATCTCTTTCAATCTCTCTTATTCTCTCTCAATCTCTCTCATTCTCTCAATCTCTCTTATTCTCTTACATTCTCTCTTAATCTCTCAATTTCTCTCAATCTCTCCAATTCTCTCTCAATATCTCTAATTCTCTCTTAATCTCTCTCAATCCCTCCCAATTTCTCTTATTCTCTCAATCTCTCTTATTCTCTCTCAATCTCTCTCATTCTCTCTTATTCTTTCTCAATCTCTCTCATTCTCTCTTATTCTCTCTTATTCTCTCTCAATCTCTCTTATTCTCTCTCATTCTCTCTCAATCTCTTTCATTATCTCTCAATCTCTCTCATTCTCTTTCATTCTCTCTCATTCCCTCTTATTTTCTCTCCATCTCTCTCATTCTCTCTCAATCTCTCTTATTCTCTCTGAACCTCTCTCATTCTCTCCCAATTTCTCTCATTCTCTCTCATTCTCTCTCAATCTCTCTGATTCTCTCTCATTCTCTTTCAATCTCTCTCATTCTCTCTTAATCTCTTTTATTCTCTCTCAATCTCTCTTATTCTCTATTAATCTCTTTTATTCTCTCATGCTCTCTCAATCTCTCTCAATCTCTCTTATTGTCTCCCAATCTCTCTTATTCTCTCTCAATCTCTCTGAATCTCTCTCATTCTCTCTCAATCTTCCTCTGTCTCTCTGTCTATGTATCTATCCATCTATATATCTTATTCTCACTGCATCACTACAATAAATTTCCACTTATATTTGAACCGAATATCGAGTGGAAATTCATTTTAATTTGAAACAATTATTGATTCAAGAATCCATCTTTTTTGAAAAATTTGTCGAGTGAAAATTCATTCGGATCTGAAAGTAAACAAATAACGAGTGTTTTTCCACTCGAACCGAAGACGGCGTTCGAATGGTTCCCCCACTCTCCACTCAGTTCGGATGTCAACAACGAGTGGGAATCCATTCGTCACTCGGTCGTGAAGTAAATACAGAATGAAAAACCACTCGTTAATTGAACGCGAAACGAATGGCGAGTGGAAATTCATTCGCCACTCGTACCCGAAATAAATGACGAGTGGGAATCCACTCGTCACTCGAACGCGAAATGAATGGCGAGTGGAAATTCATTCGCCACTCTTACCCAAAGTAAACGACGAGTGGAAATCCACTCTTCACTTAAATTTACAATAAATGAGGAATGAAAAACCATTCGTCATTTTTTTTTTTTTTAAGTTAATTTCGCCCATCCCTGGTATGGGCTAAGGGACAATAATAGTTGGTATTGATTGGTGTTTAGACTAATCAAGCTGCGACCGTCAATGAGTGGAAAAAAAATTTCGGAAAAAAAAAGTCTGAAAAAATTCTGGTCAATTAAGCAGAACCTAATACAACTTTTCACCCTCTTGAGGTTTCAATGTAAACCTCATAGTTTTCGTACTTCGGAGCAATTTTCAAATTATCCATTTTTTCGGGAAAAACGAAATATTTTTGGAAAAAAAAATCGTAGGAAAATTTCTCAAAAATGAAATTGAAGCTTGGACTTCCCCCTTTATGATTACTCTCGAAGAAATGCATAAAAAAAATTTTTACTAGAAACGGTCCACTTAAAACAGTTAAAAAAAACGACAAAAAATGGTTGTTTTCAAAAATCAGTGCTGACTGTAAAAAAAATCAGAGAAATATTTTTAAAAACACCAAATTGAAGGTGAAACCCTTCCCTTCAAAACGGCGTTGGTTAAATTGGGCTAGCCCAACTACCGGCGAAATGGCACGAAAAACCGTCACGGAAGTGTTTCGAATTTTTGTCCGGAAACTTTTCGCCGGTAGTGTATAAAAAAGTACGAAACAAATTTAATAAAATTGATCACTCAATTAACTACACTCAAACCCCGGGTACTGATCTCAGCTCACCTGCGGGCACTGATAAAATAACAACTCCCCCTCAAGGCTGACTTTGACCGAAGAGCTCCATTGACATTTTGTCTCAACAAATGTACTACATATTTAAATATTTTTCCGATTGGAAATAATAATATGTGTCGCTTTTTTTTTTTTTTAACAACCACTATAATTATGAAAAATATTACTTACTGGTATAAAATTTTCTACGCTCAAGTAACTTACATGTACAGTATATCTATAAACTGTGATAGATGTGGTCGTATGTGTACATCAAATATTAGGAATTACTTGCTGAGTGGACAAAAATATATTTCACAAATTGAGGGCTCCCGTTTCCCGCGTATATATCTATGTGCCCTGGTATGTCTAGCGACTGGAAATTCCTGGAAAACCGAGAATTGTGCGGGATTTTAAAAGAGCCCTTGAAAATACGGAATATGTACGAGAGTTTTATACAGAGACCGGGAATTATTATAATTTTTTTAATCATTAGGTAAAGGTCATCGACCAAGTCCCAAAGAAGAATTTTTATCCAAGGAAAGTCACGTAATTTTTCAAAATCAGTGTATGAGTGTACTTATTCAACCGCTTTAACAGCTGAACGTAAATCTACGAGCCCTGACATGTGTCTGTGAAGTTAGTAGATCATTTTCCAGCAGATCAATCATAAAATGGAATCCTATCCGCTTGCATTCGAGTTCTAGTTCCTGATACTTTTTAGTAATCGTTCTGGCGATATTACCCGAAAAAAATTGAATTATAGTATACTGTGTTATAAGGCTAAAACCGAATGACATATACTATTTTTCGTCACAAATGCCCAAGAATACCCCCCATGAAAGAAAAACCAGTAAAAGAAGTTTTAGAAATTTCAAAGCAAAAAGAATCCCCCCCGGAAGAAAACTAAATAAAGTAAAAATTTTAAGTCACACAATCATCATTTTTAATGTTGCAAATTAATATATATATTGTTCCATTGCTTTCGAACTCCTGCCCCTTTAAGCTGTCCCCTTTTTATTCCTTTTATTCCGTGAGATCTCCCCCAGAGTGTTGTCCGCAGCCACTCTTTCCTATCCCCTTCTGTATCGCATTCGCACGAGGGTACAGGGAAACTGCGGAAAACCTGTGCCGATACAGTCCGCCCTCTTGCCAGAGTTCGTGCTACCGCCCGCCTACGGGCGGAGTCGAATAAATGGTGGAAATAACGACAAACTTCCTCTTTTTATTGGCTCCACACTTTAATTTCTGACGCTTCTAGCGCTCGCGAAGTTTTGGGAATTCTGCAGCTATACTTGGCTCACTTTACGCAGCGCATTTTTCGTTGCCTAGGTTGAATAAAGTCGTTTATTCAGCCTAAGCAGTGCCAAGCCGTCTTTTCAATGTTAATATGATAAAACACCATCTAACGGCTGCACATCAGACCGAAAAGGCCGCCAATTGGGCATGAGGGACGAAAAAAAATGATCTGCTACCATCCCGTAGCAGATCAATTCGTCAAAAACCGATGAATTCAATGTATTTTTGAGGGCCCTATATTTATTTACTGTCCACAACAATAGTTTCATCATTAGACCTTGAGAGAACATTTTTTTCGTGAATTTGTTTCGAATTTCATAAATAACATTTTATCATCTATGATCACGATCTACTAATGCATCGGTGTGAGTTTTTGGCTCCTTTTAAGTCTTCCATTTTAGTTCTAATGCTCGTACATGAATTACAGAAGAGTGCTGACCTCTAGGAATTTTTCCATATTGATCAACAATTTTTATCAACATTTGAGCTACGCGATCGTGATCTCCTGGTGCATTAGTGTGACTTCCAGGCTCGTTTAGATTATAAGGTTGTAGTTTTCGCACTTATACAACTATTGTCATGAACCATTAATAACTATGGGGCTCTTAAAAATACATTGAATTCATCAGTTTTTGACGAAACGATCTGCTACGGAAAGGTAGCAGATCATTTTTTTATTCGATTCGTATCGGGTAAAATCGCCAGAACTAACAAGTATCAGGAACTGTAGAATTCGAATGCAAGCGGATAGGATTCCATTTTATGTTTGATCTGCTGGAAAATGATCTACTAACTTCACAGACACAAGTCAGGGCTCGTAGATTTACGTTCAGCTGTTAAAGCGGTTGAATAAGTACACTCATACACTGATTTTGAAAAATTACGTGACTTTCCTTGGATAAAAATTCTTCTTTTGGACTTGGTCGATGACCATTGCCTGATGATTAAAAAAATAATAATAATTCCCGGTCTCTGTATGAAACTCCCGTATATATTCCGTATTTTCAAGGGCTCTTTTAAAATCCCGCACAATTCTCGGTTTTCCAGGAATTCCAAGTCACTAGACAGACCAGGGCGCATAGATATATACGCGGGAAACGGGAGCCCTCAATTTTTGAAATATATTTTTGTCCACTCAGCAAGTAATTTATAATATTTGATGTACACATACGGCTACATCTATCACAGTTTATAGATATACTCAACATGTAAATTACTTGAGCGTAGAAAATTTTATAACAGTATGTAATATTTCTTGTAATTATTGTGGTTGTTTAAAAAAAAAAAAGCGACACACTTAATTATTTCCAATGGGAAAAATATTTAAATATGTGGTACATTTGTTAAGACAAAATTCTTAAAAGAGTTCTTCGGTCAAAATCAGCCTTGAGGGGAAGCTGTTATTTTATCAGTGCCCACAGCTGAGCTGAGATCAGTGCCCGGGGTTTGAGTGTAGTTAATTAAGTGATTAATTTTATTAAATTTCTTTCTTACTTTTTTTGTATAAAAAAAAGGAATGCTCTGGTTTTTATAGAACAAACTTCTACGACCGACGTTGTAATGTAAAAACACGGTGTGCTCACCGCTAGAGTGATAGTTGGCTAGCAAGAAAGATCTTGAGGGCGTACGAGACGTCACGGCCGTTGGGTGAGTTATGCAAGCACAATGAAAATCAATGGATCCTGTTGAGTCTCGTTGGAACTCATTAGTTCGGCGGCGACTAAATCATGTCAGCACTTAACGGATTTGGTCGTAAAACAAACTTAGAAGCTGAGGAATAGCTACACCTTGGGGGTTTCGTACTATTGGTACCTAAGAGGCAGCGGTCTTGCTACGGGATTGGTAGCGGTAGCTTTCGCTTCCTCGTCAAACCGAGATAGCGGACGACTTGCTTTCGACCCTGGTAACGGTATGTTACACTAATAAAAATGCGAAAGTGATGAAATTTCACTCCGAGAAACCTACAACCTTTTCCCATTAGTAGAAAAAAATGAGACGCAAAAATATAAATAACATAACTGATGACTTTAATTATAAGAGGTTATTTGTAGTTTTCCTAATACGCATTAAAATATAATGCATAATATACTGGAGTCTCCTCATTCATTTTTCAAATGAATAGTATTTATTCGTATAAATTTACGTTAAGGGCCTATGGGGAATGGGTCTTTGAATGGGAAAGATCTTGGACAGAAAACACATTAATAGCGACTAATTTTTTCAATTCATTTCCACGAATTTTTATAAGCAGGGAAGATTTGAATTTTCTATAATAGAAACAAACTTGCAGATCTGAAAAAACTAACTACTGCAGAGTCCCACACGGCAGAACTCGAGGTGAGATATCATTTGCGGATCCCCAAGTGAAGTAATAGGTAATTACTCACGTAAATCGCTTTGATAATTATAAGTGAACTGTTTCGTGAAAATACTTTAATTTTCACTAGTGTACATGAAATAATGACTATTTATAGCCTAAAATAGAGGTCACTATGAATAGATTCTATGTCCCCAGTTTAGTGAAGAATAATTCGAAGTTCCTTTCGAAAACAATAGCAGTTCGTAAGATGCTCCGATCATCTAGATACAGTTCAACGTATAACTCCTGTCTATTCCACTGCAGGTAGCCGAGTCTTAAACATAGTGAGTATTGCGTGCCCTACTGAAAAAGTTCATGTGATATATCATGTAGAAAAGTACATGATAAATCACATAATAAATTGTACGAAGTTATGAACGATATCAGTGCACAATTTATTGTGTACTTTATTTTGTGATTTGTTACATGATTTATTGTATAGTTCGAATTCACATCGTTTATTATGTAATTTATCATATGATTTCTCATATGGTCAGGGTTTATATCGGAGAAAAAAAATGAGGACTTCGTGCGGGATCGAACCCACGTCCGTCAGGTTCTGAAGCAGCCTCGCTACCGCCTGGGCTATGCCGCTTGTTTATATAAGTTAACAGTTTGACGAACATGAAGTCCACAGATGACTGGAATTTATTTCATTTTCTCTCACCGAGTTTAGCTTTATTTTAATCCAACTATGATTTGTATGTAATAAATAGCGTGACCGAGGTGGTAGCGAGACTGCTTCAGGATCTGACGGACGATCCTGTAAGATCCTGAAGGATCGTCCGTCAGATCCTGAAGCAGTCTTAAAATAAAGCTAAACTCCGTGAGAGAAAATGAAATAAATTCCGGTCATATGTGGACTTCATGTTCCTCAAACTGTTAACTTATATAAACAAGCGGCGTAGCCCAGGCGGTAGCGAGGCTGCTCCAGAATCTGACGGATTTGGGTTCGATCCCGCACGAAGTCCTCATTTTTTTTCTCCGATATAAACCCTGACCATATGAGAAATCATATGATAAATTACATAATAAATTATGTGAATTTGAACTATACAATAAATCATGTAACAAATCACAAAATAAAGTACACAATAAATTGTGCACTGATATCGGTCATAACTTCATGCAATTTATTATGTGATTTATCATGTACTTTTCTACATGATATATCACATGAACTTTTTCAGTAGGGTGATTAAGGTAGTTCTTGCAAACTCGTCAAATCTAGATAGACTGATAAAAATACGACAAACGTAAAGGTTAAGGTTCCTATAGTATGCTTGCAAAGTTTTATATTCTTTCACCGTTTGGTTCCGGAGATATGTTCTCGTAAACTTTTTCAATTTAACACCGTGGGTATAGGCCTCAAAGTGACAAACGAAGCTAGAGTGCTTACTCTTATCAAATTCTAATACTTGAAAACTAGATGAGCGGACGAAACTTTGCTGGATCGATGCAATAAACATTATTGAATATTCTGGTGAAATTTCAAATTTATTTACCGTACCGTTATAATTAAAAAAACGTCATTTTATAGCCCCGGGAGTAGACCGATTGTCGCTTGTTTCGTGCGTGCCCGCTCACCGCACTGCGCCGCGCCTACGTTCCCGCTTATTCCCCGCCGCCGGTCACGCAACAACTACTTTAAAATTCTACGGCACTAAATACGAATTTTTACATTCAGTTCCAATTAATAATTTTTATTCATTGCATCGTGCGTGGCGCAATATTCTCTCGTCTTTTTCTAGCCCAGGGATAAATTACCATCATTCCACAAATATTTCATATAATTACAGAACCGAAAGAACATCGCTATTTCAACTGAGTAACTGCTAATTTATTTCAGCATCCGTTGGCTTCAAAATTGGAAAATTTTCCATTTTTAACAGCGATTTCGGTCTGTTAATATTTATGATAGTGGACACCGAAGGTTTTACTTCTGAGCCCTTCAAATAAAATTTAAACTTTCATCAAATTTTTGAAACATCCTATAGGTATTTGTTCGAATGAAAAAACAAAATTCAACAAATATTTTACAGAGCTTTTGATAAACTATTTTCTGAGCTATAACATTTTTCAAAAACATACCTCTTCCTTGGCTTCAAGAAGATCTCGTACGAGAGTCGTAATTCTGGGCAATAAAATAGCTCGACAATCAGGATTCAGGAACAGTGGACTGTGCACGATATCGTTGACCGTCATCATCTTCTGTTTCGTCAATCTCCCGGTTGGTAAAGTCTCCAACAAATCTGTCAATATCCTGCTCAATTGCTTTCCACTGTACACGCGAAGAAGATGAGGAATTGTCGTTGGTAAATATTTTAGACAAGCCCCCTGTACAAGTAAAGTTCCGTCTGTTTCATGGGTCATGAGTTCAACAATGGACTGCAGCAATTCTGTGAGCGTCTGTGAAAATTCAATTTCATCCTGATCGAGCCTGGAAATAGTGAAAACTCGTTAGACCTGAGAAACAAGTTCTTCGATGAAACCAACTAAATTTTTTTTTGTTGTTTTCAAAGGTCAAAAAACTTTGCGTACGCTTAACATTTTTTTTTTTTTAATGTTAAGTTGTGTGAACGTTTCCGCGAATAATTTTATTTTAATGTCAATATTATTTCACGTCTTTGGAAAACGTATTTCAACATCAAAGGAAGATCTTCAGACATAATCATACTATCGGATGCACTTTTGAAAAATTCACAAGAATCGCCAAGAGCGAGCCACACAGCGGGGCTCGTGGGTTATCCCTCAATTCTCCTCATATAATATTCTGATTCTTTAGTCCATATTTAACATCTGAAGGATTCTCAAGTCTCTATTCTACGCTCGTGCTAACAATTACTCTTCAAAATGTAATACTTGCGACTTTATTTCTTTAGTTATCGCGTCACAGGTCGTTCCGACCCTCTTTTCCGGGTGATTTTGAGTAAATTAGGCTCAATTTTGGTACGTAGCTTATAAGTCCGTTCTCGAATTCTGTGTTTGTTACCGTTTCAGCATCGGTTCATCTATTTTCGCGTTATCGTACGTTTTAGTTTCGGTTTGATTTTATATTGGGTCAGTTCGCGTTCAAGATACCGAGTTACCGTGGATCAGTGCCAAAGTAACTAGCCACCCGTTATACTTGGTCTCTTGCGAGAGTAATCTAAGTTAGTACAAAGGATCGAGTGGGAATCTCGATGCTCCGACACAGCGGTATAGGAAAAAGGGCGGTTACGTTTCAGGTCCGTTTAAGTTATGTTTACATATGGAAGACCGTTGGCGGATGGGACCGCGATCACCCAGCCATCACGTATTTCCCAATCGCTCCGTTATCGTTAGACATTGTTTTAGGTGGTCCCGATTCCACATACCCGGAGAATACAAATTGGATGATCATCGCAGACAACAGGACCTACCCACCGTAACATTTCGGCGAACTTAAGTTATCGATTAAGAGAATAGTTACAGTTCAGTCAAGTCACCAATTAAAATAATGATTCTCGAGTTATCGATTCAGTGAATATTATTTTATCGTTCGAGTTCAGTGTTACCGTTTTAATTTTTCCGGCATTTTGCTAGTTGAGGTAAGGCGTTCACGTTCTGTGTGATGCCAGGAGTAGAGAGGATTTCGAGCTCTCGTTGCGCGTGCGCTTACGGGTCTCTCTCTCTCTCTCCAAGTTACCTTTTCGAGCGGGTTACTTGCTCAAATCGCTCTCGTTATGCTACCTGGTTTGCTCTCGCCTTTTGTTATCGCTGTACTACCTTGTGTTCTCGAGCTATCTTTTTCAGTTTTCTGTACTTTCTAGTTATATTCTGGTTCTACCTTTTTTTTTTTTATTTTCGGGGCGATACTGATGTGTTCTCAAGCCCTTAATTTGGCTACCGTCGCGTATATGCTTTTCCGTTACCGGAAACTATTGTTGTATTGAATTTATCGGCGTTACCGAAAGGATCCTTGTGTTTTTTCTTCGTCAGATTTATCGAGCTGCCGAACCTACTTTTCGTCCGCGAAGTTACCGCTCGTTACCGCTACCTGAACTTACCGTTTTGCAGCTCTCGCGTCAGTTCTCGTAGATACAGTTACATGAGTAGTATGTGGACCACTATGGCCACCCCCACTCCTATCCCCACTCCTATCCCCTCCACTTTTCCCCCACGTCGGAGCCTCTTTCCAAGCGTGGTGGGGGTCGTGGTGGGGAGAGGTGGTGGGGGGAAAGAGTTTTGAGGTTTCGCCAGAGTGGTCCGATTATTATTATTATTGTTCATGTTTATTATTTTCTCTCTCTCTCTCTCTCTCTCTCTCTCTCTCTCTCTATCTCTCTCTCTCTTGGGAGAGGTGGTGGGGGGAAAGAGTTCTGAGGGCCTCGCCAGAGCGGCCCGATTATTATTATTATTATTTAAATAATAATAATAATAATTCATAATTTTTTATTTTTATCGTTATTTATTAATAAATATGAAAAACTTACGTGTCTGTGGGGGGATCCTTACGCCGCTCCGATGACGCCTACAGCCGATGCACTGAGGGACACACACACACACACACACACACACACACACACACACACACACACACACACACAAGTGGACGCGCTACGCGTCACCACCCTCTTCGTCCTCGGCGAACCCTTCATCGGGGTACCCCCGATCGTAGGGTATGTTGTCACCAATGGCATCTATCAAAATGCCCCCTACATCCCGACGATCAGGACCCCGCAGGCGTATACATGGTGTATCATGACTACGGTACACCATGCGAGCCTCCATGAGGGGCTCGCCGAGACACAGGTTCTCCAAAAGGGTGATGATGCCTGCGTTGTCCACGCCAGCCAGACCCATCAATCGACATACCACGCACTGGGGTGGTAGCATGGCGAACAACGGTTCCGGCTGGTATAGGTCCGCGACCTCGAAATATTCTCTGTGCCCCTCGTCGATGAGGCGTACCTCCGTGAATCCGGCGTCATCGGAAGAAATTATCTCCCCGCGTAACATTATCGCGTCGCACCGTGCAACGCATGACGCGCCCGCCACCACATCATTGGCCGTCATACGAGCGCCTTTTTGTTGTGCGATATAAAAATCGCACAACAACTGGGCCAATTGCTCATACGTATCCGCCATTTCGGCGGTACGTATGGCTATAAATTGCTCGCTCAACACCCCCACCACACGACACCAAAACGCGCCCGACGGAAGTGCCTCTTTGTATCGCGGATACATTTTTTTTTTTTTTTTTAATTTGAAATAAAATTTCTCGCTCGCGATCTTAATTCTTTGCCTGCTTAATAGTGACTGAAGTCTGCGTACTATAATATACAGCAGCAGAGAAGATGCTATGGCTGTATTAAAGGTGCGATCGTCAAGAAATGCATGGCCCGCAAAAATGCACGTGGTCCGTGTAAATGAACCCCTTTGTAATTAATGTAAGAGTAAACTGACCCCCGGAGACACGACTGTCTGTTTAGCCTATACAGCATCTTTTTTATTTCGCGTCTTTCGCGAGCACCGTAGTTCAGCATATATATATATATATATATATATATATATATATATATATGCTGAACTGCTGAACTATATATACAACCCTTTCTTTCGAAGAGCAGCATATGCATAAGAATAATATTTTATAAAAAATTTGTAAGCCAAATCCATAAGTCATATTCTTTGGAATAGAGGATGACAGCTAGTTTTCGCACGCCAAAGTTTACTTTGTTTTGACGAAAACCGAGTATCAATATCAGAATGATTCATGAAAATGATAGAAGACCTATTAGAGGTATGTAAGAAAATTTGATCGGACTTGAAGAAAAAAATATTGGAGAGAGATATGAGCTCGAGGGTCAGCAAAGAGGTACGGCTGAGATCACGAGCATATAGTTATCGAGCTCTCCTCTTTGTGCGGCTATTCGCTAACTCTGTCTCTCTTTCTCTCTCTCTTTCTCTCTCTCTCTCTCTCTCTTTCTCTCTCTCTTTTTCTGATGCATATCTTTTTCCATGCCTCGAATCTTTCTATCGCTGCAATAGCGGGCTTTTTTTATATTTTTCGATGTACACCGAGTATTCGGGTATAACACTACGAGATTTCTCGATTTCTCGAGGTGCGTGAAACGCACCATCAGCGGAGCATCAGCAGACTGCATGCCTTCTTTGCTCATTGCTCTTTATAGTAATATAATTTTAATATATTTAGGCCTCAAGACCCATTAAGACTTATGAAAATTATTGAGACCACCTACTTATTTCTCGTTTGTAAAAGTATATTTTTTGAAAAATGATATTAAGTTTTAAAATGCATATCAAAGCTAAGCGATCTCCACTCCGTTGCGCTTTTCGAAGAAGTCGCTGTTTAAAAAATTTGATCAGAGTCTCGCTATATCATGTTACATTGAAACAATAAGAGCATTTGGAATGCTTATATACATATATGGCGAGATCTTGAAATCTTGATATCTTGATATCTTGATACCTCATCATGCATATTTTTGTGTCGCAAGGGGCATCGATTTTTGATGGCGCTGCAATTTAAGTAAATGAGTAAACTCGCGCAGAAGCCTAGAGCTAAAAAATTTGATCAGAGTCTCGCTATATAATGTTACATTGAAACAATAAGAGCACTTGCAATGCTTATATACATATGTGGCGAGTCTTGAAATCTTGATATCTTGATATCTTGATACCTCATCATGCATATTTTTGTGTCGCAAGGGGCATCGATTTTTGATGGCACTGCAATTTAAGTAAATGAGTAAATTCGCTCAGAAGGCTAGCGCTAGCGCTAAGTATTTATATGGAAAGAACAAGATGCAATGTTAATCAGTCTCAATCCAGCAGGGTATTATCACGTATCGTTATCAATCATGGTAGATCGAGCACTTCGCGAGTGTATATTAAATCTTTTGCGTTTGGCCATATTACATAGTTCTCAGCTTCGTCGTCGGTGTAACGAGCAATGGTGCAACGAATTAAATCGATTATCGGGCGATAGACTTATAAGACGCCTAAAATATATTGTATGGTGGGCGCCCTTGCGAATCATAGCGGCAGCCTACAACAGAGGCATACTAAATGGTCAACAAGTGCTAGCGTGTGTGTTTGAAGAGCTGCAGCGTCGAGGATTGGAAAACGCGCCATGTGTCCGCGGTATTGTCGATGAAATCAGAAGTAAGTTCTGTTCTATCATAAAAAATAATCATGTGTATTTGTAATACTTAAACTGTATAGAAAAATTTTTTCACGACGCCATTATTACGCCAGCACGTATTGAAATTTTTTTCACGATGCCATTATTACGCTAGCACGGGCAAGCCTTATTTATCGAGCTCTTCTCTTTGTGCCATGCTTCGCATGGTCCCGAGCTCTCTACCGCTCCTTGTCTCTCTCTCTCTCTACCTCTCGCTGGCTCTCTTTCATGAAAGCGATACAGAGCTTCTGTTATCGTTAGAAAATTTTTACGAATTTCAACGCGAAATATTCAAAAAGTATTCTTATTGATCAATTTCCTCTCTCTCTCTCTCTCGTTAAAGCAGTATGGATCTTGAAGCGTATTGAAAAAATATTTTCACGGCTGTTATTACGATAGTATGGTCAAACCCTATTTATCGAGCTCTACTCTTTGTGCCATGCTTCGCGTGGTTCCGCATTCTTTGCCATTCTCTCACTCTCTCGCTCTTTTTTCATGAGCACGATGCAAAGCACCTGTTTGCGTAAGCAGAGATAATCGTTATTTATCGAGCTCTACTCTTTGTGCTATGCTTCGCGTGGTTCCGTGCTCTCTACCTCTCGCTGTCTCTCTCTTTTATTAAAGTGGTACAGAGAGCCTGTTATCGTTAGAAAAAATATTTTACGAATTTCAACATGATATATTTAAAAAATGTATTCTTATTCACCAATCTCCTCTTTCTCTGTCTTATTAAATTGATATGAGCTCTCTCCTTACATTATCATCGTAAGAAAAACATTTATATGAAATTTTAACACGGTTCGTTTACCGGAAAAAATTATGAGCTGAAAGCAGTACTTCTATTAAAAGAGGGGCATTATTTTTAATGGTTGTGCACCTAATATAGTATATCGACAACTCTTGGATGCATCGCCGGATGAAGAAGCAGCTCTTATAGAAGGGGCTTGTGCTGTGGAATTAGCATGCCAGCAGAGAAGCATAACGAGTCAGCACCTGTCATGCACCGAGCTGAATGATGAGCAGCCTATGAGTACTGTTTCCAGCATCGAGCATCCTTCGGAAATATTTACTAATTCGTCGATTTTCGAACGTAAACTGAAATTAAGGTGCAAAAAAATAAAAAATAAAAAATTGGCGTGGCGTCAATTTTAAATTATAAATTCATCCAGAGGGTATAGATAGGGAGAGGGTACCAGACGAAGAAAACGCTGCTGTACCAGGCCCATCAGGTCTATGCCATTCTGGACGACGAGCAACCCCAGCTTCTGACCCTGATGATGTTTTTGACCATCGCGAAAATCAGCTGTGGGAATATCCGATCGAGAACGAGAGAGACGAGGAAATAGCATTTCAAAGAGCTGACGAATGGCTTCAAATGCTCGTGACTGATGACGACTCTCGTAAATAATTTTTCTTACACATAAAAAATTAATTAAGCATGTAAGTAAGTGGGTCCTTTTGTAACAGGGTATTCGTCAGCATCTTTGTTTGACTGGTAATATCGAAGTGTTCAAGCAGTGCTATGACTCGTGAGAGGTACAAATATTGATAAAACACAATAATTTTTGCATTTAACCATTCTAGAATCTAATACGAGACTCTTTTCCAGAGGTGCAAAAAGGAGCAGGCAGGCGACGTACTGTACCAAGGAGCGGGCCTCTCGAAGAAATACATCCACCCGGAAAACATTTCGAAATCAGCGGTGATTACACGCGATATTTTAAGCGATTTAAACTACGAGGGCGTGAAACGTCGTTAAGAATTCGCCAGCCAGACTCCGGCATTAGCGTGGTAGATTGGCTCAACGGTGCGTTTCGTGATCTCTTAACGCACATCATGAGCTCCTGCGAGGGCGGCGATTATGTAGGCGTTTCGTTTACAGCGAATAGCTTGCCGCACGGACCCGTGTGGTTATCTTTCCGACCGGCCCGAGATTATGTATTCGAAGATATATGGAAATTAATAAGCAGCGTGGCACAGAGTGCGTCATCTTTGAACATCGATGACTCGTGCACGATAAAAATGTGCGCTGTCAAGGGGGTCGAAGGGCGCGGTCGGAAAGGTCTCACACACGAGGCTGTCGCAAAACGATCTATTCTCTCGATCCGAAACACCGACAATCTGTGTTTACCACGTTCGCTGGTAGCAGCCCGAGCATACGCAGAACGAGGTGAAATACGGTCGGGTAGCCTTCATGATAAATGGCAGCGTATTCGACGAATTAATGGGGTTGCACAAAAACAAGCGGCACTCGAACTTACAAGAGAAGCAGATGTCCGTGTACCTGTAGAGGGCTGTGGTGTATACGAGATTACGCGCTATCAAGATTATTTGGCACGAGACGGCTTTGCTATTGTCGTTTACGAGTTTTTAACTTTGGGTCGCGGGGAGGAGCCGCTATTTGACGGTAGACAGGGTGTTCTGAACAGCGTAGGCACAATTCACCACACCCTGTACATTTTGTATTACGAGCGTTCACATCATTTCGAACCTATTCTAAATCTCAGAGCAGCTGTCGGCAGTAGAGATTTCTGTTCATCATGTAACACAGCATATCGGCGATTCGGTCATAGATGTTCAAAAAAAAAATGTCCTCGGTGCTGGGGGTTACAGACGTGCGATACGCGATCACGCAATATAATCAGATGCGAGGCATGCAACCGCGATTTTTTCGGAGAGGCATGTTTACAGAGGCATAAGGCACCGCTGGTGACCATGAGGCGTAGAAAGGCTAGCGTTTGCGAATCTCTCAAACGGTGCCGTAACTGCTTTCGAGCAATAAGGCCATTAGAAAAAAAATAGAAGCATCAATGCGGGGTAGGCTTCTGCAAAACGTGCAAATCTCATCAACCTAGTAATCATCTGTGTTTCATGAAACCGATTCGTAGTACTCCGGACTTGAAAAAAATACTATTCATTTTTTATGATTTTGAAACACAGTAGAGCACACCTGTGAAGGGTGATGCGTCTACTCATGTACACGAGCCAAATCTTTGCGTGGCTCAACGAGTTTGCACGTTTTGCTGTGTTAACGACTCTATAGCCGAACCGTGCGAGCATTGCGGGGAACACGAATTTGTGTTTAGTCACAGCCCCGTAGCCCAGCTTGTCGAATTAGCCATGCAACCGCTCGAAGGTTTTTCGCGTACAATCTGTATCGCTCATAATGCAGGGGGTTTCGACGCTCAATTCATCCTGCGTTATTTCATCGAAGAGAAAAAAACTCAGCTCCCCACACTAATCATGAACGGTACGAAAATTATTACGATGCGCGTCGGAAAACTCGTATTTCTCGACAGTCTAAATTACTTCCATATGCCTTTGAGCGGTTTACCGAAAGCCTTTGGGCTTACCGGTGCTATCGTTAAAGGCACTTTTCCACATTTGTTTAACAGGCCTGAAAATCAAAATTATGTAGGCGAATTGCCGCCTCTCGAGCATTATTCTCCGGACACGATGCGCGCTGATGAGCGCCGGAAATTTCTCGATTGGTATCGCGAAACAAAAGACAAAAATTACGTATTCGTTTTTTCGGAAGAGCTTATCAGCTATTGTAAGACAGATGTCACGATTTTGCGACGCGCGTGTATGGCTTTTCGCAATATGTTCATTACCAGCGGTCGCGTCTGCCCTTTTGATGAAAGTTCAACAATACCATCAGCCTGCTTCAGAGTTTTTCGAAAAAATTTCTTGAAAGATAATTCAATAGACATTATACCCACGGGGGGATACAGATGGGCGCAAAATCAATCGAAAAAAGCGGTTTCATGGCTATCGTGGATGGAGCACTCACTGGGTGTTCGTATTATTCATGCGGGCCGATCACGCGAGTTTAGACTACCGCAAAATCTCTTGGTAGACGGATACTACGAGACTCCTAACGGAGCACATGTATTACAATTTCACGGTTGTTATTGGCACGGTTGCCCAAGTTGCTATCCCACAAACAGAGACAGTCGACAAAGCGATGGAATATCCATGCACGAGCGTTTCGAGAGAACAACAGCAGTAACTGATAGAATTCAAACGGGAGGGTATTTGCTCACAGAAATTTGGGAGTGTGAATATGACCGTTTGTTAAGTTCGACAGCCGAGATGAGAACTTTCCTGCAAGATAACCCTTTAGTTACAGCAGAGCCTCTCAATCCTCGTGATGCTTTTTTCGGAGGACGAACAGAAAATATGGTTACGCTCTACGACATTGACGCTACGGAAAAAATACGCTACGTAGACGTTTGCTCGCTGTACCCCTATATCTGTAAAGTCGGCAAATACCCGGTGGGCCATCCGAAAGTATACGTGGGTAACGAGTGCATGGAATTGACAGGTCCTGATAACACCGATCTAACTCTCGTTGAGGGTCTCGTAAAATGCACCGTATGGCCGCCTCGTAATCTATACCACCCCGTATTACCAGTGCGTATGCATAACCGGTTATTATTTGCTCTATGCCGCAGCTGCTGTGAGAATATGAATCAGGGCGAATGCATACATGAAGACCCTGTAGAGCGTGTGTTCAAGGGTACATGGGTTGTCGACGAGTTGCGAAAAGCCGTGTCGTGCGGGTACAGAGTGATAGACGTGACTGAAATCTGGCAATATGAAACCACGCAATTCAATCGCGATACACAGACAGGGGGCCATTTTGTCGAATACATTAACACGTTTTTAAAAATCAAACAAGAAGCCAGTGGGTGGCCCGAAAATTGCTCCGAAGATAACGCCGCGCAAGACCTCTATATAGCCGATTTCGAACGATCGGAAGGAATCAAGCTAAATCGCGACTCCATAGCTAAAAATCCGGGGTTGCGATCTGTCGCAAAGTTGTGCCTTAATTCATTTTGGGGGAAGTTTGGGCAGCGGGAAAATCTACCGCAGACAGAAATAGTTTCGACGCGTAAAAAACTTATGGAACTATTGACTAGCCCTGAGCACGAGATCACGGGTATTTTACCCGTAAATAACGAAATATTGTATGTAAGCTACACGAAAATCAGTGACGCTGTTATACCATCCAGCATAGCGAACGCCGTAGTAGCAGCATACACCACAGCCCAGGCCCGCCTAAAACTTTATAGTTACCTAGAGCGGCTGGGTCGTCGTGCTTTGTACTGCGATACCGATTCCGTAATTTACGTATCGCACGAAGAAAAAGACGAGTACGAGCCTCCAACGGGACAGCTCTTAGGGGATCTCACAGACGAGCTGAGCTCTTATGGGGAAGGTAGTTATATTAGAAGTTTCATTTCAGGCGGACCAAAATTTTATTCTTTTATCATATGCACTCCCAATGGAGAGGAAAAAGAAGTATGTAAAGTAAAAGGGATAACGCTTAATTTAGCGAACAAGGGATTAATTAATTATAACTCAGTGCGCTCCTTTATAACCGGTGAGAGAGACGAGCCTGTTGTGCTAAAGTATGACGCTATGCGACGCACGGCATTTCATCAGGTCGTCACACGTCCTGAAACAAAATCATGCAAACCATCGAGCGTCAAACGGAGACGAGATGGCGAATATGGCACTCTTCCTTACGGTTATAAAGAATAATGTATATAGATATAGACCTCGCACTACTTTGTAAATAATGTATATAAATAAAACTTTATGTTCTTATGTATATTCGTCTTTTCGAACCCTATATATGTTTCAGCTAATACGAAGATTGTGCTCATTCGCAAAAATGGATGTGCGGTGGAAACATCCTTGGACGGCGATGGTTTGCGGGCCCACGGGCTGCGGTAAAACATACTTTGTGAAAAAGTTTTCGAAATTCATTTCGCATTTGAATAGTGAACCGTTTCAACGGATTATTTTATATTATTCCGAGTGGCAACAAGCTTATATGGAGTACGGTTCTTCGATAGAGTTTCGCGAAGGTTTACCACAAGCCTCGGATTATGCAAACGATCCGCGTGCAAAACTTATAATTATTGACGATTTGATGCGCGAGGCATCGAACAATAGCGTTGTCGACCTCTTCACCAAGGGTAGTCATCATAAGAATTTGAGCGTGTTTTTTATAACGCAAAATTTATTTCATCAGGGTCACGGGCAACGGGATATATCGCTGAACGCTAATTATATAGTAGTTTTTAAAAATCCGCGAGATCGCGCTCAAATACAGCACCTGGCGCGTCAGGTTCACCCCGAAAACCCCCGATTTCTGCAGGAAGTTTATTACGACGCGACGAGCAAACCACACGGTTATCTGCTCTTGGACTTGAAACAATCGACTCCCGATAACTGTAGATTTCGTACGTGTATTTTCCCTGATGACCCACAGCATTTCGTTTACGTGTCACGAAAAAAGTTTAAAAGCACCGACACAGCCGGAGAAGTACCAGTCTTGCGGCTGTGATGGCGGGTAGCAGGTCCTCTCTCTGCAAGAAGCACGTTGCAATATTGCACGCACTCCAGCATCTCAACAAGGAGCAGCGAGACGCCGTTTTGCGTAAAGCCGATCCACGAATAATTCGTTGCATTTGCGAGTGTGCGTTAAACATTCTACGTGGTAACGTGCCTCTGAAGCCTGAACAAAGAAAAAAGTTGCGTCGCCACGCGTCTATTCTTCGACGACTAGCTGCGAAAAGCGGTAGTTGGAAGAGCAAGAAACGTTTTGTGGTTCAAAACGGTGGGTTCCTACCGCTGCTGCTCGCCCCCGTACTGGGTACGCTCTTGTCACGTTTGATCGGCGGCAGTGGATAATGGAGCATGCGAGAAAAATGGTGCTCGTGCCTGAAGAGAATCTTCAGCATATAGGCGTGCAGAATAATCGACAAACGGAATCTGTTCAACGGCAACAGCAGCAAACAGTGCAAACCCTTGGTACGACACTGAGTAGATTAGACACTGAGATGAACGATATTCTGAATTCTAATTCGTACAAGGATGAGAGGGAAAAGTGGTCGGCGTATTTCGCGGTGTTGCAGCGTTATCTTCATTTTGCCGATAATGAGCGAGCGCAGCAGCATCGTGCACTCGCAAAAAATGATGATTACATCACGACACCTATAGAGGAGGAGGGGAATAGTGGAAAAGGCGCTGAAATTCCACGCATAAACGACTCTATGATCGTTGAGAGTGTCCCGACAAAATATCGCAATAAAGCAAAACTATTGCTCCGTCGTTTACGCCTTGTACCAGTAACAGAGTTTTGCTGGGATCCTACAGGCACCGTCTCCATCGCAGGCAAAGAAATCAAGGACTCCAATATTGTCGATCTTATAAACGATGCTATGCGCGCGAGGAAAATCTCAACCCCGGCGGGTCGTCATGCATTTGCAAGATTTTTAAAAGCGGCAAAAATTCCACGCGAGTTTGTTGGGAACCAGGATCTGTGGAGGTCCGAGGTGCCCACCTCGACGCCTTTTCGGAAAAAAAGAAAAATACCTGTGCACTCCCACGACTTGTCGTTGAGCGACGCGGGAGCCAATCACAGCAGCGACGAATCCACCGATCCCAGTATTTATGAGCTCTTTAGTACCTCTGAGAGGGAGCAAACAGGCGCTGGCCAGTGTAAAAAGAAGAAGATGTAATTTGGGCTAACCTAAAACTCTAAACCATGAAACCATTGGAAAAGCTGTACTATAACCCCTCCCACGAAGCATCGTTCTCGGGCGCTGCAAAATTATTACGCGCAACGCGAAAAAAAATTTCTAACGAAAAGACCGTGCAGTGGTTGGAGACACAGGATGCTTACACGAAACATCGTCCTGTAAAACATCGATTTCCACGACGTCATTACAGCGTGCGAAACATTGACGATGTCTGGGAGGCTGATCTCGTAGATCTTCGCTCGATCAAAGATTACAACAATGGTCATACCTATCTCCTCGTAGTCATAGATGTGCTTAGTAAATATGCATGGGTCGAACCTTTACTCGACAAGACTGCTGCGTCTGTAGCTCAGGCTTTTACGCGGATACTCACGCAAAAAGCCACTAATAGCCGATCACCCGTATGCCTGCAATCGGATCGAGGCAAAGAATTCATGGGTGCTGCATTTCAAGAGCTCCTAAAGAAGAAAGATATTCAGTTTCAAACTGCACGGAATCCTGATATAAAAGCCTCAATTGTGGAAAGATTTAATCAAACATTGAAAGAAAGAATGTGGCGATACTTTACGTATACTCGCGCGAAGCGATACATCAATGTGTTGCAAAATATAGTGTCTGCATATAATAATGCCCGGCATAGCAGCATAAAAATGGCCCCAGTAACGGTGACTCTTGCCACTGCAGCTCAAGCTCGTGCTAATTTGATGCAGCGTTACAAGGATTCGGAGCGAGAACACATCCCTAAATACGGGATCGGTGATGTTGTACGAATCAGTAGTGCAAAAGCGGCCTTTGCAAAAGGTTACGAGAGCGGCTGGAGCAGCGAGCTGTTCAAAATTCATCGCATATCGACAACTAGTTGGCCGACGGTGTACTTTTTACGCGATCTTCACGGCGAAGATATTGACGGCATTTTTTACGAGGCCGAGTTATCGAGAGTTCGTACTATTACCGAAAAAAATAAAAAATCACGATGAGAGACGAATTTTATATCGTTTTACCGAGCAACAGCACTATGAAATATTACCCGGAAAATACGACAACGCGTTATACCACACGATTGCCACAGCGCGTATCTTTGCAAGGCAATTGGGCCGTTGGACTTACAGAAATACATATACCCATGACGATTCTGCATATACCTCAGGAAGACGAGCAGAACTTCATCAAGACCGCACCGTATAAAGTACAATCGGGTATTCACGATTCTGCTATTGACATTGAAAAGAGCTGTGTGTATGTTCCACCCGGTGTATATAAGAGTATAGACTGATTGCTTGAAGTAATAAATGAACTACAGGGCGTTGCTGGTCATTTACTATTTCAGCGCGCTCGCAATGGCTACGTCCAAGTGACCCGTATCTGCGATTCTTGCGAAAATTTAATTCATGCTTTCCATTTCTCACCAAGGCTCAACAAGATTTTAGGATTTACCACACCCAGCAGTGTGGCGCTCCCGCCTGCATTCAGAGATGTTGGTTATAGAGGTGCACGACCTGCCAGCCTAACTAATGCTATCCCCGATATGTTATTCGTTTATACGGATATTTGTGAACCCTACATTACCGGTGATGTGCATGCACCTCTGTTACGTGTTGTACCATCTTATACCGCGGATAGCAACAATTACGGCTCTGTGAAGATTAGAGGTTTTTCGCCACCACGCTACGTACCTCTGCTTCATACAAACTTTCAATCGATCGATATCGATATAAGGGATGAGTTTGGGCAGCCGATACCATTTGAGTACGGGACGCTGACGGTGACATTACAGTTCAAGCGTATGGATTAGAGAAGTCATCGCAATGACTTATTACGATGAATACTTTGATATGCAAACGGGCGGTGCTCGGACCGGATATGGGGGTATCAGTAACCTGTACATAGGCTCACCGAATCAAAGGGGCCACGGGATTGGCAGCTTTCTCGGGGGTCTTTTCCGCCGTATTATACCTCTTTTGAAGAATGGAGCACGGGCTGTCGGCAAGGAGGCTCTGCGTGCCGGTGTTAATGTTGCCACCGATATAATGGACAATGGTGTACGACCAAGAGAAGCGTTCAAAACGCGTCTACGCGAGTCTGGCGAAAATCTGAAGCGAAAGGCGGAGGAAAAAATTGATACGCTCATGAAGGGTTCTGGCTATAAAATGGCAAAAATTAATCGATCTCGGCATTCCATTTCCGGCCGCGGTGTGCGACGTATCCATAGTGTGAAAAAAAAAAGAAAGCTACATCTTCGTCGAGAAAACCGAGAAAGCGAGCAACGGCAAAGAGGAGGATAAATAAGAGAAGGACAACCAAGAAGAGGAAGGCTCTACGAACGGTGGCTGATATTTTCGCATAGAGAGAGAGAGAGGGTAAATATGGCTTTCTTACACACACACTCTTGCGAGTGTTTAAAGTCAGAGCTCGAGCTATTTACACTGCCTCCTACACAAACCACCATCGAGGGAACACAATGGGTGTACTACAAACCGATCTCATCTTTAACGGATGATTCACCAATTGAGTTTGTGGTACCTGGTCAGGGTGATGAATACATTGATCTTGCTCACACCATGCTAAGCATGCGCGTTCAAATACAGTGTTTGGCTGAGAAGCCTGATTCAACGATTAAAATAGGCCCCGTCAATAATCTGATGCATTCAATGTTTAATCAAGTAGATGTCTTTTTCAATCACAATCTTGTATCGCCCCCGAATAACGCGTATGCATACAGAGCATACATTGAAACACTGCTAAATTATGGAGACGGCGCAAAAAACTCTCATCTTACGAGTGTGCTCTGGTTCGCCGATACACCGGGAAAAATGGAGGATACAGATACAGCCAACGGCGGGCTTGTTAGCCGCAGAGACCTTCTTAGCAGTGGAAAAACTATTGATCTCCTCGGCCATCTTCACTGCGATGTCTTTAATCAAGAGAGATTCTTATTGAACGGTGTTGAAATGCGGCTACGATTCGTACGCACGAATAATTCATTTTGCCTTATGGGCGGGACGGCAGACTATAAAATACATATTGTCGAAGCGTCGCTTCTCGTACGTCGCGCCAAGATAGCACCTGGTATACTTTTAGCACATGCAAGAACTCTATGTAAAGCTACGGCAAAATATCCCCTGACACGCGTGGAGGTAAAGGCTATATCCATGCATAGCGGAGTACATGGCGAAACTCTCGATAATGTAATCCTCGGCCAGCTACCAAAACGTATCATCATTGGTTTCGTCGATAATAAAGCGTTCAACGGCTGCCTCGATAAAAACCCGTTTAATTTTAAAAATTATCAAATCAATTATCTATCGTTGTATGTGAATGGTATGCAAATACCGTCAAAGGCTCTGTAGCCCGACTTTACAAAATCGAAACTTTACGTAGACGCGTATCATACTCTGTTCTCCGGAACGGGTATTCACTTTCTCAATGAAGGTAATTGTATTTCACGGGAGGCCTACCCCGAAGGGTATTGCCTTTTCGTGTTTGATCTTACGCCCGATTTATCAGCAAACAGCAGTACTCATTGGAATTTGGCAAAACACGGCAGTGTTAGAATAGAAGTACGATTCGAAAAGGCTCTCGCATCAACGGTAAATTGTATTGTGTACGCCGAGTATGATAATGTGTTCGAGATTGACTCATCCAGACAAGTAATCGTTGACTTTTCTGGATAGTCAGCAGAATTTGTATCCGCCGAGCTAGGTCTCCGTGACACAAAGAGCTGAACAGTATTATCAGAGAGAGCAACGAGAAAGCATCATGAATATCGCAATCGATATACAGGGTTTGCGAGATAAAAACAATCGTTTTGTGCCGAAAGAAGTTGCGATCATTTGCCTACACGGGCCGTACACCGCTCATTGGCTTGTGTCTTCACCTCACGATAATGAGGATCTATCACCGGCGCTGAAGCGTCAGAATTCCTGGTTGACTAGAAATCATCATGGTTTACAATGGCGTGAGGGCGATACAACGTCACAACATATGGAATCAATTTTGAAAAATATTGCGGAACAATCTGATCGAATATTCACAAGGGGTTCAATAAAATCAAAGTACCTGGCGCAGCTTACAGGTTGCTTCATTATAAATTTAGAGGAGGAGGAGGAGGCTCCCTCATTCCGCTATCTTCATCGGGACGACACTCGTTGCATATACCACGGATCGCTACATAACAATCTCACGTACAAATGTGCGCTGAATAATGCGAAACAAATAAAAGATTGGCTCTGTCATAAAGATCGCATCGACTCCTTATGGGAATATAGAACGACCACAAGCTGGAGCTTAGACGGGCCTCGCGAGGAAAAGAAAAAGAAACCTTCTGCTTCAGGCTGCTATGAACAGTCTAGAAGTTCTGCAGGCCTTGCGGAACATACCAGACCACACGATAGGCGTATACCCAGCCGATCGTATCCCGAAGGTGTGGACGTGGCCGACAGCTTTTGTCGTTAATACCGATGGCCACAAATTACCCGGATCCCACTGGGTCGCCATGTACGTCGATCGAACTGGAGAAGGACGATACTTTGACAGCTACGGGATCCCTCCAATCGTTCCGCAGCATCTCATCCGACTCCGAAGAAACTGCAAGCTTTTCCGATGCAACGCTACTCAGCTTCAGGGTCCAGATTCGCAGTGTTGCGGACAGTATTGCATTATGTTTCTTCATTATATGTCTACTGGCTTTGGTATTAATAAGTTTCGAAGCGTATTTTCAGATGATTTATCCCGAAACGATAAAACAGTGAACGATTATTATAATGCGTATATAAAAAAACGCGAAAAGTATAAACCTCGGGGCAAAGTTTTCAATATGGACTCTGCGGTTGGTGGTGGCTGTGGTACAAATAATTTTAATCATAAAAACTTACACTGTATACAGAACTGTTGTTCCCGTGTACGGCAATAATGAATCTAATTTTAATATAAGAAATAAAATCGACATTGAAATTTTTCACGTTTTATTCTTTCTACCTATCCTCGAACTGCGATCACGCGCCTTGGAGTCAGCATTCTTTGGGTACAAAAGTCACTTTTAGCGACTATCATATTTCAAGCGGAATGTGCATCAAACCATCGATTCTTCGAATCGGTAGGAAAAAAATTCTTTTTGCCTTTGTTATGTCGAAGGAAATGAGTCATCATTATAGGGTATCATATGTAGACGATCAGATTTCTTTTTGTCTTTGGTATTTCTAATAAAATGAGTAATCTTTATAGTGGGGGGAGGTCTAGTGGAGGGGCGACTGCAGGATATAAGTTAGACCCTGGAGAACGACCATCATTCGCGATCAAACCGTAGTCAGATATCGAAGTAAACTTCAAAAACTCTTAAAGACTTTCATTTGCTGTCATTTGAGGTGTATGCTGAGAAAACGACGCGAATTAAAGCGGCGAATAGAAGCACTTTCACACGACATTGCGAGTATCAAAGCAGTAATACAAGCGAGATCGCAATTTCTCTCTTTAACACGAAAATTTGACGAACTCGATATTTACGATGGATTTCGCACGAATCAACAAAGTCGGACGAACGGCAGCGTTTCTACCTGTGAAAAAGTTATCGGAACTATAGCTCAAAAAAGACTACAGCATCAGCGACATAAGAACTGTTCAAACGAAATGGGGCACGCGTATCGTCATCGACGTGGAAAACACATTTGCGTGCTTCCTACCAGCCAGATTCGTCCAACTGTTCGAAAAAGACGATCAGCTATTTCAGCAAATGATAGCCGCAGCCCGTGAAAATAATTTGGCCATGGAATATCGCGGCACAAAATTCAATAATCTGGAATTTAAACCGTCAACAAATCATTAAGTCCTGCGATGTTTGCGAAACGTGCTAAGAATCTACGTGCGCTACTGCTACCGTTCGCCTATAAGCTAAATAATTTGGGGACGAAATCTGTGTGGGTGGGCCTTGATATTTGTCGGAACGGTACGTTACGGCCTGTTATTAGCTTCAAATGTTATATCCATGGTTGTTTAACTATGGACGGTCGTTCTTGGCACGATTTTCAAAATCATTTCAACATAGAGGATGAAGAAGACCCTGCACATCGCTCTTTACCGATATTCTGTTTTACAAAAGAGCAATTCATTATACTGTCATTATTACAAGCCAGTATAAACAGAAATATCTCGTGGCTTCGTCGTGTTTGCAACGAGGTAACACAGTGCAGAGACTCTCTTGTAGATGCAATAACATCAGAAACACCCATTTTTACAACGAGCTGCATACGCCGTAATATTCGCACGAAGCGTGCGAAAATACGAGAGAGAGCTACCCAAAAACGAACATCGCCGAATAATTCATATAACGAATTACCTACTTGTACAAAAACAACGATAATTGACAATCTACTGACGCATCATTTGGATCACATAGTTAAAACTGTTATAGCCCGTAAAAGATAAATCCTATTCTCATTGTATAAAAGCATTACGTATAATTAAGTGAAAATGTATATAAAATTAAATAAAGAGAAAAAAAGTATGGATTATTATTATTTGAATAATGATAATAATCGGACCACTATGGCGAAACCTCAAAACTCTTTCCCCCCACCACCTCTCCCCACCACGACCCCCACCACGCTCGGAAAGAGGCTCCGACGTGGGGGAAAAGTGGAGGGAATAGGAGTGGGGATAGGAGTGGGGGTGGCCATAGTGGTCCACATACTACTTACATGAGTTTTTTTTTTGTGTTTCGAATTCAGTGAGGGTTTCGGAAATTATTATACGTTATCGGAAAAAAAATGCGATTAAATTAGCCAGAACCAAGGCCCCGTTAATTTTTCGTGTTGAGTTAATTATTTTCGGGTCAAGTTTCGAAGGCACTCGTGAGTTAGGTCCGCCGTCCACGTCCTCTCTCCATACCCAGCATCCTGAGCGAATCGGGTATACCATGACCATTCTTACTATCCGACACGCTGGCGTCCATTTCAGTTTAAGTTAAATTCAGTTTAAGGTACGTTTAGCGGGTTAGGTAATTCCCGACGTTAATAGCAAAAATTACCTGGCGCTCAACGGTTCTCCCAGCGTCGAGGATAGTGGGAATCGGACGAAGGTAACCGGATCGCAAGATCCCCGTTACATACTATAGACCGAATATAATACTATACGCAAAAATAATGCCGATATACAACTATATACTGTGACAGGAAATTAAAAAGGACTTTGCATTCCTCGACGTCAACGCTCAATCAACTCCTCGAGCGTACCATAAATGTTGTATATTTGACTGTTAACATTTAGTCTCGTTATTTTCAAACATGCATGGTCAATTTAGTATTTCACATGGATTATTTGTCGAAATTATCAAAGTATAATTCGACAAAATATCGAACGCGACACGTCACGTGACGAGATAACCGATAGCTCGGCCCTAGATCAATGTACGCGACGGGTGGGGATAGCCGAAGATTGACGAACGAGCCTCGTATAATGAGCAAGTGGCTAAGGGATTCCGTTATCGAAAATCACTTCTGTCACGACGGAGAGAACGTCCGGATTGTAAACCCTCGAGGGGTCCCGTCGCGTCTGTTGACCAATCTGTATCTTTTGAGTCGAATGCAAATCTCGTAGCGTCTACTGACAAGATTTGTATATTTGTCGAGCTATTTAGCCGAGCTATAAGCCGAGCATTTTGTCGAGTGAAAGGGTTGAGATTGTCTTGTCAAAACCCAAACGGAATAAAGTAAATTGAGAGTCTAGTCGCGTCTGTCAACAAAACTGTATTGATTGTGTTAATTTAAATAAGTGTAAGTTGCGTATTTTGTCAAATTACATTGTGAGTCGAAGGACCTCCGCCGTCTTGTCAAGGTCATACGCTATGAAGGAAACGATTTTGAGCTATCGAATAAAAGTATTGATGTAATCAAGTAAGTCAGAACAAACCTATATTTCTTGCTTCAAGTACTGTTATTTATTGTTCTTGCAATTCCTTGTCGTTGGTCCTCCAACTGTACCCCTCCCTGCGACTGTCTGATTGCCAAGGGAGCTAGTCGAACTCATGAATAAAAGAATATAGATAGTTTATTAATTTTCTCAAAACTAATTGGCGCCCCGTAATTATTTCAGAATTTTTCATCGAAATTTTTTTTTTTCCTGTTTTTGGTCCGAACTCGACTAAGATGAGTGGTGTAACCCGAAAACTATGGGGTTTGGGATAAAATTTGGTGAGAGAAGAAAATTTTAATTTATGATTTTGAACTCACTCAATTTTTTTTCAAATTTTTTTAAGGCGATTTTTTTCTCTATAGGAGCGAGCTTTTTTTTATTTTATCACAATCCCCACGTCATTTTAACACAAAATTAAATCTCTTACCTCATTTATTCGCGTTTTTCATCGAAAAAAACGCGTATGAATACAAAATTACATCTCTTATACGAAATTAAATCTCTTACCTTATTTATACGTATTTTTCATCAAAAATACGCGTATAAATGAGGTAAGAGATTTTTTCGATGAAAAACGCCTATAAATAAAGTAAGAGATTTAATTTTGTGTTAAAATGACGTGGAGATCGTGATCAACTTAAAAAAGAAAATAGCTCACCCGTGTAACGGCCCCGTCCTATAGCCTAAAAAACTCTCTTCCTTTCCCACGCCAGCTCATCAACTTCACTCTCGCTACCAGTCCACTCGCACGCTTAAACCTTACATATCAGCTAAACCTAATACTCCTTTCCGGTCAATCTCACAACCGTCAGCACCTTAGCTCCAGTTTGCCCTTGGTCCCACGGGCCTTGTTCCTCTGTCTTGACGACATCCCCTCCACTTTCATTAAGTCCTCTCCTTCCTTCACCTCATTAGCACTGCAGTTCATCATTAACCTTCTATCAGTTCGGACGTGCACTCCCGAATTATACCAACATGCCAATAAACTACCAATCTAAAATCTCCCAAGTCTAACTTCATTTCAACTTCATTCAACCCGTTCGCCCATCACAAATTGGTGTCAGAAGTTCGATCCATCAACACGCGCACAACCAAAATTTTTTTTTAAAAAATAATATTGAAAAAAAAAATGTCGAGGAATTAATAAAAAACATACGAAAGTGAACGTGGAAGTGAAAAAATCTGACCCGAAAAGCAAAAAAAAATCAAAGACAATACAAGCGAACAACGATATATTCAACGACATTCAAAAATACAAAGGAAATAATATAACTGTGAAAGTGAAAAAAAAAACCTGACTCGGAAAAACAAGAAGATTAAAGCAACACACATTCAACAATACACACCATCGAGACCGAATTTAAGAAATATACAAAAGGAAATAATCGAAAAGAAGGAAGGAAGGAAGGAAGGAAGAAAGAGAAAATATCGCTCACGGAAATCTCGAAAACCATATGAAAATCGCCATTCT
The DNA here is from genome assembly GCA_963564615.1 of Rhorus exstirpatorius. Lineage (NCBI taxonomy): Eukaryota > Metazoa > Arthropoda > Insecta > Hymenoptera > Ichneumonidae > Rhorus > Rhorus exstirpatorius. The sequence continues at coordinate 10,818,706 of OY751314.1, read as the reverse complement.
TCTCATCGCGGTAATGTAAGTACCATTAAATATTTCAAAATCTATTATAATATAAAATTTTGTACAAAATAAGCGAAAGAATTTTATGCTTCTGCGAGCCCTTGTGACACATGACCGATACGGCTTATTACATGCGTATTCTTGAGCGACTCAGTTACTCCATCAACTCGATCTCTTTATTTCAACGTTAGGCAAAAGATATTCCATTTGAATTTTTCATTTTTTTCTCCATCCAAATTAATTGAACAAATTTAATAAAATCAACGAATTTATTTATTTTTTCCCCGTTCTCAAAATTTTTTTTCTCTCTCCATTTTCTATCAATTAAAAAAAAAAAAAAGGAAAAATCGTAAAATAAAATTTGAAAAAAAAATAAATAAAAAAAAAAAAAAACCCTCGTTTACAAAAATTAACCCAACATGACCATAGTGGCGTAAGAGCTTACGACTAAATTCAACAAATACATTTTTTTTTAAATTTAAATACCGAGAACACAAATTCAGACAATATGTCAAACAGTGGCGTCACCTTTCGCGATGTATATAACCCAATCCCCATATTCGATGGCAAAAACATACCTGTCGACCACTTTATCAAAGCATGCAAAAGAGCAATCAAAATATTACCCGAAAATGAACACGCGAAATTACTTATCATGTTACAATACAAATTAAACGGAACCGCGCTCGATTTCGCAGAAACAAAAACACATGAAACAATTATAGAATTTCTTAACGATCTTAGAGACAATTTTAGTGCCCCAATCGAATTACTTGATCTCGAATTAGAATTAAAAACAATTTCACAAAATTATAATGAGCTAGTACCAGAATACGCAACACGAACACGAGTAATTTTAAAACGAATAACAGAAAGATTAGAGGAATGTTACACTCAGGAAAGCGAAAAAGAATACCTCAAGAATAGAATAGCAGAACTAAGAAGATCGGTAACACGAGCCTTCGTTAGAGGCCTTTTCGACAAAATAGGTAATTTTTTGATTAATCAAAACATTCAGTCCCTTGAACAAGCCATAAAAGGAGCAGGTAATATCGAACAAGAACTTTTGAAACGGAGAACAGTAAATCTTAATCGAATAACTCACAAAAATACCCACGTAGAACAATCCGAGCCAGCGAAAGCACATTTCGTCAAAACACGACAGGAAATAACACAAACATATTGCGAATATCACCAAACGAACAGTCATTCCACTGCAGAATGCTTCACCATAAAGGAATTAAGAGAAAACCGGAGCAGAAGATTTAGAGATTCATTCTACCAGAACACACTAAATTTTCAAAACGAGTACCGCAGCGATTCGCGCGACCACCAACAAAATTTTCGAAATAGATACCACAACGATTCGAACGACGGAGAAAGGGATTTTCAAAACAGATATCGCGACGATTCAAATGACAGGCGACGAAATTTTCAAAATAATTACCGTGACAATTCACGAAACAGACAATATTCCGATCACGGATATCGCAGCGATTCGCGCGACCGACAATATTCTGATCATAGATATCGCAGCGATTCGCGCGACAGACAGCAAAATTATTACAGAGACAATTCACGAGATAGGTATCGCGACCACGACCGCGGAAGATACCAAAATAATCATCACAATTACGACTCATACGATTATTACAGTAACTCGGGAAACAGATCTCGAGATAATTCTTGCGACAGATACTCTAACGATAAGTCACAAAAACGACGTAGCGAAAGTACGGAAAGACTTAAGGACCAAATTCGCGAACTCACAAAAGCCGTAGCCGAAATTCAGCAATCAAAAAACTCGAGTCCGACTTCGCGGGACAGCGCGACGCGAAGCGAATCACAAGAGCGCTCAACACCAAACCAATAAATGACAAAAATCTCGAAGTACGAAATACGTTATCACGAAATTCAGTCAAAATTCTCCATATCAGACCCCGAGAACAATCATCGGAGGAATCAGAAAACGAAACAAAAAGGTCAAGAATATCGCAAGAATTCAACAAACGTATTCGATCATCATCATCGGACCAGTCCTCTGGTAATCCAGCACGGAACAAGATAATATTACTACCAGGGAAAGTTGAAGAATCGGAAGACATTGACACAGAATCAGACCAAGAAATAACATCAGACAATCAGGAACAAAACGAAGGGAGTGCACGACCCAAAATCAATCAAAAAATCGACGACAACTACGATTCGTTAATGTCAGAAGAACCAATCGAACTCATAAAAACTGAACAGGAACCGACACGGCAAATTTCAAAGGACAACCCACAGGAAAACAAATTGGAATATGATACGGTAAACAAAGAAACGGCAAACGAACCAAGCAAACTAACTAGGAAACGAGAGGATACAACGAAATTATGCGAAAATACAGACAAAGAAGAAATGGAAAGCTCAACGCAGCAACAAGAAAATATAAAAAGCTCAACGCAGCAAAAAGAAGAAAATATAAAAAACTCAACGAAGCAACAAAAAGAAGAAATAAAAAGCTCAACGCAGCAAAAAGTAAAAGATGCGAGCCCCGAGCCGCCACCCCGGATCCCTATCGACGCTAGTGACCGCTTTGGAGGACCTAGAGCCACATGCGACGATAACATTGCTACTCACAATACTCACGGAGGACCCGGAGTCGGGAGAAACAATGACACATATAACGAAATGGCAAACGAAATGGAAAATAAAACGGCAACGAAAGAGGAAAAGTCTGCGGAACTGGAGGTTGTCCCAAACTTTAGGTCACCAACATCAGACAAAAGCGACGGAAAACGCGCGAAAAAACCGGACGCGCAACCCAACTTCAGGTCACCATCATCATCTCGGAACCTGCAGGAAGAAGAGCAACGGACATTACCAACTCATGTGGAAAAACAACTCCAATCGGAACCTACAACATCGTACTCCACACGTCCAACTTCTTCATGGGAATTTAAACTAAGTACGTCGAAACAGGCCAGTTATGAGGACATCGAACCAACCTTCCGATCTCCACCAGAAATACAAGCGGTCCCAGCACCATCACCAATCACTAAACGCGGACCAGGCAGATCACGGAAAAGACCTCTATCTCAACTATCGACGGCGGTTATACAACGCAAACCTGGCAGACCTTGGAAAAAAAAACCATTTTCCTAATCACCACCACTAGTTGCCAAACGTGGACCGAGAAGACAAAAAAAAAAAAAAAAAAAACACCATTTGAAAAAAAAACACAGGAAAGTCCCATACATCTGGAAATGCCATTTCTAACCGACAGCGACCCCGAGAGCTCGACATCGACATAAGGTACCATGCAGAACAACACATACAAAACAAAATGCAACCAACAACGTCGGTACACGAGTCGTACAAAGCGAAGAACATCAACGGCAACGAAACTTCAAGATATTTTCGCAAAGAAACACTAACAAAAAAAAGACACACATTACTCTATTTCATCGGAAACATTAATAAATAAGGATTAGAGAAATGACATCGATGACACAACTAGAATAAGTACACAAATAGGGACACTCGCAAACAAACTCACTAGAATTAACAGAAATAGCCTATAACTACACACATTTTAAAAGCAGGTTTTGGCACAACACACAAACAAGCTAAATCTTTAGCATAAACAATAAACAAGGAAATGTGAAACATCAACCTCGCTCTGCTCGAACTTCGAGACGACGCAGAAGTTACACGACACAAACAAAGAACCATACCCTTTATGACAGAAATCGAAGAAGCCCTTATGGAATTAGAAATCGACACAGAAACACTAAACAATGCAATCCTTTTGGTAAACTCCAGACAAATACACCTACAATTGTTACCGCCAGCGAAAACAATCTTACGCAGCGCAGAAGCTATCACGAAATCATCATCAAGCACAGAATTTCAACACCATTAGATGCAAAACACATATTTGATGTAGCGACTTTGACGAAATTAACAGATTTCACAAAAAAAAAAAATAATAATAATAATAATTTACGTTATAAGAATTCTACTGTTAGATTTAGCACACTATTAATTATACTAGCATTTATTATGTTATAAATTTATATCGTAAAAATCCAACGTTAGATTCAACACACTATTAATTATACCAGCCTTGCGATTTGCGTTCACTAAACAATCAATACCATAGAAGGTATTACTGAAAACTTCGAAGATTTTTTTAAAATGGCACCTATACGTACCACCTAAGATCAAAAGCCTATTCATCATCTGCGATAACCACGAAGCACAAATCGAAACAATAGAAAATTCAGGCATTTTACAGTTAAAACCGACATGTCAATCTAAAACGAAAACAGTAATAACTAATATACATATAATTTTTATTAAAAAAAAAAAAAAAAAAAAAAAAAAGCACTATTATTTTAATTGATACGCATACACATTTTTTTTTTATAAAAGATAGCTACAGATATTTCATGAAATCAAAATGACAAATAAACCTAAACATTAACCATGTAAACAAGGTGTATCGCTCAGTCGTCACAAGGACCAACAGAATCAAACCGTCCAAATCCAGCCTAACACACCTTTCCTCCTACTAACCTTAAAGCTAATCAGAATTTAGACTGTTTCAGGATAATCATCAATCAAATAAACCAAAAGCAACGACAATCGAAAAATCGGATATATCATAACCAATTAAACAGAAAAATTTTAACCCTGAAGGAAACAAAAGCACAAAGGAATCATGAATTATCTTATAGTCAAATATTTTTGCGCAATACATATGATTACTCTTACGGATACCTTACAGACCATACCCTTCCAATATAACAAACCACTTACCACTAACACGAAAGCTAATGAACTCAGTCAGTTTCAGATCTCAGCACTTAGGAAAAATTCAAGAGAATTCATAGTCGAAACAGACAAGCATCCCCACAGATTCGATACAAGCCAATGGACAAGGAAGCAAAAATCCACACGACATAATGGTCAAACCAACAGATTGAAGCCACCTGACAGAAGAAACACAAAATACATACACACAAACAAAACCATTTACGAAAATATAACACACACGTTCTTTCTCATTTCATTATATAGAATCAATTTTTCATTATATAAAATCAGAACACTAAAATATTATTGTAAACGAATTATTGTATATCACGATGCGGAGCATCGTTTTGTAAGAGGGGGAGTGTAACGGCCCCGTCCTATAGCCTAAAAAACTCTCTTCCTTTCCCACGCCAGCTCATCAACTTCACTCTCGCTACCAGTCCACTCGCACGCTTAAACCTTACATATCAGCTAAACCTAATACTCCTTTCCGGTCAATCTCACAACCGTCAGCACCTTAGCTCCAGTTTGCCCTTGGTCCCACGGGCCTTGTTCCTCTGTCTTGACGACATCCCCTCCACTTTCATTAAGTCCTCTCCTTCCTTCACCTCATTAGCACTGCAGTTCATCATTAACCTTCTATCAGTTCGGACGTGCACTCCCGAATTATACCAACATGCCAATAAACTACCAATCTAAAATCTCCCAAGTCTAACTTCATTTCAACTTCATTCAACCCGTTCGCCCATCACACCCGTATAGAGAAAAAAATTGCAATAAAAAAATTTGAAAAAATTCGGTGAGTTCAAAATCATAAATTAAGTTTTTCTTCTCTCTTCAAATTTTATACCAAACCCCATAGTTCTCGGGGTACACCACTTATCTCAGTCGAGTTACGACCAAAAATAGTAAAAAAAAAAATTTCGACGAAAAATTCTGACATAAACAATAATACAGCAGGTCTATGTTGAACTCACGCAACATTTTACGCTCTCGACATTTCCTCTGAACCCCCACAGTTTTTGAGATACGCCGTATTTCCTAAAACTTTTCGTTTTTAGCGAAAATTAGAATAACTTTGCGAAAAAAATCGCACGGTACTTTGTGAAAAACAAAAATGAAGCTTTTGCTATCCCCTTCAGAGTTGTCATAGAGAAAACTGGAGAAAAAATTTTCCGCTAGATAGGCAGCCCATTTTCGAAGGCCAAAAAATTGTCGGAAAACGGCCGTTTTACAGCGCGTGCCAGCTCAAAAAAAATCGTAAAAAATATTCTGAGGTGGCAAACTGAAACTCAGTTTGTCCCCTTCAAAACAACGTTTGTGAAATTTGATTACGTCGATTTTTGACTGAGCTAACGAACTTTTACTTTGGCTGAAAATTTCGACTGGTAAACCCAAACTTTTGAGCGGGAGTGTACAACTATGATCTCCAAATATAATACACACTTTTTTGGATAAGTTCCTTTGACCATACATATCAATCTCAATTATTACTATTATCATCGACGAATAAAGGTTGATCAACGGCAAGTCACACCTATTTCAATGTATGAATGATTATTGCGATTAATTATACCCAACATTTCGATTTCAATCGTCAATCGGGGAAGAGCCGCAAATTCCTTATTATTCGTTCCAATGCGTTTCTCCCCATCACCTCTTAGGCATCAAGTCCATTATATCGTTTTTTTTTTTTTAACTTCCGAATCGCTCGTCAGCAGAGCGACGACCGGCTATATGACGTCTTCGTTCAAGGTTGCTCAAATTGTCTCATCTCATTTTTTTTATTCAATGTATTAATTATGCAGGTATACATCCGCATATTTATTCATAGAGCGAGTGAACAAGTGGGAGAGATAGATAGATAGATAGATAGGTAGATGTTTTTATTATGCCCTAGCACCGCTTTGGGACAAATATACAGAATACTTATTCGATAATTCAAATATTGTGTGATGAACTTATATAATAAACTAGGATCCTACACTTCAACTAGACTATAAGTACTAATAATCGCAATACACAAGATGCAACGAGCAACTGCGCTGCAATGAAAATAGTTAATGGATGACGCCGTAACTCAAGCGTGAGTTTTGCACAATTTTCAAACTTCAGATCGTAGACAGTGGAGTATGCCTCGCAAGGTATACTTTTTGCAAGCGAAAAGATGACCAAAAAGTCTTGATTTGAATACAGTTAGAGAGGGAAAACAAGTCAAGTCAACCGGCAATGAATGCCAAAAATAGATAGCAGACAGATGGAAAGAATTCCTATATGCATTGGTCCTGCGGGACAGAACGTGAAAAGTGGTGGCAGGATGACGAAAAGATCTGCGAAGATTGATATTGGGGCGAGAGAAATATTGCAGGATGTACGATAGAGGGTTAAGGTAAACTATGTGGTATGTGGCGATACCCAGAAAGTATAGTCGCCTACGTCTAACAGAGAGCCATCCTAATCGACGCCTATAAGGCGTGATACTTTCGTCGCACCTGAGATTAAAAATAAACCTAATTCCGCAATTTATTAGCGGCTGGAGTTTTGTGTTCAACTCATTGGTGACGTCATTATACACCAGTCAATATTAGTCGATAAGAGGGAAGATAAGAGTTGAAACTAACTTGGCACGCAATTCGACGGAGGGCATTTTTACGAAACTTGAGTTTATACAGGGAGTAATGGACCTTCCTGGAAATAGACATGACGTGTTTGGACCATGAAAGGTTGGCTTGAATGATAACTCCTAAATTTTTAGCTTCAGTAATATACGGTAACACAGTATTGTTTATTAGTAGTATATGGACCACTATATCCAACATCACGCCTATCCCCACTCCTATCCCCTCCATTTTCCCCCACATCGAAGCTTCTTTTCGAGGGTGGTGGGGGTGTGGTGGGGAGAGGTAGTGGGGGGAAGAGTTCTGCGGGCTGGATATGGTGGTTCGATTATTATTATTATTATTGAAATAATAATAATTCATACTTTTTTATCTTTATGTAATTTTTATATACATTTTCAGTTTTATATACGTAATGTTTTTATACAATGAGAAATGGATTTATTTTTTTTTACGGGCTATAACAGTTTCAACGATGTGATCCAGATGATGTATCAATAGATTGTCAATTAGCGCTATTTTTGTACAAGTATGTAGTTCGTTATCTGAATTATTCGACGCTGTTACTTTTTGGGCAGTTCTCTCCCGTATTTTCGCATGCTTTTTGCGAATATTACGGCGTATGCTGCTCGTTGTAAAATTGGATGTTTCTGATGCTATCGCGTCTACAAGAGAGTCTCTGCAATTTGTTACCTCGTTGCAAACACGATGAAGCCACCAGATATTTCTGTTTATACTGGCTTGTAATAATGTCAGTATAATGAATTGTTCTTTTGTGAAACAGAATATCGGTAACGAGCAGTGTGCAGGGTCCACACACTCTTCCTCTTCCTCCTCTATGTTGAAATGATTTTAAAAATCGTGCCAAGAAGCACCGTCCATAATTAAACAACCATGGATATAACATTTGAAGCTAATCACAGGTCGTAAAGTACCGCTCCAAAAAATCTCTATGCCCGCCCACACAGACTTTATCCCACAATTATTTAGCTTATACGCGAACGACACCAGTAGCGATCGTAGATTCTCGGCACGTTTCGCAGACATCGCAGGACTTAATGATTTTTAGACGGTTTGAATTCTAAATTATCGAATTTTGTACCACGATATTGCACTGCCAGATTATTTTCACGGGTCGCGGCTATCAGCTGTTGAAATAGTTGAGCGTCTTCTTCGAACAGCTTGACGAATCTGGCTGGTAGGAAACACGCAAACGCGTTGTCCACGTCGATGACGATACGCGTGACCCATTTAGTTTCAACAGTTATGATATCGTTGATATAGTAGTCTTTTTCGAACTCTAGTTCTGATAATTTTTTCATAGGCAGGAAAGCTGCCGTTTGTTCCACTTTGTTGATTCATGACAAATCCATCGTAAATATTGAGCTCGTCAAACTTTCGGGTTAAAGGGAGAAATTGCGATCTCGCTAATATGACCGTTTTGATAGATGCAATATCTTGTAAAAGCGCTTCTATTCGCCGTTTAAAGCCGCGTCGTTTTGCATATGTCTCAAATGAGAAAAGGTTTCGTCTTTGAAGTTTTATTTCGATGTCTGATTACGGTTCGATGGCGAATGATGGTCGTTCTCCAGGGTCTAGGTTATACTCTGTAGTCACCCCCTCCACTAGCCCCACCCCACTATAAAGATGACTCATTTTTATTAGCCATAACAAAAACAAAAAGAAATTTGATCGTCTGCATATGATGACCTTTAAAGATGACTCATTTTTCTTAGACATAACAAAGACAAAAAGAAATTTGATCATCTACATACGATAACCTATGTGTAGTGTATCGGGGGTATCAAATAACACGCAACACATTACAATAGATTAAGTATATATATATTGAATAAAGGCACACCCAAAATATACATGTGACCGTCGTCGAGTCTCAAACGAGAATGAGTCGTTCACCGCTCGCTCGCTCGTTATACCAGTATGACAATATGATGTATGATTATGATTATATGCTAGAGCATAGGCTACTATAGTATAAGCTATTATGTTATACATCTCCATACATTACAACTTCTCCCCTTCTTTCTTTTTAATTCGCTCCGAACGTCGCAATGCCCCATTCGAGGTCAACTCAATTACCTGGTCTGTATGGCGTTTCCAGATTTTGTCCGGCGCTACTTGCACTTTGAACGTCGACGGCGACGCTTTCTCTATGACCTGCCCTTCGACTCTCTTTTTACCTTCTACTCCGTAGTTATCCACCATAACTACATCTTCTTCCTCTATCTCGGCCCTACGCGAACCCGGCCTATGAACAATTTGAGAATGCTGTTTTTCGTAAACTGTATTTTCCGGGCTTGGACGTAGCAAATCGAATCGTGTTCGTAATTCTCGCTTATACATGAGGTAAGCCGGGCTTCTGTTCGTCGTACAATGCGCTATGCTCCGGTAATCGGATAAAAATATGTTAATTGCATTTTCTAGTGTCTTTCCCCCCCGCACAATTTTTGTAACTTTATTTTTAAAAGTTCCTACAAAATTCTCCGCTGCCCCGTTCGTTGCAGGGTGATAAGGGGGGGAGAAACTTTGCTTAACTCCTAACTTATATAAAAATTCCTTAAATCTAACGCTTGTGAATTGGGTACCGTTATCTGTGACCACGTGCTTCGGTAATCCGAAACGCGAAAATAATGTCTCAAACTCATCTACTAGCTTGTCTGCTTTCGTATTCTGTTTAAAGTCTACGACTTCGGGCCATTTTGAGTGTGCATCGACAATTACAAGAAACATGTGTCCCAACAACGGTCCCAGGAAATCACAGTGGATACGACCCCATACCTTATCGGGCCAAGGCCAAGGGGTCAGCGGCGTGTGTGGCGGTTTTTTCCGTTCTTCGAGGCATATCTTGCATTCTCGTACCAAGTCCTCGATATCCTGATCAATACCCGGCCACCACACGTATGATCGCGCTAACATTTTTATCTTTACTATTCCCAAGTGGGAACGATGCAATTCTTTGAGTATGGCAGGCTGCAACGATTTAGGCACTACGACTCTATATCCCCATAATATACAACCTCCGTCCACTGATAACTCCCATCTTTTCGAGAAATATTTCTTAACTTCTTCGGATAACTGCTTATCGTGATTAGGCCATCCTACTGCCGTGAGCTTTACAATTTCTTTCAATACTGCATCTTTCTTTGTTTCCATCCCGACTGCCCGCCAGTCTAAACTGTTTACTCCCGTTGTAATATAATGTATTGGTGTAAAATCTGTATCGAAAATTTCGAGATCGTCTTCAATAGGTAGTCTGGAAAGCGCGTCGCAGTTGCCGTTTGCCTCGGATTTTATATGCTCGATCTTGTACTTGAAACCCGATAAATAGTAAGCCCACCGTTGCAACCTGCTAGCCACTGTCAACGGAATGCCCGAGTTCGGCCCTATGATGAATTGCAAAGGCTTATGGTCTGTGCGTAGTATTATTTCGCGGCCGTAAATATGGTCGTAAAAACGTTTAAATCCGAAAACTATCGCGCCTGCTTCTTTGTCGATAATTGCCCGGTTCATCTCTTTTTTTGGAATCTTTTTTGATGCGTACGCGATCGGGCGCTCGGTGCCGTTCTTGTAGCGATGTGATAATATTGCCGACAAACCATAAGCCGATGCGTCGCACGCCAGTACGAGATCCTCGTTTGGGTCATAATGGGCTAGTACTCGCGGTGAAACCAATTCCTTTTTGACCCACACGAAGGCATTCTCGCAGTCATCCGTCCATACAAATTCATTATCTTTACTTACATTGGCACATTCGTAAAGCGGTTTCAACTTGTCCGAGCGGTTTTCCAAAAAACGGGCGTAAAAATTTATGAGTCCCAAAAATGATAATAATTGTTTTTTATTCTCTGGCCGCGGTGCTTCAATCATTGCTTTTACCTTGGACTTAGCTTTGTGCAGGCCGTCTTTGTCGATGACAAATCCCAAAACTTCTATTTGGTCTTTTAAAAATTCGCATTTATTTCTGTTTACACGCAAATTACATACCTCAAGTCGCTGGCAAACCCGCCTCAAGTTGGTTAAGTGATCCTTATCCGTCCCGCCTGTAACGTAAATATTATCCAGGTACGCGCAAACTCCCGGAATTCCCTTGATACAATTATCGATTTTTCTTTGGAAATCGCCCGGACACGATGCCACACCTTCAACCATTTTCTTATATCTAAATAACCCTAAATGCGTAGTAATCGTCAGCATTTCCGCACAGCTTTCGTCTACCTGGACTTGCATGTATGCATTATTCTTATAATATTCGCTCGCGTCGTTACTTGTATTTGTTCCCTCGGTGTTATCAGTCGCTTCTTCGAGAAAATTCACTGTCGATGGCCTTGGTGAGTTGGTTGTTGATGCTTTCTGTCGGCACATGACTTCGAGATGTCCCCTTCTATTACAGCTCGAGCAATATTTGAAACGCTGGCTACATTGCGATGCTCGATGATTCGGTTGTCCACAACAATAACACACTAGGTCGCTTGCTCTCTTCTCTCTGTGTGCGGCTTGTTGTGGTCTCGCGTTTCGTGGAACGTGTTGATTATTCGCAACTGAGTTCTGCCTTTTTTGATATTTCCCTTCTTGCGACTGAGAATAAGGTGAAGATTTCAAAACCAATACTTCTTGCTGAGTGGTTTTTTTTTCCAAAGAGTTGATCGAATTCGATGCGTTTTTTATGGCACTTTCTCTCGCTGCCGCTTCCTTGAATGCATCGTCAAACGTTAGGCCTGTTTTTTTGAAAAGTTCTACTTTTGTCTCGTAATTTGAGATTCCACACACGAATTGATCTCTTAGCGCTGTCTGCAAATCTTGAAACCCACAGTGTAGAGCTAACTTTTTCAGTCTCGCCGCGAATTCCGCGACTGATTCCGTTTGGTTCTGCTTAGCCTGATTGAAGTTGCACCTTTCCATAACTTCCGATGGTGGTGGGCTTATGTGATCACCCATAATTTTCTTGAGCTCGTCGAACGTTTTCTCCAGTGGTTTCCTCGGAGCACATAAATTTCTAACGAGCTTAAACGCGTCTTCGTCGAACTTAGTAAGCATTGTTGCCGCTTTGACTTCGTTTTTCACATTTTTTGCAATGAAAAAAATTTCCAGGCGATCTACAAACGTTTCCCAGTCGTCCTTCTCTAAGCAAAACTCGAGTTTTGGAGTATCAGACGCCATTTCGTAATCCTCTTCACTTCCTTCGCTCTCGAGTAATGGCGTAATAACGCCTTTTAACGGCGTACTTTCTTTTGACTCGCTCTTATCGTCTCTTAACACGCTCGCTAGTAATCTCCGCAGATCGTCTAATTTGCCGCTTTCGTCCACTTGGATATTACGTTCCCTTAACTCCCTTATCACTTCGTCCTTACGCAAATTGTACGCCCAGCCCACCGTTACTGTTCTCTTATCATCGCACATTTACTTGCACGAGCTACTACCAACCGAATACACTGCACAATTGACCGTATACACTGCACGTATGAGTACGTCGCCTTTCACCTGACTAACTTCTTTTTAATCCCATCCTCGTCGCCAGTTGTAGTGTATCGGGGGTATCAAATAACACGCAACACATTACAATAGATTAAGTATATATATATTGAATAAAGGCACACCCAAAATATACATGTGACCGTCGTCGAGTCTCAAACGAGAATGAGTCGTTCACCGCTCGCTCGCTCGTTATACCAGTATGACAATATGATGTATGATTATGATTATATGCTAGAGCATAGGCTACTATAGTATAAGCTATTATGTTATACATCTCCATACATTACACTATGGAATCAGCATTTTCTGCATACCGATTCGAAGAATCGTTGGTTTGATGCACGTGCCGCTTGAAATATGATAGTCGCTAAAAGTGACTTCTGTACCCAAAGAATGCTGACTCCAAGGCACGTGATCGCTGTTCAAGGATAGGTAGAAAAAATAAAGCGTGCAAAATTTCAATGTCAAATTTTATTTCTTATATTCAAATTAGATTTATTATTGCCGTACACGGGAACAACAGTTCTGTATACAGTGTAAGCTTCAATGATAAAAATTATTTGTGCCACCGCCACTACAAATCGCAGAGCCCATACTGAAAACTTTGCCCCGAGGCTTAGACTTTTCGCGTTTTTTTTATATACGCGTTATAATAATCGTTAACTATTTTATCGTTCCTGGATAAATCATCTGAAAATACACTTCGAAACTTATTAATACCAAAGCCAGTAGACATATAATGAAGAAACATAATGCCATACTGTCCACAACACTGCGAATCTGGACCCTGAAGCTGAGTAGCGTTGCATCGGTAAAGCTTGCAGTTTCTTCGGAGTCGGATGAGATGCTGCGGGACGATAGGGAGGATCCCGTAGCTGTCAAAGTATCGTCCTTCTTCAGTTCGATCGACGTATATGGCGACCCAGTGGGATCCAAGCAATTTATTAACGACAAAGGCTGCCGGCCACGTCCACACCTTCAGGATACGATTGGCTGGGTATACGCCTATAGTGTGGTCTGGTATGTTCCGCAAGGCCTGCAGAATTTCTAGAGTGTTCATAGCAGCCTGAAGCAGTAGGTTTCATTTTATTTTCCTCGCGAAGCCCGTCTAAGCTCCAGCTCGTGGTCGTTCTATATTCCCATAAGAAGGCGATGCGATCTTTATGACAAAGCCAATCCTGTATTTGTTTCACATTATTCAGCGCACATTTGTACGTGAGACTGTTACGCAGCTTTCCGTGATATATGCAATGAGTGTCGTCTCGATGAAGATAGCGGAGCGAGGGAGCTTCCTCCTCCTCCTTTAAATTTATAATGAAACACCCAGTGAGCTGCGCCAGGTACCCTGATTTTATTGAGCCCCTTGTGAATATTCGATCAGATTGCTCCGCAATATTTTTCAAAATTAATTCCATGTGTTGCGACGTTGTATCACCCTCACTCCATTTTAAACCATGATGATTATTAGTCAACCAGGCATTCTGACGCTTCAGCACCGGTGGTAGATCCTTATTGTCGTGAGGTGCTGACACAAGCCAATGAACGGTGTACGGGTCTTGTAGGCAAATGACCGCAACTTCTTTCGGCACAAAACGATCGTTTTTATCTAACAAACCCTGTATATCGATCGCGATATTCGTGGTGCTTTCTCGTTGCGCACTCTGACAATACTGGTCAGCTCCCCGGGTAGAAATCTGGTCAGGCTTGCCTGACCGTGATCCAGCCCTGACAGGGCGTGCCCCAAAATGGCCATAATCAGGCAGCCCTGAAATGGCCCTGATCAGGCGTGCCCTGGAATGGCCATAATCAGGCAGCCCTGAAATGGCCCTGATCAGGCGTGCCCTGGAATGGCCATAATCGGGCAGCCCTGAAATTGCCCTGATCAGGCGTGCCCTAGAATGCCCATAATCAGGCAACTCTGAAATGGCCCTGATCAGGCGTGCTCTGGGATGGCTATAATCAGGCAGCCCTGAAATGGCTTTGATCAGACGTGCCCTGGAATGGCCATAATCAGGCAACCCTGAAATGGTCCTGATCAGGCGTGCTTTGGAATGGCCATAATCGGGAAGCCCTGAAATGGCCCTGATCAGACGTGCTCTGGAATGGCCATAATCAGGCAGCCCTGAAATGGTCCTGATCAGGCGTGCTCTGAAACGGCCTTGAACAGGCAGCCTGAACTTATACATCTGTACAAGTGTATACAGTATTTCTTTTATTTTTTATCATATCCTGCAAATTCAGTTTGCTGATGATTTATTAATGGAACGTGCTTTTGACATTGGACGGTGAATGAGCAAAGTAGATAATGAAAATCAATTTTCGAACTATAATTGCCTGTAGTTATTTTGAATTCAATTGTTAATTAACAGATGATTAACATTTTCACCTACTGTCGCCTTGCATATAGTCTCACAAGTCCATATAACAATTTCCATTTTTGAACTATACACGGATCTTGGGAAATGTAATTGTTAACTAAGGTGCACTAAGTAAATTAATTACATGAATATTATATTTTTTCTACACCATCCTGTTCTGTTCACATGCACTTTCAATATTCCTTACATGAATTTTGTAATTTCAATGCTCCTAGTTCTTATAAAACCCATTTGTTAAGTAACAATTAAATAATTTTTTTCACTGTATATCACCTTTTTACTGAATATCACGCTTTTCTATCGAGCCCGGTGAGACAGTGCTTTTTCATTAGAACTCGTACACTAATATCATTTCAATACAAGAAAGTCATAAGGAATCAATAGCGTAGTGGTAGCGTGTCAGTCGTTATGTTGGTCGTTAGGTAGGTCTTACGTAAAATCACAGGTAGGGTCAAAATTAATTTCAACGGAAAAACGTCCAGACTAGGAAGCCGAAAACACTCGTGAAAGAAAATAATCTCTAAATTTTTAATTTTTTTTAAAATGATTATTTAAGGATCGAAAGTGCTGAATTCGTTGACTGCGGAGGATTGCAGGTTCAAATCCCGGACAATTAATTTTTTTTTTATGCAAAATTTACAGATTTGTAAAAAAATAATAGAATATCAGTTTTAAATTCGTTCTTCGATTTAATTGCTAATTTATAGATAAGAAATTGTATCAATTATGCCAATTTGACCTGCGCCAAATCTAGCGGCCTGATCACGACTATATGCGGCAGCCTGATCGGGGTCATATACGACAGCCTGATCAGGCCCATATGTGGCAGCCTGATCGGAGCTGTATACGACAGCCTGATCAGGCCCATATGTAGTAGCCTGATCAGGGCCATATGAGGCAGCCCGATCAGGGCCATATGTGGAACACCGTTACCGATCGTGTCAGGGCGCTGTCAGGCTGCCCTAACAGCGCCGTAATAGGGCAGTCAGGCAGCCTGATAGCGCCCTCATCACGGCCCTCACGAGATTTCTACACGGGTCTTTGCGTCACGGAGACCTAGCTCGTCGGATACAAATTCTGCTGACTAGCCAGAAAAGTCGACGATTACTTGTCTGGATGAGTCAATCTCCAACACATTATCATACTCGACGTACACAATAAAATTTACCGTTGATGGGAGAGCCTTTTCGAATCGTACTTCTATTCTAACACCGCCGTGTTTTACCAAATTCCAATGAGTACTGCTGTTTGCCGATAGATCAAGCGTAAGATCAAACGCAAAAAGACAATACCCTTCAGGGTAGGCCTCCCGTGAAATACAATTATCTTCATTGAGAAAGTGAATACCCGTTCCGGAGGACAGAGTATGATACGCGTCTACGTAAAGCTTCGATTTTGTACAATCGAGCTGTAGAGCCTTTGACGATATTTGTTTGCCATCCACATACAACGATAGATAATAATTGATTTGATAATTTTTAAAATTAAACGGGTTTTTATCGACGCAGCCGTTGAACGCTTTGTTATCGATGAAGCCAATGATGATACGTTTTTGTAGCTGACCGAGGATTACATTATCGAGAGTTTCACCATGTACTCCGCTATGCATGGATATAACCTTTACCTCTACGCGTGTCAGGAGGTATTTTGCCGTAGCTTTACACAGAGTTCTTGCATGTGCTAAAAGTATACCAGGTGATATCTTGGCGCGACGTATGAGAAGCGACGCTTCGACAATATGTATTTTATAGTCTGCCGACCCGCAGATAAGACAAAATGAATTATTCGTGCGTACGAGTCGCAAGCGCATTTCAACACCACGAGAGGGTCTTTTTTCTGCCGATTCCACCCGAACACAAACCTGATTAACCCTTGCAATTCTACATGGAAACACTGTAAGTATGATCAACTGAATGCAAAAACTTTGTCGCATCACTAACTCGTCACAGAAAAACGTTTTCATAACGGGACTGTATCCAGAAAAACTCAGCTTATAACCAACCTGGTAAAAAAAGAACTCGTCGCACCATCAAGTTGCTACGATAAAACTCGACACACCACCAACTTGGCATAGAAAGACTCTACTCATCACTAACTTAACACACAAAAACTCTTATATAGCATATCTCAACGAAGAAATACTCTCCGATGGTGCTGCTTCACACAGCGAAAACTCTTTTGCAGCGCTACTTGGTTCGCTCCAACTATACACAGACACAACTGTGGTCTGCTAGACTCTTTAGAGACCGAACTCTTATCCAAGCCTTGAGTTTCAGATGAGCCCATATATGTCCGCCGCCTAGGCGTCGCTGCTAGGCGTAAGGTCCGAAAGCGCGCCTGCGCATTTCTATTCTTCATTCTGTCGCGGACCTGCACGGTCCGAGCTCCGAGCTGCGCGTCACTGGCGTCTCGCGCATCGTACATATAGCGTCTGAAGAGAGAGAGAGAGAGAGAGCTATATAGCGTCTGTCTCTGTTTAGAGCATAGGAATAGAAGGGAATATAATACACAGCAGGGTATAGGAATAAAAGAGACCCCGAGGCATAATGAGACGCGCGAACAGAGATATATGATGGGTATATAAATTAGACTTACGGGATAATGAAATCCAAAATACCCATATGAATCCCAAGCGGGGGCCGGCAATTTAAGTACAATAACTCTTGTTTAAGTCTGGGTTGGAATGCGCAAGGTCGTGGGTTCGATTCCGAATAGGTTGAATATATATATTTTTTAATATTATAAATAATCGTCAACATCTCACATGAAATCAAAATTATGTCTCGCATGCATAACACGACATGCGAATATATATATATTTGCTATAGAAACCATAATTGTGAATTCGTGCCCAAAGCGAATAGTCAAAGCGGGGGCCAGCCATTTAAATACAACAAATTTAATAAAAATTGAGATATATAAGGAAAATAGCTGCGTGGTACGATGCCAGGCTCGAGCACACGAAGTCGACCGTTTGATTCCGACAAGTTGATTGTTTTTTTTTTTTTAATCGTGCTATACCAAATCAGTTATTTAAAAATTATTTCTTGAATGCACAACATGACACGCGAATATGTCGCGTTCCACGTTAACTCAGGCATCCCGTTTCTTCTGTCTTGAAAAAATTATTCATGGGCATTTTGAAGGCCAATATATCCATGACATTTCACCAAAATTTCATCCCCGCACTATTTTGTTGCTTCTCGAGATAATAATTTATAAGTTTTACATTTTGTAAAAATCATAACTTCGTAACGGCTGATCGGATTTAAAAGATTTAAAAAAAAAAACTTTTTTTTTCGCTCTATTCGAAAAAAATATATGCCGTCATCAGAAAAATGCTTATTAGACAGTTTTCGGGGAAATGTTTCGATTATAATTGAAACGGCGGGCCACGAAAGGGCCACCGGAGTTCCACTCACTATTTTTTTTTTTCCTGGTAGAGGAGGGCAATACGCAACTCCACAGGATTTTTTTAAGATGGAAGAGGGCATCAGTGAAGAGGGAAAAGTTTTTTTTTGCCCGTTTCGGAAAAAAAATATGCCATCATCGGATAAAAGCTCGTTATAGACAGTTCTCAGGGTAAATTGACACAAAACAATTTTTCCCTCTTCACTGATACCCTCTTCCATCTTAAAAAAATCCTGCGGAGTTCCGTATTGCCCCCCTCTAGCAGGAAAAAAATAGTGAGTGGAATTCCCGGTGGCTCTTTCGTAGAAAAAAAAATCGAAAAGTTTCCCCGAAAACTGTCTAATGAGCTTTTCTCAGATGAAGGAATATTTTTTTTCGAAAAAGACGAAAAAAATAAAAAAGATTTTTTTTAACCCTTCTAGGTCACACGTTCTGGAAGTAACGCGCCGGTCACAAGGGGTCGCAATGACCCCAGCCATGTTTAAACAATTGCCGCGTTGCCAGTATCGTTCCGAACGACTCATTCAGGACATTAGTTTGAACCTTTCAGAATGAGAATATTATGGCAAAAAATTTTTAACAAATTTTCGAAATGGCGAAAAAAATCAGCAAGGAGGCAATGCGTAAAAAAACCAGTTTTTATTTTAAAAAATCATAACTTAGGCAATTTTTAATATATTTTCATAAAATTTTAGGGTTATACTCTTGAGATATCATAGTTTACGAAAAAAAAATAGCTCAATAGTAGGCGTTTCAAAAAATGTGTTTATTTTAATATCTGAAGAGGGTCCATTTCTTTCCTTCTTCACTGATGCCCTCTTCCATCTTAAAAAAATCCTGTGGAGTTGCGTATTACC
The DNA here is from genome assembly GCA_963564615.1 of Rhorus exstirpatorius. Taxonomy (NCBI): domain Eukaryota; kingdom Metazoa; phylum Arthropoda; class Insecta; order Hymenoptera; family Ichneumonidae; genus Rhorus; species Rhorus exstirpatorius. Next base: position 10,799,146 of record OY751314.1, on the reverse strand, counting down.
CTCCTCTACCAGGAAAAAAAAATAGCGAGTGGAATTCTCGGTGGCCCTTTCGTAGAAAAAAAAATCGAAAAATTTCTCCGAAAACTGTTTGATGAGCTTTTCTCCGATGATAGCATATATTTTTTTCGAAAAGAGCGAAAAAAAAGTTTTTTTGTAATCGTTTAAATCCAATCAGCCGTTACGAAGTTATAATTTTTACAAAATGTAGAACTTATAAATCATTATCTCGAGAACCAACAAAATAGTGGGGGGATGAAATTTTGGTGAAATGCCATGGATATATTGTCCTTTAAAATGCCCATGAATAATTTTTTCAAGACAAAAGAAACGGGGTGGCTGAGTTAACGTGGAACGCGACGTATTCGCGTGTCGTATTTTATGCATTTAAGAAATAATTTTTAAATAACTGATTTTCATTTAAGGTATAGCACGATTAAAACAAAAAAAACAATCGACTTGTCGGAATCAAACGGTCGACCTCGTGTGCTCGAGCCTGGCACCGTACCACGTGGCTATTTCCCTTATATATCTCAATTTTTATTAAATTTATTGTATTTAAATGGCTGGCCCCCGCTTTGACTATTCGCTTTGGGCGCGTAATTCAGAATTATGGTTCCTATAGCAAATATATATATTCGCATGTCGTGTTATGCATGCGAGACATAATTTTGATTTCATGTGAGATGTTGACGATTATTTATAATATTAAAAAATATATATATTCAACCCATTCGGAATCGAACCCACGACCTTGCACATTCCAACCCGTGGCGCTGTACCACGCAACTATTTCGCTTGTTCAGACTTAAACAAGAGTTATTGTACTTAAATTGCCGGCCCCCGCTTGGGATTCATATAGGTATTTTGGAATTCATTATCCCGTAAGTCTAATTTATATACCCATCATATATATTTATTCGCGCGTCTCATTATGCCTTGGGGTCTCTTTAATTCCTATACTCTATACTCTATGTATATTCCCTTCTATTCCTAGCGTCATGTAACGTGTGGAGGGGGGAGGGGGGGTACTCGAGTTATTTCACTGCGCATGACTGCGCAGTAATGCATTGCGCACGGATCGTACAATTAGCAGCGGAGCCTAGGCGGCGGACATATACGGGCCTGCCCCCACCCCACGAGATCGGTCTCCTGTCTCTAGTCTTCTTGGTTGGAGCAAGCCATGGTGCGCTACAGAAGAGTTTAGCTGTGGCAAGTTTCCCAAGGGAGAGTTTTTCAGTGCCGGAATGCCCCTGAGTCCCCGGACATTTTTTGTATATCGAATTGGCGATGCGTCGAGTTTTTCTATACTCAGTTGACGGTGTGTCTAGTTTTATAAGGGCATTTCGATGGTGCATTGAGTTTTTCTGTACCAAGTTGGTTATGAACTGAGTTTATCGGGGCCAAGCCGCTTCGTGGAATTTTTTTTCTCCGATGGTTTAATGATGTGTTTAGTTTTTCTATGTTCTATTGATTATATGTGTGACTTTTCTGAGTAGAATTACGTGAGTTGGGCTCGGGCTGCATCTTGGTAGGAGAGAGTGTTGTACCTTGGACCAGAGTTTTTTAAATTGCCATAAATTTTTCTCCTTTGAACAGAACCTCATCAAAGTCTTGAGTTTCAAACCTGTATATGCTATGAATAATGAATTTTGTTAATTTTGTACTACGCTCAATAGTTTGAAGAAACAACAAATGGTCTAGCATATTGTACCTTGGACCGATTATATTTTGCCAGTCAGATGATAACCGTCGGCTAACTGACGATAAAGAAGTTGGCATGTACAAAGTACAAAGCACAAAGGTTATCATAATAATGTATAAAACTCTTCGTTTTCGTCGTTTGATAGTACAACTACTATAATCGTAAATAAAAAACATAAGAAACGCTGACTGTGGTACTCTGAAATGGTAGACTTGTTAAAAAAAATAAACTTGAAAGCTATTAATCTGCTATACACGAACGTAAAATTATTAGTACCTTGGACCGGTCTAGGGTACAACGCACTACAGTGATCTAAGGTAAACAAACGGGCATTCAGAGCAATTGGTGCTCTAATTTTTTATAGGTTATGTTGAGTTCAACGCCACTATCTCCATTTAAAAATAGGCATTTCAACAGCATGAACTCCTCAATTGCGATTCGTAAAGCCTAACGTAACATACATTTCACAACTCTGATCTACGATACAAAAAAGTTACTTCTTACCTTCAAAAACAGATTTCTGCGTATATAAGGGAAACCGGGGAAAAATGATCCCACGGGGCAAAACGATCATGTTAGGTTCTGAGCTGATTGGCGTTGGTAAGCAACTCAGTATTGTGGAAATAATATGCGCGGTAGTTGTAGAAAACAGTGCGTATCAGCAGAAGAACGCCAACTCGAGTATTACATGTTGTGCTAATAAAAAAAACTAATTCAAAGATTTCACGATCTAAGGTAAGTGCCCTACCTCGATCTCTGTAAACATTGTATCCTATTTATAAAAAAATTTTCGACTTAACCTAAAGATTTTGATACACCTATAGCTTCAATTCGGTGTCAAACTTCTTTCATCAGGAAATTTTTCGGGCTGAAAAATTGCATTCAGTTTAGGCTATGCGCTCGAGGCAAAATGATCATTCATGGCCTGGGACAAAAAAATGAAAAAAAGAAGTTTTGAGCACATTGTTCGAAAACTTTGTAATTTCTGTGGTCTAATTGTTATTTAATTTTGACAGGCACGATTTTAAATGCATACCTTCATTTTCTCACCATTTTTGTCAACACTTGCTGTCTGTTGCAGTCGGGAAAATGGTGCGAACATACAAGCGGAAAACCCAGAGGCAAATGGGAACTCTGAAACTATGCAGCGCGGTCTTGAAGCAATTTTAGGGCAAAGCGATCATTTTGCCCCACCCTATGGGGCATCCTTGGTCACTGGTGCAATTTTTCAAAATTTGTTGCAATCGTAGCAACTCATAAAAACTGAAAACATTTAGGAATATAGCCGAAGGATGGTACAATCCATGGCATCTATGTTTGGATTCTTAAAGCAAACAATTTAGACGTTATAGTCATTTTTCCCTTAGGGGGATCATTTTTCCCCGGTCTCCCCTACTAGATGTCATTCGACAAACACCGTACATTTGATGATAAAACAGTGTGGGGGTTCGCTGATACTAGTAACTGTCGAAGTTAATGGAAATTTCTGCAGATGGCAGCTGAAGCTAATGTGGACTGAGGCACACGTCGGACCGAGGTACAACACTCTCCCCTATCTGTACAAACGAAGCACTACCATCCCTTCACTTGAAAAAAAATTATAAACTTGATATTGTAAACAGGCTATCTATAACGATGCTTATCATTTTTATATTTCACAAGGAAACGGTTTGAGGTGTCCCTTCTCGATTTCGTTCATTCAAGGATATGTCACATCTCATCTTCATCGACATCTAAGCGACACGTATTTTTTATATCGGCGGATAAACGGTTTAAAGGGGTGAAATCAACCCCCAAAGTTGGGCAGCCCCAATGGTAGTTTCATAGTTTCACATACTTCCAGTTGAGATATTTGAATGAAACCAATTCGGGAATAATTCTCATGGGGAATCATGAAAGATGCATTTCATCCGGTTACGATACAAATAAATCTGTTTTTCTATTCGACTGGCGCGTAAAAAATATTGGAGCCCAAAAAATTAAAATAGCTTGTCCCCGCCGCTTTCGCGGCGGCTTCAATTCTCACTCAAGGTTCGGGTGCCCAGTCCAATAGCTGCAGTCATTGTATGCAGCCAGCCTTCAATTTATATCATTGATTCTGATCTTTCAATTTTAGAATCATCACATAGTAGATGGCACAAAATTACAGAAATAAGATATTGTTAGAATTATAAAACGAATACAATGAATGAGAGTCATCGGAACGTATTTCATTTTATTAATCCGAACACGTCAGTTTAGCTCCGAGTCTAGAGTCTAGTTCTCTTTTTCTTTTTCCGGTCTGTTCATTTTACCATCATCCATCGATCGTCAAGCATTATTGTACACCGATGAATACAAATCTCGACTTTCTACGAACCCTACGATATTAAATTATAACAATACTATAATACTATTAAATGTTAACAATACAATACGATATTAAATTATAACAATAATAATCAGTTATTTGCTGTCACATTATTTCTACGGAAATAATGCGGAAAAATATGCGTTACATTACTCATCATAGGTACTGCAATAATGGTAATCTTCGAAAAAATCATGAAAACATAAGGACTTCTTGGACCAGGAACAACGAATAACCGCTATATTATCGCATCCTGGAATTTCACAATGTCATGAACAAGTGTCTCCGAAACCGAAGTCCACAGGATTTTCGAATCTTTCTGGCTTCTCTTCTGTGTAACCACTCTTGAACCAAAAATACTTGGAAAGGTTGACATATCGTGGAGATGATGATTGATTGTGAGTCAGGGATTGCAATTTAATCATTTTTTTTTAACTCAAATTTAGGTCATAATTCATCAATAAGTTAGTTATAAAAAAAATCAGTTTATAAAAAATTTGTAACTTTCAACCCCTATAATTTTCGACTATTCATTCAACCCCGTCGTAACCGGGTGAAATGCATCTTCCATGATTCGCCATGAGAATTATTTTCGAATTGGTTTCATTCAAATATCTCAACTGGAAGTATGTAAAACTGTGAAACTACCATTGGGGATGCCCAACTTGGGGGCTGATTTCACCCCTTTAAACCGTTTATCCGCCGATAAAAAAATATACGTGTCGCTTAGATTTCGATGAAGAATAAAATATCCTTGAATGAACGAAATCGAGGAGGGACACCTCAAACCGTTTCCTTGTCAGCGATGGTGCTTTGAATCAAGAAATCGATAACTCGGAGTTGTTCGCATAGATTAAGTAAGCATTCACAAAAATTAGGAAAAATCATCGATGACGTGTAAGGAGCATGAAACATTTTCCAGTTGAGCCTGTTGTGCCTACACACAAATATTTTCACGCACGTCACCGAAAACGTCAATCTCGGCGACGAATGACTATATCGATCTAAGTTCCGTGAACGTGTGTGTACACGACTGAAAGTTTGCTGAGCTATTACATATTAAAATTGACAAGCTCTCGACCGAAAATATTGAACTATCTATCGAGTTTCCTCGAAATAAATGGAAGAGTGATAAGCATTGTCAGTCCGTCGTGAGTATCGTCACCGAGAACGTAGAATCACAGGAAGAATGGCCCACTATACGTACGCGGCTAAAAATTCGAGGAATTGTTACATATTTAAGTCAACAAGCTTTCATTGTCAGCTAGGAATCTTAAGTTCTCTGATCTAATATTCTCGACCATACGCGACCAAACTTTCGAAGAGCTCGAACATATTCAAATCGATGAGATCTCGGCCGAGGATCTATGATTCTCTATCGAGTCTCATCGAAACAAATCCTAAAGCTCGTCGAACGATGCTAAAGGAGCATGTTCAATTCAGCGTAACTATCGTCACCGAGAATGTGCAATCTCAGTGACAAAAGACTCTTTTAAGAGGTAAAAACACAAAAAATGAAGGGATAAACTATTAAAAAAGAGTAAAATATAATGTAAAAAATCGCTAGGCAATGAAAGAAAATGCAGCCGACTTTGTTAAACTTCAGTAATGATCAGCACGCCTCCATAAATTGCAAATTTGATGAAATCGTCTGAGGAAATTGGACTAGAGATAACTAAAAAATTTCAATCGCAAAATTCTAGGTAAAACTTTAAGCGCGTTTTTCTTAAGACTGCATTTTTTAAACTGGGCAAAAAAATTACTTCAACCAATCTTCACCAAATCACTCGAAAATTTAAATTATATCTGTAGTTTTAAAATTATATTATCTCGGGAAGTACTTGGGGATTTTACGTTTTGTTATAAACTTTTATGTTTGAAATAGTTTTGCACGTAATTTTTTACTTGCAAATAAGACTTTTCGTTCAAATGTGTACCATTGTCACGAAAAACGGTATTTGTTAATTTATGTGCCTGTTTCTTCGGATAATTTCATATAAAAGTTAAAAATTTTGGTTTTCGGTTCCAGGTAAAACATTAGAGGAGAAATATTTCCAGACACAACACACTATTGGTGAGAAGAAGCTTCCTTTTCTGAGCTCCGGCACCACCATTTTGTGAAAAAATGTTGAAAAAAAATTTGTGAATACGCTTCAAAATATGTACAATGAAAGCTTTCAAACAAATTTTGTATTCCATTCACTATGTCCCTTAAAAATTGTCGAAATTAGGCTGCTTTTATGGGCGCTAGAGTGGTATTACTACTTAACGAAAATATATGAAATAGAAATAAACTAGACGCGTTATTGCCTCAATTTACTTACTCTGTAAACAGCAATCTCGATTCTACGACGAAACGCATACAGTACTGCAAACTCTTCATAGTCTTCAGTAATAAATCACGTTCATGTCCATCATTAGTACTTGCACTGTCGATCCTTTTTCGCAACACGGCAATGAGTTTTTTGTAAGCCAGAGTAGCAGAAAAACTTTCAGATATGTAAAGGTCAAGAACTGGTTGAAAGTGTTGATATTTTCTATCGGACACAAGACCTATTATATATAGGATGCACTCGAAAACCATGTCGTCGTAGTCATCGCTATCGGAATTGCTCATGAGAATATTGAACAGTACATCCAGAACATCCTTGCGAATAAAAAAAGTTTTTTGAGTGTCACGTACAACGTTACGACTTTAAAATTCTTTTTTTAATTTTTGTCTACAAATAGTCGAGACCTACGCAAACTTCAAACAAACACGTGCATCTTAAAACACTTCACACGTCTTGATTTTCTCAATATCTCTGCATGGGAGAAGCAATAAACTTCCAAAATTGACTTCTAAATTAAAGAAAGTGTCTTTGGAG
>OY751314.1:10713885-10792027 GCA_963564615.1 Rhorus exstirpatorius | reverse complement strand
GAATGCGAACTCTTCGATTGAGAGATAAATATTTCGAGGTTTCAGGCAGTTTGAGGTTAAGTGCGGCGCGGGTGCATGTATATGAAGAATCGATTTCAAACAAACGAGAGTTAGTGCACCAAAAAATAATGATGATTTATACGAAGACCCATCAAGCATCTATACAATTTTTGTTATTTAAATTATCGAAAAAAAAAATGCAAATAATTTTTTAAAAATTACATTTAAAGTTGGGTTGTTAATTTACAATATTTTCGAACTCAAACACTTCTACAATTTTTTTTCATTACAATTATCAAAAGAAATTATACAAACAATCGTTTTAAAAATAAAATTCAAAATTGGGTGATTAATTTACAATATTTTCGTATCCAAGCACCTTTAGAATTTTGTTCACTATATTTTCTATACAATTGTAATAATGCTGGACGATTTATTCCCAATTTTTTCTAATTTTAATCTTTAGATTAAACTAACCTTAATTACTTAAGATCAACTAACTTTAGATTAATTAGTTTTAACCTTAAGATTTGTTTTTTAGTTTCGAAAAGTTTAAAAAGAAAAATAATATTTTGGCAAATCCCGAAAGTTTTCAACAATTCCGTACATTTAACAAAATTTTATTTACGGTGAGCTACAGTGGCACGATTTTTTCTAAAATTATTTGCGAACTTTTTTGACATTGTGTATTTAAAAACAATTCTAAATAATGGGAAACGGATATTTTTTTCAATCGTTTTGGGTAGCACTGGGTGCTTCGATCCTCCTTGTACCGGTACTGTTGTTGGTTTCGTCACTATTCGCACGCTCATCGCACAGCTGAAGTTCGTTAACTTCGTTGTTCTCCGACAACGGGGAACTCGTTGGTAACGCTTCACGCAATAGCCTTTCAAGAATCCCAGTTCATCGACGCGGAATCCTTCGGTTGTGGCTTGGAGAAAAAAGCACAGCTTCAAAACTGTATGGAGATAATACCCAGATCTCTGTTGAGTCGAAAGATTGTACGAAGGAAAACATTATTTGAAAATAATTTAAAAAATAATCCCACTTATCCGTAGGGTCTCAAAACTTTTCACAGAAAAAAATTATGCAATGAAGTAAATAAAAAAATCCCAGTTATCCATAGAGCCTCAAGACTCTACGCAGAAATAATTATTCAAATAATAAAAAGTAAATCCGTTCTCCGTAGATTTTGAAGATTGTATGGAGAAATAAGTTTGCAAAATAATTTTTTATTTATAAAATGGCGAACAAGCGTTAATAATCGATGGTGCGCTCCCCGAGACGGTTCCGGGTGGACTGGGACGAGGGACTAGGCCGATGGCCCGGGCTTGCGTGACGAAAAAGGGGGGAAAGACCACGCGGCCGAAGCCGGCCGGCAAACATCGATCTTGATCGACGTATTGACCGACCCGGGATCCGATAGATGACGCGACGAGGCCCGTTGGCTCGTTGGTCGTTACAGTACAGTCTTTAAACTTTACGGAGAACTAGATTTAAAAAAAAATGTATTGAATCATCTTTTTTTCGTAATGTCTTCAGACTCCTGCGAAGAATTGGGTTTTTTTCATTATTTGTAATAATTTTTTTCGCAACACGCTGTGCAGATGAAATTTTTTCAGAATGATATAAAAAAATCCTAGTCCTCAGTAGAGTCTGAAGACCTTATGCAGGAAAAAATTATACAAAATAATTTTAAAAAATCCATATTCTCCGTAGAAGTCTCTACAGAGAAAAAGGTTTTGCAAAATAAAAAGTAAAGAAATCCTAGTCCTCCATTGAGTCTACAGATTCTGTGGAGAAAACTAGCGTATGGCGTATTGATGAACTAGCGTATAGCGTAGTGCGTAGTGCATCTCTCTTGAGGAAACTGAAGTAGCGTATGGCACATAGCGTATAGCGTAGCGATCAAGTAGCGCAAAGTAGCATAACTACTATTCGCTACTTTATCGTTGCGCTACTTTTTTAGATGAACTAACGCATAGCGTATAGCGGATCTCTCTCTTTTCATTTTAGACACACCTCGTCAGAATACTTGAAGGAGCGTGCCTCTCAGTTTCAACCTTGAGCCGAAAGTTTTTCCATTGCTATTTGTTCAGGAAGCGGTATATTTTTACTACTAACCTTGCATACGGTTGTTGTCGTTATGAGAAAAGGATGTTGTAGCTTTGTTGTAAAAAAAAGAAAAAATTCAGCTAACGAGCACGCTATGTTAGATGTTGCAGGCCATATTTAAAGTGTAGTTCAGATCCTGTCTGATTCTTTGTACTTCTACCACTGGTATATTCGAAACGTATCAAAATCCAAATTCTGTCAAAGAACAAAATACTTTTGACAAAATATACTTAATAATGAGTATGCATGCACGATTAGCTGTTTATCTCAAAGAAGCAAGTAGAGGGAAAAGTTTGCGTTGTAATACTTATGCGTTATAACAAGCGATACAATCATTTCTTTGGCAAGAATTATACGAAACAGATCCAAAATGATTTTCACACGAAAAAAAGATGTACATTGGCATATCGAGGTTAGGAAATTTCACTTTTGAAAAGCTACAATATTTTATACTTTCAAGTAATATCAATGCAAAATTTCTTACTAACCTTGCTGTTTTCGACGTGGCATACGAAGTGTTCATTATTCTTGGCACTTCCATTCACATACACACTACACACAAGACGCAATGTTACATATTAACCACGGAGCGCACGTGTTCCACTACCCCCGACATGAATGGACCTGTATGGGACCTCGGCATGAGAGCAGTAATAAGAATTTTCCGATCTGAGCTCCGAGTGCAACCGTGGAGATGGTCAGAAGCCCTATGATACTCGGACGACAGGTCATAAAATCAGATTTTTATTGCTGCTCAGGAAATAGAAAAACTAAATGAAAACACATAACAGCGTAGCCTAAAATTGTAAACTTCACCTCCCACGACACACCTACCTCCACTCCTTCAAAAATGCAGATAGTTCATCTCAGCAAGAGGTAAACCATATCTCTATGACCATATTTGTAAATTTGAATCCCTTCCACCATTCATATTCCGATCTTATGAAAAGGCATCCCTTTTACCCAAAAATCAGTTCCGTCGAAAACACAGTCACGTCAGAACCGCAGTTCCGGGCTCACACTGCCCAGCTCTTATCGAGTTGCTCAGAAGTTTTTTCGTGTAGAGTTGCTCGGTCTTTCAAAGTTACCAATACTATTATATAAAGTTTATCTAACAAGTGTTTATTACCAAAGAAAATTAATTTATAAGTTCGCGAAAATTGTGCAAGTTCATCGAAAACTACGAATTGTGCCAAATTATCGACTCAATTGCTGAAACGTTGACACCTCTCCGATAAGGTCAATTTACAATATTTATAATCTTTTGCATTCAAGCATTGGTTTTATTCAATAATAATTTGGGATTGCAAGATATCGTAGATAGTCTGTGTGACTCGTTTTATAACAGTTACCTTAATAGATTGATTTCATGTGCGTAAAGAATCCTACATCCCATTACTTATCCAGGAACAGATAATTATTCCCCTTCATCAAATACTATCGAATTTATTTTGTGAGTGCTCAGAATCCTAGATCCTTTTGCATTATTACAAGAAAATCTTGTATTTAATTTCCATAAAACTATAATTCGGGTGTACAAGACATCCTAGATAATTGTTGCTCGTCTCGTAAGATTGCTCCAAAAAGAGTGATTCCACGTTAAAGAATTCTAGATCCCTATGACTATTCATAAATAGTAAATTCATTTATTTCCAGCCCGCATAACAAGACTTCTGAGGTCTATCAGCGGACTTTCCCACTATCCATTACCATCCGGGTAAAATCACAGTTAGCGTTTACCGCTCGACGCTTGACTTAATTTTCCCACCGTCTCTGGACGTGACATGAGAATATTCTCTGGAAAGTACCCTATAATAATAATCTTTGAAATAAAATATCGATTAGAACATTGACCAGAAATTAAAAATTGGAATGTTTGATGAGTACACATCCTATCGCATGCTTTGCCCTGTAAAAACTTCTGGCACGGTCATTTGGTTCATATGCAATGAAAGTCTGATATCCGGTAGTGACGTCATTTAGCTACGATATGGATGTTCGTTTAGTCGATCGGGGCACCGGGGGCACCCAGAATGTAGGAAAGAATTAGCGACGGACATATACGATTGTCGCGGCTCACAGTGGGCTGGATTTCGGGAAGGTGGGCAAACATAGGGAAATGCGGGTACTTAAAATGTGGAAGGTGATTCATTAGTTTTTGAACTCGCTGATTTCAAATCTGAAATAAAAATTTTGAAAAAATAAAATAGCGGACCAGAAGTGACTATTTACGCTACTAAAAACCATCCGATATTGGGGAAAATCGCTCAATGTATGGTTTTGAGCTCGCTGATTTCAAATCTAAAATAAAAATTTTGAAAAAACAAAATGGGGAACGGAAGTGACTATTTACGCTACTAAAAACCATCCGATTTCGGGGAAAATCGTTAAATGTATGGTTTTGAGCTCGCTGATTTCAAATCTGAAATAAAAATTTTGAAAAAATAAAATAGCGGACCAGAAGTGACTATTTACGCTACTAAAAACCATCCGATATTGGGGAAAATCGCTAAATGTATGGTTTTGAGCTCGCTGATTTCAAATCTAAAATAAAAATTTTGAAAAAACAAAATGGGGAACGGAAGTGACTATTTACGCTACTAAAAACCATCCGATTTCGGGGAAAATCGTTGAATGTATGGTTTTGAGCTCGCTGATTTCAAATCTAAAATAAAAATTTTGAAAAAACAAAATAGCGGACCAGAAGTGACTATTTACACTACTAAAAACCATCCGATTTCGGGGAAAATCGCTAAATCTATGGTTTTAAACTCGCTGATTTCAAATCTGAAATAAAAATTTTGAGAAAACAAAATGGCGGACCTGATGTATTGGTTGACACCACTCACAAACAACTGTTCACTATGAGAAATTAATATTTTCTTATTTTGATAGTTCTGTATTAGAAATTTTTAATAATAATTTATAAATATAGATATAATTGACCGGTAGGAGGAAGAAATTATTTACAATGCATTCAGAATGATTTTTTTTATTTTAAACTGTGAAAACATTGTTATATGATTGATAAATTTTAAGGTAAAAAAAAATATTCATCGTCGTCGTCAGAAGAATTATTGGAAGAACCAGAAGATTCGTCAGTCGAGTATTCAGTCGGATCCTGTAATCCAAATTTATCGCGCGAACTATCAGTACCGAGTAAAAGTTGCAAAGCTTCTGGGACTAAATTTTTCCCTTTCTTTGGATACCTCTTACCGATGCTTGACGTGTGCGGATCGGAAGTTAAGAGGAGTCGATTAAAAATGCTATATTTTTTATATCTTTGTTACGGGCTTCTGGCGCGTCTTCCGACATTAATCCAATCGGAAGTAGGGACCACTGAATTATCAACGGACCATGAATTAAAACTTTGTGGACTGAAGTTGGCATACTGTACCAATGGTATAGAGTTACGAACATTTCAGCGGTTTCAGCTGTTGAAACGCAGTGACATTTACGGCATACCCACTTGAAAGAACTTGTAAAATTACGTAGCATCGTTTCATAATCTGCTCGTATACACCCAAAATGTGTGCTGATAACGTTGTATTTTCGAAGAAACGTCTCGCAGTGTTGCCGTCGTTGCTGCTACCAAATCCTTGTTTTGGTTGATCAACAATTAGATGCAACTCTTTTTTTAATGCGGCTTGAATATTTCGTTTTCGCTCAGCAATAACGTTCTTTTCATCAGCTTTGCGGGTTTGCCACTTATAAACGCCAATTTTGTAGCCGATGTGCAAGAAGCACTAAAAAAATCGGATCCGGGCATGTAACGTTGATAATCCAAGGTCGAGTCGAGTTGTGATTAAGGCTGCCGTCTTCATCAGCTCCATGTTGTTGAATTTTGATGATGTGTGGCTGCATATGTAGCAACGCATTGATGACTTTGTATCTGTCACAGAGTTGCAAACTTTGCCCTCAATCATAGTAAAGAAAAGCTCATATTTTACGATAATTTTCTTCCCGTCAATAATAGTCGTAAAAGGGACCAGAGACTCAATCTGATTTTCAACGTGCTGTCGTTCGAGGTTAGTTGATAACACGGTTTCTTTCAAGTAGGTAGGATTCTCTCGTTTTTCTATCGTACACAAAAAAAAAACTGTTTCTTACCCCATCACCCTGACATAATTTAGATTAAATGGAAAATAAAATTATTTCGAAATTTAAATTATCGTAGAAAAATTACGAAATATAAGCAGAAACTATAAGCGAAATATTCCGGTTAGAATACAGGTGACTATTAGCCCTAATGAAGGCAGAGGAGCCAAGGTGCATCAAAAGGCGATCAAAGTTTTACGGCAATAGAAAATTCTGTGCAATGCCTGTCAAATATTCTATCAGAGTTCTGCCGTGGAATTTTCAAACTGTATATGATATTCGTGCATCCGCTTCTTGATATTTTTTTCTTTTATACGGTGGTTTTTTTTACGGTGGAAACACTCCTTTCAAGAACGTTGCGTAGTGAACATCCCTCGTTTTTTGGACAGCCCTCAATCCATCAATAAATTTCCATATTGATGGATGTTGAACATCGATCTCTAACTGGAGTGTCCGATGTGCCGCTTCCGCGTAATTATTAGTACGATTTTGGCCGGACAAAACTCTACTGTACACTGACCATACATTTGGAGGAAAAAGCGGTTCTGACCATGTGCTGTTTCGGTCAAGAAGTCCAATGTAATTAGTCTACAAAGCACGAAGAAAAAACCATGCAAATAAAGAAACGTGCACCTCACTCAAAAGAACATAAGCAAATAGGTGAGTGATAAAGTAAACGAAGAAATAAATACTCAAATACACCCGCGTATACACGCAAATTCACGTATACTTATAAACATGAAAAATGTTTCCTAAATCAATAACAGTCGAGATATTCCTTATTTAAAAAGGAATATCCAACTATACCATAATGAGAAACGTATTTTTTTTTTTTTCGAAAGTAAGAAACTAATTTTTTATTATTATTATTATATTCAAATACGAAATTCACGGGTACAACACCTTGCATTGATTTACTATTACTATAAAGAATTGAAAGAATTTACGCTTAATTTTTTTTTTACGTACTTTCCTATTATGAAGATCTTTTTGTCATTTAGAAGCCAATACACCAAGCCATAAATTAACGTGGTAAATATTAAGAGAGCTGAAATATAAAGGGAAGCCAATGCAGTGTTATCGAAGGTACACATTGCATGTTAACCAGAGAACGCATCCATTTATCTCTTTAAAATTTTGCATGTACAAGCGATATGCGATTGCCAAAAATATACAAAGATACTAACTTGATTTTTGTAAGATTTCAAGTTCAAATAGAATTGTTAAGCCGTAAAATTTTGTTGCTTACTCTCGATGTGATTATAGCTACCTAACCTTACCTCATACCACTCCAATACGGTGTGCAGATTCGCAAGCAGGTGATCATAATATAGACGTCGAAAAGCTTCATCTAGGTGGTCCAGAGGAACAAACGCCAAAGCTACGATCATGCGCACTTGGAGTGCAAAATCGGCATCTCCATTATACTCCGCCAGTAAATGCCCTGGTGGAAATAGTTTCTATGCATTTTTACGAGTTTCTACGTCAACTTCTATGCGGTTCTACATTAATTGGAACACGTGAATAGTTTTTCATAGAAGTTTTGCGTAGATAATTGTAATTTTGCGTAGAAACTCATACAAATGCATAAAAACTATGCATGCATAGTTTCTATGCATTTGTACGAGTTTCTACGTCAATTTCTATGTGGTTCGAACCACGTAATTTGGCGTAGATAATCGTAACATTGTGTAGAAACTCGTACAAATGCATAGAAACTATGCAGGCATAGTTTTTATGCATTTGTACGAGTTTCTACGTGGTTCGAACCACGTAATTTTGTGTAGATAATCGTAACTCTGTGTAGAAACTCGTACAAATGCATAGAAAGTATGCCTGCATCGTTTCTATGCATTTGTACAAGTTTCTACGTCAATTTCTACGTGGTTCGAACCACGTAATTTTGCGTAGATAATCGTAACTTTGTGTAGAAACTCGTACAAATGCATAGAAACGATGCAGGCATAGTTACTATGGATTTTTACGAGTTTCTACACAAAATTACGATTCTCTACGAAAACTTATATAAAAAAATATGGACGTGTTCCATGCAATTAATGTATCGATCGATACATTAATTGAAACACGTCCATACTTTTTCAGAGAAGTTCTCGTAGATAATCGTAATTTTGCGTAGATAATAGTGCTTTTTTGTATTTTCATGTGACTGGTTGACGTCGATATACTGTATATTGGATATTGTATTTTTCAAAACCTAGTCCACCGCTAAAAAGTTGGTGAGTGACAAAACGATATATTCCAAAAATTAGTAAAACGTACAAAATTTTTCAAAATGAACATAGTTTTTTTTAATGAAATTGAATTCCGTCTTCCGTATCTTCAATTTTATTCAAAAAACCATGTTTATTTTGAGAAAGGCCATAGCCGGGTAAGTAGATGTGATCGGCCCCCGCACCAATTTGTTCCAAACTTTGGCGAAAAGTTGGGTCTGATGGGTTACAAACTCACCCTAAATTTCAACCTTGTAACTGCACTAGGAACAGTGATAAAAATACAACTAGTATTTTTTGAAAAGATTTTTTTTTCTCAGGATTTACTCTACCGATTTTCGTGAAAAAAATATACGTTGCGAACATATTTAAGGTCATTTCTAGGAAAAATCAAGAAGTCTATCCCACTATCGAAAATACCAGAAAAAAATTATTTTATTTTTCGTGATTTTTTTTTCGGTCATTCTTTCACGAGATACAATTACCATATTTTTTTCATAACTCAAATAGACCCCCTTCTACAACATATATTTTTTTCAATACGATTAAAGAGGTGGAGCATAGTTTAAAAAAAATCACTTTTTTCGCATGTTTCATCCAAATTTTATTAAATCTTCTTACAATGTAATTCTACTTTCGATAAATTTTTGGTGTTGTGTCATTTAGTACATCACTGACCGATGAAGGTTTTCTCTGCGTTTCCTAATCATCGTCGCTATCATCATTGATGATGGTAGTTGTATTCTTAGTAGTTTTCGATAGAACTGACAAGTAACATCGACTACACTCGGTAATAATTACACGGAGAAAATTTTGCGGTAGTTATGACATCCAAAACAAAACAAAAACGTGCAAAAAAGTGTGTTTAATTTTTGTTTAACTATGCTCCACCTCTTCGATCGTCTTGAAAAAAATATATGTAGTAGAAAGGGGTCTAATTGAGTTATAAAAAAAATATGGTAGTTGTATCTCGTGAGAGAATGACCGAAAAAAAAATCACGAAAAATAAAATAATTTTTTTCTGGTATTTCCGATGGTGGGATAGAATTCTTGATTTTTCTTAGAAATGACCTGAAATATGTTCGAAACATATATTTTTTTCACAAAAATCGGTCGAGTAGATCCTAAGAAAAAAAATCTTTTCGTAAAATACTAGTTGTTTTTTTATCACTGTTCCCAGTGCAGTTACAAGGTTGAAATGTAGGGTGAGTTTGTAACCCACCAGACTCAACTTTTCGCCAAAGTTTTTAACAATTCGGTGCGGGGGCCGATCACCCCTACTTACCCGGCTATGGCCTTTTGTATGTTTTGCCAATTTTTGGAATTGGTTATTTATATTCGAATAAACACCAATACTTGTAGCAATTCATTTTGGACTCATTGATACCCTGGAGATTTTGTTAACTTGAAACAGTGACTACAGTGATCAAAAAGTGGCGTAAAAAAAATTGGAACACGGTAAGTCAAAAAACGACCTATCATCGTTTAGGGGATGAGTCATGCTTTGAAATAAGCCAAGAAACACAGAAATCGCCAATTTTTTGGTTGCCTGACATCATTTTGAACGAAAAACATTTTTTTTTACGTGTTAATTGGATGGGAAACCTAAATCCTCGTTGGGAGACCTCTAAAACTTCAATTTATATACAGCGCCCTCCGTGAACGAGGGCCTCTTTAATGTCAAAACCTAAAGTTTCAGTGGTAGGAGCGAAGAAAAAAAAGAGTCCATTTTTGACACACCCTTATATACATTTTCTGACCTCAAAATTAAATACTTTTTGGGACTGCAAACATTTTTGTCCATACAAATGTTACCACAAAGCAAGACATAAGTGAGCAAGTATTTGAAGATTCAGATTTGAAATTATCAATATGGCCTTGTTTGCTATGTACAGCTTTAAAAAAAAAATTGAATAATAAAAAAATAAAGAAATCATTTTCAATTCTCTGCGATGAATTCTAATTCAATTGGGTTTTCCCATAAATTTCAAAAGTGATAAAATTGACTTTCTTTTTGTAGAATAAGTAACAACAGTAGAAGCCGTTATTATTAAAATTTTTTTTTTTGCTTAGAAATATTTAAAAATAATAATTGAAGTTGCATCGAAATTCAAAGTTTATTAACTTAAAATTCAAAATTTATTAAATCCAGTGATGAGTTCAACGCCACCGAAATTCGCAACTCAAAGGCTGCAATGTAAGTATTACTTGAAGCATTATTCGTTTCTAAGTGCTTTTAAAAAAATAGATCAAAAACGACATGACAATTATTTACGCATTAGGTCATCTCGAGAAAACCTACGGGGATCAAGCGATAGGTTATGTCTGCCTCCAAAGAGATGGGCATGTTTGCAAAGTAAAGTGCAAAGTATGTCCTGAGCACCGAGTCCGAAACCAGGGATATTCTGTTACATTGGCTATCAATGAACAAGATGAAAGAATAATTAACGTGGAATGTCATGACTGTGCCGCAGCCAGATGTAAGCTTAAACACAGCACCGAGGCAATGAATTAGCTTCGTACGGTTTTTCTTTATGAGATCCTTCTTACATCGAGCAAAATAATTTTTAGTTCAAATTATTGCACAAGAATTATAGATCGAGACGAGTACAGTGTGTAGGCATAAAGTTATTATAAAAAGGGTATTTGCACAAGAGCTTCAGATAAAAATTCCTACATGTAGACCGGAAAGAATTTTCTCACAATGAAAAGTAGCTCTTGTAAAGCCAGTGACAATACCGTGCAATCTAAACCTGATGATACGTTGGATACTAGACAATATTTATTGTGATCAATTGGGTTGTAAAAAAAGTATTTTATTATGAGAATGATTTATTATGTACGATTTTTTCAAGTTGTTTGTTTCGGAAGACAATATTTTATTACAAATATGTTTCCGCTTATTCACCGCCACCGGTCGCAGTGGCAGCGAATTGAACTTTAATGACATATTTGTAATAAAATGTTGTCTTCCGAAACAAACAACTTGAAATAATCGTACATGATAAACCATTCTCATAATAAAATAATTTGTTTGCAACCCAATTGATCACAATAAATATTGTCTAGTATCCAACGTATCATGAGGTTTTGATTGCACGGTATTGTCACTGGCTTTACAAGAGCTACTTTTCATTGTGAGAAAATTCTTTCCGGTCTACATGTAGGAATTTTTATCTGAAGCTCTTGTGCAAATGCCCTTTTTATAATAACTTTATGCCTACACACTGTACTCGTCTCGATCTATAATTCTTGTGCAATAATTTGAACTAAAAATTATTTTGCTCGATGTAAGAAGGATCTCATAAAGAAAAACCGTACGAAGCTAATTTGTTGCCTCGGTGCTGTGTTTAAGCTTACCTCTGGCTGCTGCACAGTCATGAAATTCCACGTTAATTATTCTTTTATCTTGTTCATTGATAGTCAATGTAACAGAATATCCCCGGTTTCAGACTCGGTGCTCAGGACATACTTTGCATTTTACTTTGCAAAAATGCCCATCTCTTTGGAGGCAGACATAACCTATCGCTGGATCCCCGTAGGTTTTCTCGAGATGACCTAATGCGTAAATAATTGTCATGTCGTTTTTGATCTTTTTTTTTTAAATCACTTAGAAACGAATAATGCTTCAAGTTATACTTACATTGCAGCCTCTGAGTTGCGAATTTCGGCGGCGTTGAACCCATCGCTGGATTTAATAAATTCACAAACCATAAACATATCAATTTTTGGCAAATTGCTAGAATCGGCTTTTACGAAGCCAAGTTCGAGTTGATTTGCCATTTTCAACTTATATTATTTAAAAATATTATCAAAAATACGATAAATCCACAGCCTAACCACTCTGTATATCACTTTACATGGGTAAATAGATGCTCAAGAAGGGGGGGGTGAACCTCGTGACGTCACTATCTAGTTCGGGTTAACTCGGCTTTTTTCGGTGCGTTTGAATAGTATATTTACCATGCGAATTTTTAAACGGCTATAATTTTGCAAATAATGAATATTTTTTTTTACAACATTTTTTTAAATTTAAAACTTATATGTCCACTATCTAATGGTGCTATTTTCAAAATTTATGGAAAACCCAGTTAGTTTCATGCTTCAAATAATTTTCCATAGAAAATTAGAGATTTGCATTTTTTTTCGTAACAATTCGTAATTATCAATGAATTTCTATGGAAAAAAGTATCTATTTATCGGCTCAACATTTTTTCATAAAAAAATGTAGATTTTCATAAATGTTTCGTAGAAATTTCATGCAATTTTATGTATTTCTACGAAATTCAATGACATTCTACGCAATTCTCTGCGAAGAATTCCAACTAAATTAGTTTCATGCTTGAAATAATTTTCCATAGAAAATTAGAGATTTGCATTTTTTTTCGTAAAAATTCATAATTTTTAATGAATTTCTACGGAAAAAAAGTATCTGTTTATCGGCACAACATTTTTTCGTAAAAAAATGTAGATTTTCATAAATGTTTCGTAGTAATTTCATGCAATTGTACGTATTTCTACGAAATTCAATGAAATTCTACGCAATTCTCTGCGAAGAATTCCAACTAAATTAGTTTCATGCTTGAAATAATTTTCCATAGAAAATTAGAGATTTGCATTTTTTTTCGTAAAAATTCATAATTTTCAATGAATTTCTACGGGGAAAAAAGTATCTGTTTATGGGCTCAACATTTTTTCGTAAAAAAATATAGATTTTCATAAACGTTTCGTAGAAATTTCATGCAATTTTATGTATTTCTACGAAATTCAATGAAATTCTACTCAATTCTCTGCGAAGAATTCTAACTCAATTAGTTTCATACTTCAAATAATTTTCCATAGAAAATTAGAGATTTGCATTCTTCTTCGTAGAAATATAGAGTTTTCTACGAAAAACTACTTCGACTTTCTACGATTTTCTACTATTTTCGACGATTACCTACGATTTCTTATGATTTTCCACAATTTACTACGATTTTCTACGACTTTTCACGATTTTCTACGATCTGCGGTTTTTCGTAGTTTGACGTAGAAATCATTTTCACCAGGGTGGTCCCTTCCAGTTTTTAAAAATATTTAGTGCAAGATGAAATAAGCAACCATGGATGTTCACCGCCGGGAAAGTCTCAGTCACAGCGTTGATGATCGCCATTTCATAATCAGTCGAGACATAATCAGTCAGGCTCGAAATTTGGCCAAACCGTTTTTATCAAACGGAAGAGCGTAGAATACGTCTCTTGTCGCTTGTTGGGTAAAAGAGCATACAAAACCGGAAACACAAAACCATCACGTTCGACGAGAATTGCAAAAACTTGAGAGAATAGTGGCACAGCTATCTTGAATGTGCCATCCATATAAACAGTTTTCATCATAGCACTCCAGTGTTCAGCATCTTCTCAATCGAACAATAATATTCGATTTTCATCGCTCCCACTGTCTCCCAAAATAAATAATATGGTTTCATCTTTTGATGCTATATAGTACTTGTAACTATCGGGAATCACCAGAGATTGAAGGTTTTCTGGTGATGGCGGTACAGCCTTCACGCTAATGCGTTTTCGTTGCACAATTTTCCGAAGAGCGCTTTTACTCGGCAATTGCCCATGAACTGCGGTAGATGTGCCCACCAACACGGTCGATATGAGCTGAACTGGTGTTTCAGTCACCTGAACAGCTCTCCGCTTGATCGCATTTTTTGTTTTTTCGGACTCTATGAATCCCGGATCGGCACCATGAGAATGCTGGTTAAGAGTTGACAACACCTTAAGGAAAAACGTGCAGCCGTGCACAACGAAAAAATACCGGTATAATAAATAACGTAGCTACTACGTCAATAACAGATAAACTTCCTGTTGTGCCCCGATTTCATCATGAAGAATTATATTCAACTTAGCCATTGATTGTGCAAACACAGTAGTTTGAAGGTGACTTTGCAATTGTGCAAAGTCAGCAGTTTAACGGTGACTTTGAGACACACGTCGTCGAGCGACGTTCGTGTGATTCCACCTCTCCAGAAAATTGAACGAAAAGTCATGACAGGAATAATATAAAAAGGCAGTCTTTGGTCGGCAACAGGGCTGTTCAATAAAGCGAGCTATCCTTAGCGGAAGCTATGGTCAAATTGCAGTCAGTCGGTCTCAAGGCAAAATAATCAAGAACATTGTAACCAATACTTTCTCATCATCGAATGAACTAGACCGTAGTTTTGTAATACTCGAGTTGGAGATTTACTCAACCTTGACAATCACCCACAAACCCGTCCTCGACGATTTCATCCCCACGTGACGAATTTCGCGGGCACAACATTCCAAAAACACACCAACAAAACACAAAACACACCAACACACAAAAACAAACCAAAAAAATACAGCCGATCCGTCTGAAATTTTACACAGACCTTCTTATTGGTGAGGTAAGAAAAACAAAACACACCAACAACACAAAAACAAACCAAAAAAATACAGCCGATCCGTCTGAAATTTTACACAGACCTTCTTATTGGTGAGGTAAGAAATCCCTAAAAGGATTCTGGGCCATTCAAAATCATTTAAAAAATATTAAACTTTGATACGTGGCTGTTTTTACTAGATAATTTTGTTCCGATGAGGTCCCGACCCCCGATTTCATTGGAACTTTGAGTAATTGTCTAGCTTGGTCTCTTTTGTGGCCAAAACTCTTTATTCAGGTACTAACAATGATAATCAGTCAGGAGAGCCCGAAAAATATACCGAAACCCAACCCAAAAATATACCCAAGCCCAACCTAAAAAATATACCAATACCCAAACCATAAAATATACCGGAACCCAACCCTCACTCAAAACCCAACCCTAACCCCAACGGTTTGCGTACAACGAAAATTGTACACATACGAACGTTGCATATATACAATATACATACTACGCATGTATGTATATATGTACAACGTTTATATGTGACCAATCTTCGCTGTACACATACCGTTTTGGGTTTGGGTTAGGTTGGATTTTGGTAGTGGATTGGGTTTGGGCTTAGGTTAATTTCATTGTAATTTTTTACAAGGTGTTCAATAGTGTGTTGGGAACGTATAAAAAAATTCGCATGGTGGAACTTGACATTCTTGCCGGGTAAAATAAAAATTTTACATGGAAAGGTTCATTATCGTACATCTGAAGTGAGTTATTTTCCACGAACCATTTAATTCTAAATATATTGCATTAAATAGTGCATGGAAAAGATGAACTTAGATATACCTTAATGCACCTTTCTCTGTAAATTATTTTTTTTACTCGGCAAAAATGTCGAGTTCAACAATGGCAATTTTTTTGTACGTTTTCAATTTACTGCCAAAAACCCTGTAAAATTTACCGTGAAATTGAAGGTGCGGCATTGAAAGAAAAAAAAATATTTTTTTTTCCCTGCAAAAATTGCTTTTCGGATGTCATCCACTTTTTTTGGTAGGTTATATTTTTTTGCCTGACCTTAATCTTCCATGATATATGGATTTGAAAAAAAACAATTCCATTTCTGAAACAAGTACATTAAAAAATCTGAAAAAATGCACATAGAATACCTTTAACTAGTATTATTATATGGCTAATTATGAAACCGATGTTATAAAAAACAAAAATAAGGGGCCGAATTGGTGGAGAACGGCTCATATATAGTCGGCGCTCTCACTAAGGCCGCTCCAAATAGGGCCGATTCCCCTAATCCGTCCTCGAACGTTACCCCCACTCTAGACCTGTCACGACGCTCGTTGAATTCCAAAATCGCCGCTCACTATTGAAATGAATTGTAAGCGGCGCATGGAGGGGATAACGCTCCGAGCGGGATTATCTTCCCCTACAGTCCCGAGACCGGCCCTACTGAGAGCGCCGACTATATAAATATATAGCTAACAAGCCAGCGAAGATCTGCACAAAACGGAAAGTGCGGTTACATAATATAGATATGATGAGAACACAGTGCGATAAATATAAATATAAAAAGAACGAAGCGAAAAAAATCACGTTCCAAAATTTTATATTTTGAAAATAACTGTGAGTCGCCAAATTTTCTTTAATGTTATCTTGTCGAAAAGAATGTCAGTGTAAAATTTCAGATGCATCAGGGACTTCCAGTTTTCAGAACTGCACCCTATTCGATTAATTATTTTCAAATTTATATCTTACAATGTGATGTGTTCAATTTTTATGAGATATATCTTTTCGTTATGACCGTTATGACCTTTTCGTGTGTCCTTCAAGGTGAGATGATAAATGATGCGGTCCGCAACAATTATATTGCTCTATTTTCTCATAGATGGTTAAAAAATACCAGCAATTTTTTTTTTCTCTTTTAATAGAGTGAACAATGAAATTTTCTGTTTTTGCGAAATCATCTCGGAGCATATGCAAAAACGCAAAAAAGGCTATTTCTTTCGCACTCATGTGTCAAATGGTAGGCCTATGATTTCACCTTCAAAATGTTCACTAACGCTTAAATTCTGATGAAAATATTACCTGGCCAGTAAATACACACGTGTGTAGACGGACTTTGCATCCATCCAACTTAAAATAACACCTCCAAAAATTTTTTTTTTCGCAGATACTGAGTTTATTCTAAGTATATGAAAATCCTTCACGAACGTATTTTTTACGTTCACGTTTCGATAATCACGTACCATCCATGGTAAAAGATCAGAGCACTGTTCATAGACAGAGGTCATCAAACGACGAATAAAAATGGGAAACTCACAACTTTTGGTTGAAAACAACAAAGAACGTTCCAATAAATATGTCATATTGATATATATATGTATCTACATGTCATTTGTACACGGACACGACACACATATACATGTATGGTTCTAATAAGATTGAGGAGAGCTTACAGCTTACACTGTAATCTACAGCAAAAGTTTAGGTATACTGTAGAGTATAAGTATAAGTAAACAGTAAGGACATACGCACGCTAGCTACACACATAAAAACACACAGGATAAACTTTCGAAAGCGTCGGCCCACCGATTTCGTTTAAACTTTACGTATAGCTTCATTTTCATGTGAAATTAACTTGTACAAAAGGATTTTTGGCACATCACAATAGTTTTAGAAATATCGAATTTTTAAAATTTATGAATTAACACGCGTGTATACATCTATATCTATCGTAGTGCGCGCTTCGATCCCTACTCTTTCGACATGTTAGGATACGTTTATCACACGTTCGCCCCCTTACTCTCTCAACGACGAACCCGGCTAGCTTAAGGGTTTCGTTTTTTGTTCTTGACAAAATTCCGAAAAGCGTCAACCGAATTTCCATCTAAAATTTGGCACATACCTTCATTGTAATATTAAAAGACTTTCCTCCAAAAGATTTTTGGCGCATTTCAATATTTTTTGAGATATCGAATTTTGAAAATCATTATTTTAACCCCAGCGAGTAAATTCATATTAGTTGGCTTGCGCTATCGATATCCCCAGTTTAGACCCCACTTGCTCGTTTTCTCTCACTCGCTGGGGTCTTCGTCTTACCACGCACGCACACATACACACGCACACGCACATATACATACAACTACACACCCAACCAACACACGCTCACACACACAAACGCACACACGTGCGGGATAAAGTTCCGAAAACCCGAAACCTCCGATTCATCTGAAATTTTTCATAAACCTCCCATTCGGTAAGATGAGTCTATAGTTAAAAGGACTTTTGGCGTCTCACAATTGTTTTCGAGATACCTAAACACAGCCCCAAACCTAAACCCAAACAAATCCATGCAAAGCCATACACCTAAAACCCAAACAAAGCCCAAACACCCAAATCCAAAATATTTCAAACAAAGCAATACACCCGAAACCCAAACAAAGCCTCAACACCGAAAACCAAAACGAAGCTATACAACTGTTACGTCCCGCGACTTTCGGGACTTTTACATCGATTTGAGATTACATATATCTTGTAATTCTCAACAAAATTTAATACGAGGAAAGGGACCCGGTCACACGAGAGAAACGTTTTCTTTTTCCTCTGGAGAACTCGGATAGTTCGGGCTGTCTTCAAATCAAGCAGTCGACACGAATATGGTCTCAAGTGAGCATAAATTATCGAGAGGTGACGCCATGGCGGCGTCGATATCGCAGCTCTTTATAACAAAACGTCCATCGTCGGGCGTGAAGAAAAACATCCGTCGATGCTGAAGAAATCTTTGGCCATGGCATCAGATTACTCAGAAGTGCACAACGAAAAGCAATGTGCATGGGACACTAATACAGGCCGAGCGCAAAGTCTTTGCCTTTGTGAGAACCACAAGCGGTCTCTTTGGGTGTGTGTGAGAAGGAAAGCAGGAGAGACAGAGCGTGTATGGCTCATCTAAAACTAAGTGACCGGTGATCCTCTTTTTCCTTATCCCCGAATGAAGACTTTATGAACTGAATTCCCGAAAGTACGTGAGTGAACGGATGTAAAATGTAAAATCAAGAATGAGCATGGGTACCTGGGTCAGGTCATCGGTGATGGTAAAGGTGGCGTTAGATTATAGATTATTGCATTTAAATGTTCAATTTTATTTTAAACTAGGTCGGGATTTCCATGAATCGTAATTGGTCGAAGAGAAGAGAATTCTTCTTTGAATCTTTGTTGTTTTTCTTTTTTTTCTTGCTCCGAAATTATGGGAGGTTTTAGCCTTGTTACGATTTTTGGGAACGGCGTCTGGAAAAAGTCATCGGATAATTCTCATGGGCGGTCTACATGAGCTCTGCACGTGACCGATAAATTAACGCAGTGGTCGAGTCAAGGAGACTCGATGGAAGAAAGATTTCGACGAAGCACCCAATCATCGACGACCAAAATTGAACAAACTTTTGAGAATATCTGTTTATGCTTGGACTGTTATTGGACTCCAATTTAATGAGCACTGAATGTTCATGCTGCACGAAGAGGACGCCGAGTCTATAGCCAAAGAAAGAGAGCAAGCAGCGCTTTGTCCCAAGTCCTGGGATTCAGAAGGCGTATGTCCCATCGACATACGAAAGCTAGCTCTCGCCTACGAAGGAGGGGCAACACCAAAATTCGGCATCGAATTCAACAAAGACCCCAAAAGCGTAGCAAGCGCATTATTTAATTAAAGTTTTCCTTTTTAATTAACAACGACCAAATTCAAAGATTTCAGGAGATTTCGTAATGCATGGATAAAGGTTTATGTGGAAATGAAAATTGTGAACGAATCCTTTTCCTATAATAATTACGAGTTTGATGAATAAATGTTTGTGTGATAGTTGCGTGAGCATGAAGATAGATCTTTCCTGTAATAACAAGTAAGAGAAATGATAAAGCTGGAGTCATAAAATTGCATAAGATCCGGAGTATATAGATAGAATTTTCAATTGTTGTAACAAATGTAGAATCTGAATAACTGGTTAATAAGTATGAGAATTTTGAGTAATTGAGATATGCCAAAATGATTTTATTTTGTGTAATTATTGGAAAGTTTGGAATGAATTAATTATAATCCAAAAGAAATTGCATGTCATACACCATTGCATCAGAACCTCCGCATGGTGAATAATCAAAAAAGAAATAGGAATGAATGGAATGAGAGAAAAGATCGAACGAAATCCAGAGCGAGAAAGATACAGAGAAACAGAGGAGAAGTTGTCACCGAATGTGAGTACGAATGAGAAAAGACAAATGGATGTGTATGCATTGTAACAATTAGCCCTTTATTTCGAGGGAAATAAAAGAGAACGAAAAGGAAAGAAGGGGACAATTTTACGAGTGTCGACAGCCGAGCTTTATGACCTGGATTAATTTTATTATTTTAAGGGGACGTCATAAACGTTACCAAATTCTATACTCGTTTTTTATAATCCCTTCCCTGATTCCGTCTTTGTCTTTTTTGTTTTTTCTTTTGAAATGTAAAATTACTTTATTACAAGTGAATCGATCTTGGGAATTGATTCCTACTGTCTCAATTCACCTTAATTGTTCTCGAGTTATTGAGGCACGACAGGGATTTATTCACGTTTCGATACCGGGCGATGAGAAAGTATTGTTCGTTTGGCTAGAGGTCCCAAAATTTTCGTTAATATTTATGAGACTCGATTTATGGCAAGGGTTAGATGACCACTCAGACGACATCAATTCTTGGAAATCCAGTAACGTAAACCCGCGAACAATGCGAGCGATGAATCATACACGCACACTCGATCATACTCGGGCTCGTGGCACACGAGCTTACATCATCAACAAAAAAAAATATACAAAAAAATATACAAAACTAAGAAACAAAAAATGGAGAGTAATGTCGACTTATCGACTATTCAAATTTTTTTTTTCTTTTTTTTTTTTTTTTTTACTCGAAATTCTTAATTTTAATTGCCGCTCGCCGCGGCGAGTTCAACGCTGCACGCGCGCGTTGACGAGAAAAATAATAGCGTCGCAAGAAAATGTTCAAATCACGACGCGACGCCGGTCAGCGCATCGAATGCGAGGCGGAATAGGATATTCGTGAGGCACTTAGCTGTCGATAGACGCGAAGCGATGAGACGACGCCGATGAAGCGAGGTCAAGATGGCGGGCGTTGTCCGAATTCTGCGTCGCGAGATCGTAGAAGAATGATGATCCTTTCCCACTCGTGGGATTCGATGAAGAGGGCTCGATCGATGCTTTCGAATAATTCCCGTCACAACGAGACAATTTGCGTCAAAAATGCTCTCTCACGCATGAGATGTCGGTCACTCTCGTGTGATTCAACGGCCCAGTCACACTCGGGTGCTGGAACGTTTTTTTAGGAATATGACAGACGAAGAACAATAGTTGCAGGGGTCGATGCGCCTCGCCGGCTTACACGTTTTATATCGATGCTTCACAGAAAATGATTTTGACCTACCTATGAATGCCGCGCACAAGAAATAGTCTCGGGGAAGCCTTTGAGAATATAGATATAGAAATAATGACGAACACGTTATAATAGAACGATGCTGTCCCCGAGACGATTCCGGGTGGACTGGGGCGAGGAATCACACGAGATGCCAGTGCTCGGATTTGGGGGAAGACCACGTGGCACGCTTCGTCACACGAGGGATCGCCGGAGATCGATATGCAGTGCCGGCGTTAGGGGGGGGCGTGATGGGGCGACGGCCCGGGGCGCTAAGTTTGGGGGGGCGCCGAGGTCGGGTCTCCTGCTGATGCGTACGCGTGGTATGATGGTGGGGGACGCTTGAAGTCTCCCCGATCAGGCCCGTAGCACGGAGTGCCGATGCGCAGATACAGCATGGGCGGGCATACGCTACCTCGATTTAACAAGGTGCGATGTGGAGCCGGTCCCGCCACTGGCCGTTAAATCGAGGTTCTAGTGTAATAGTCGGCGCATGTAAACGTGAGCGCTCAAAGCGCGTAAGCGCCCAAGACGAATGCAGCGTGTGCTCTATACGCTCTGTACTCTACGCATATCGAGTACGTTTACACCACGCTCTAAATCCGGTGTTACGAAAACCGGTTTAGTTAAACCAGGCGTTTACACGGTACCTAACACCCGCTTTACGTCGTAAAGCGGGTGTTAGGACCCATTTACACGCACTTTAACGCCTGATTTAACTACGCCAGTTTTCGTAACACCGGAATAAGAGCGTCGTGTAAACGTGCTCATAGTCTTATTGGCTCTGTAATATCGTTCTTCAAATATCCCAAATCCTTTATTCCTATTTTTTGTATTTAAAAATACTTCTCAATTTTTCTTTTAAATATATTTTTTTTCACGATTGTGAATTTTTCTAGTTTTTTTACTGCTTTTTTAAGAAGTACTATTAATAGGTTAACTACAATTGCAGGACTGCGTTCCGGATTTTTGCAATTATTCCGGTTACAGTTGCAAGTGGAGAACGCAGTTTTTCAAAATTAAAACTAATAAAAACGTATCTCCGATCAACAAAATCTCTCAATCGAGACGCTCTAATCTGGCTACTCTTTCGATTGAAAATGAAATCGCTGGACAATTAGATTTTTCTAATTTATTTCGTATATTTGCTGACAAAAAGGCCCGAAAAGTGAAATTTTACTGAAGAAAATTATTAAAAAAAACAATTCAAGAAAATTATTCAAAAATCAACAAAAGATTCAATCAAAATAAAAAGTAATAAAAAATATAAAATATGCATGAAATTTAAAAAAAAACAAAAAAAATGTTTAATTACAAAAAAATAAAAAATACAAAAAAATCAAAAAATTAAAAATTAAAAAAATTGAAAAATATAAATATAAGAAAAATTTTTAAATTTAAAATATAAAAAAAATTTGAAAAAAAAAGAGGAGCTACAAAAATTTCTACGTCCACGTCGTTGCTCTGGGTAACGCTAAAGAAAAGATGAAATTCTTAATATACGTTCACATTGGTTCAGTAAAAAACCAACACTCGATAATGATTTCCTTAAGTGGGCGCCACAATATCCTTGCCCGGGGCGTCAGTGGCCCCAACGCCGGCGCTGTCGATATGGATCTGTGATTCATACCTGCCATGCTAGATGGCTCGACGAGCTCGATTGAGCCTCGTCGATCGTTACAGCATGTGTGTGTGACATCGAGAGCCTATGACGGGTCAACGCGTGGCCCATAGGAGAAGTCAAATGCAAGTATGGAGGGGTGAGAGAGAGAGAGAGAGTGACCAGAATGAAGAAGAGGGGTTTACTCCTCCGCTGTGTGGAACCTCCAAAACGAGGGATAGAGTGAGTGAGAAAGTAAATACGAAATATGTAAGTATGAGACAGACAGAATGAGCGTCTTCATGAAAAGACGGCGTATATATGAAACAATTATTTCCTGATTATTAGGTAATAATGAAAGAATTATTATAAAGGAATGCTGGAGTGAATGTTATATCATAAGAATGAATTCTTGTTAATCATACACTACCGGCGAAAAGTTTCCGGACAAAAATTCGAAACACTTCCGTGACGGTTTTTCGTGCCATTTCGCCGGTAGTTGGGCTAGCCCAATTTAACCAACGCCGTTTTGAAGGGAAGGGTTTCACCTTCAATTTGGTTTTTTTAAAATATTTCTCTGATTTTTTTTACAGTCAGCACTGATTTTTTAAAACAACCGTTTTTTGTCGTTTTTTTTAACTGTTTTAAGTGGACCCCGTTTCTAGTAAAAAAATTTTTTATGCATTTCTTCGAGAGTAATCATAAAGGGGGAAATCCAAGCTTCAATTTCATTTTTGAGAAATTTTCCTACGATTTTTTTTTCCAAAAATATTTTGTTTTTCCCGAAAAAATGGATAATTTGAAAATTGCTCCGAAGTACGAAAACTATGAGGTTTACATTGAAACCTCAAGAGGGTGAAAAGTTGTATTAGGTTCTGCTTAATTGACCAGAATTTTTTCAGACTTTTTTTTCCGAAATTTTTTTTCCATTCATTGACGGTCGCAGCTTGATTAGTCTAAACACCAATCAATACCAACTATTATTATCCCTTAGCCCATACACGTATGAAGTTTCGACCCGATAGCTTAAAATTTATAAAAGTTAGCAGTTTTTTTGAAAAATTCAAAATTTTATTAAATTTATACTCTTCGATAGTTTGTCACCAAATTTAATACCAACCATCCTTGTCCCCTAACCTAGATATGTATAAAGTTTCGACCGGATAGCTAAAAATTTACAAAAATTAGCAGCACAGATTTTTTTTTTTTTGAAAAATTCAAAATTTCATTAAATCGTCACTCTTCGATGGATTGTCACCAATTTCAATACAAACCAACCTTGTCTCCTACTCTAGTTATGTACAAAGTTTCGACCCGATGGCTAAAAATTTACAAAAGTTAGCAGTACAGATTTTTTTTTTGAAAAATTCAAAATTCTGTAAAATTTGAAATTTTCGAGTAATTTTGAAAAAATTTCGAAAAAAAAAAATTTCGGAAAAAAAAGTCTGAAAAAATTCTGGTCAATTAAGCAGAACCTAATACAACTTTTCACCCTCTTGAGGTTTCAATGTAAACCTCATAGTTTTCGTACTTCGGAGCAATTTTCAAATTATCCATTTTTTCGGGAAAAACGGAATATTTTTGGAAAAAAAAATCGTAGGAAAATTTCTCAAAAATAAAATTGAAGCTTGGACTTCCCCCTTTATGATTACTCTCGAAGAAATGCATAAAAAAATTTTTTACTAGAAACGGGGTCCACTTAAAACAGTTAAAAAAAACGACAAAAAATGGTTGTTTTAAAAAATCAGTGCTGACTGTAAAAAAAATCAGAGAAATATTTAAAAAAAACCAAATTGAAGGTGAAACCCTTCCCTTCAAAACGGCGTTGGTTAAATTGGGCTAGCCCAACTACCGGCGAAATGGCACGAAAAACCGTCACGGAAGTGTTTCGAATTTTTGTCCGGAAACTTTTCGCCGGTAGTGAACGTATAAATTTTCGATTATATAGATTCTAGGGGATCATTGGGGACGCGAGGTGGAGGCGGCGGAGGAGCCTGGAGCGTCAAAGGCGTCTAAGGGCATACCTCCCCACCGCCGAAACTAAGCCATCCTAGAACACCCTATATAAGACCGGGTGATGAGCCCGCGGATGTTAGAAAATCGGCGGAATTTTAAGTAGACGAATCGCTGGCAGTCGGAGGCCAGAGTAGATCTTAGTTTTAAGTCGCGGTATGTCAGAATTGTCAGAGAACCGGGAGAAATTCTAAGAGATCGAATCGCTGTCCGTCGTGTCAATTATTTGTCTTTATATACCTTTCATCATTTTTGTCACAGTATCTCAAGTTTATTTTACTATATTTTATTCGACCGATTTCAATACCGGACAACTTTATTTTTGCGAACAATTTTATTTTTGTGGACAATATTTTCATTTTTATTTTTACTG
Organism: Rhorus exstirpatorius; assembly: GCA_963564615.1. NCBI lineage: Eukaryota > Metazoa > Arthropoda > Insecta > Hymenoptera > Ichneumonidae > Rhorus > Rhorus exstirpatorius. Next base: position 10,766,749 of record OY751314.1, on the reverse strand, counting down.
TGAACAAACATTTATTTTGCTTTTCGTGTGGACATTGTGTTTTGAAGACCAATAGATATTTGGTGAGAACATTTTGCTTTTGTGTTGGACACTGTTTTCGCCCTGCAACCAATTACCATTTCGTTCATCTTCGTGGTCCACCGTTTCTATCATCTTCATCGTCGAATCCCTGACCGATCATCATCATCATCATCATCATCATCAAAGCTTTTCATTTTTCTTTTCGTAAAAAGGGATCGTCAAGTAGTAAGTATCTCAAAATGTTTTCTCGCATGTGTCAGTATATCTTCGTTCGTGTTGCGCGGTGTTTCCGACCCCGGTCGACACCCCATGACGGCTCGAGGCCCGTAACCGAAACTACCGGGTTACTCACCGTTGAAACCCTATGAAATATTTTCGTCGTTGTTTTCCCTTTTCACGTTATTTTTTTTTATTAGATTCCGATTTTTGGTGTTGAATTCAGTTTTATAGAAGTTCAGATTTTTGTGTTAAATTTAGTTTCACGAAAAGGTCAATTTAAATTCAGTTTAGTGAAGAGTTATGTTATGTTAAATTCAGCTTCCCTGAAGGGTTATTGTTGTGTTAAATGCAGTGTCAAATTTGAATTATTTTTCGATTGGAATCTCTCCGTGTAAATTCAATCGAGTCGTGGTCGAGTAAATTCTGTGTTGTTTGTTTGTGTGAGTTGTCCTGTCCAATGACCATGGACCTTTTTCAGCTAAAAATAGCTGTCGTTGTAGTAGGGGTCATTTTAGTACTCGCGATAATTTCGTTTGTCCTTGCAGTTTGCGCGGATGAACCCCGGGAGGCTTATCTTGAGGATGGCCCTGTAGTTTATTTTCTCCCGCGTCAGTGAAAGTCGAGTATGCGTATTTTTATCAGAATTTATTTAATCTGTTCATACTTTTTTGTCCCTTTATATTACGAGTTTATTTGTCCGATTTTACCGGATTACAATTTATTTGTCTTGTTCAATGTGTCTCGCGAAAATTAAAGAGATTTGTTCGCGAGATTTTATTTGAATTTGCCATTGTTACCAAATTATGCACTCTCCGCCCATCCTGAGCAATTTTCCGCAAGGTTAGGCTCAAAACAGGGCAATAACCTGGCCAATGCCGATTTTATCTCGAATAACGTGTTAAAGGGAAAGCCGCGCTTTTCTTGGCCGAGATGAGAAAAATCGAGGGTCAGGACATAACACAACCAAAACCCAAACAAAGCCCAAACACCCAAAACCCGAACAGGCCAAGCACCCATTACCCAAACAAAGCCATGGTAATTTTCTCGATTGACTACTTTTCCAAATTTTATTGTTTTTTTTTTTCGACAAAACTTCATTTAGGCACTAACAATGATAATCAGGCGCTAGAGTTTGAAAAAGTTGAATAAATAAATAAATAATAAATAAAATCGGTTTTTCCTTATTATTTTGCGCGCACTCCTGTTCTTTACTCTAGTACAGCACTAGAGCGAGAAAAAGAAAACCAAACCCAAACCAAAAACCAAGCCCAAACCGAAAACCGAACCCAAACCAAAAACCAAACCGAAAACCAAACCCAAACCGAAAACCAAACCTGAAACCTAAACCACACCTAAACCCAAACCCAAAACCAAACCCAAACCAAAAACCGAACCCAAACCCAATCCGAAAACCCAAACAAAGCCATTCATCCAAAACCTAAACCCAATCCTAACCCCAAACACCCAAAACCCAAACAAAGCCAAACACCCAAAACCCAAAAAAAGCCCAAAAACCCAAAACCGAAACGAATCCCAAACACCCAAAACCCAAACAAAGCCAAACACTCAAAACCCAAACAAAGCCAAACACACAAAACCCAAACGAAGCACCCAAACCCAAACACACAAACCACTTTTATCTTGCAATCCTTGTTTTATATTTGTATTTTTTTGTCTATTGTTCGATACGATTCACATTTTTTTTCATATTTATATTTTAAACATTTTTTTGGTACTGATCTTCTGCATCTGGTGCTTAAACGTCTTGGCACCGAAACTTCCTGGTGCTAAAACATCTCAGTGCCAAAACTTCGAGCGCCAGAACGATCGCACCAAAACGGTCGCGCCGAAACGGCCGCGCCAAAACGTACTGCTTTCTATCCCCCCGGTACACAAAATTTGAAAAATACAGTCACAACGGAGAACAGTATCAGTAATCGCTATACCCTTGTAGATAGGTCATTCGTTGCTAAACTATCTCTGCCTGTGATCTGTACCGTTCTAAGTTATTCTCCGCTCTCTATGTAAAAGAACTGCTGCAGCTGCTGAACGATACCGCGTGAGTATGCCCATAGCTATTGACTCTAGAGCGCTACGGAACGATACGTCGTCAACTTACCTATGTATATTCGCAGAGTATACCTATTGTGATTATAGATATACTCGTGTCGCATCTCCAGATCACATTATATACATTAAATTTATTATTTTCCATACGAATAAAAAGATAAGCAAATTCGAGCAAGCCTGAGCAACGATGAGACATGCACGTGGTGCTGACGGTGCATTTCGCGTGCGCCGAGAAGTTTTCGTAATATTATCCCTAAATTCGCGTGGAGCTTGTCTCCAAGCAGCTGTATAACACAGTAATCATTGTTATTTTAATCGAGTAACATCGGGAAAACATGTACGCGACGTCGCTCGGCTAAAATATTATTCGTTTAAATAATTTATGTGCTCTCAGGATTAACGTGTGTGCTCGTGCTAATAAAAACATTTAAAAAAGACGTGGCTCACGGAGATGAGTATAACGAATGCATCTGTGCGGGTTTTCATTCTATCGTTTTTTCAAATAATTTCTGTGTAGATCCCTCAAACTTTATTATCAGCAAATATCGGCAAAATGATTTAACGCTAATGGAAAAGAGCGAGTGCATTTCAACCACTTAACAATTATACGGGGTGGTGATTTTTTTTGTTCGTGAATTCGGAATTAATTTTGTACTTCCAAAATAACGAAGGGAGGCAGTCAGAGAAAGTGCGCTTGAGAGAAGGAGGAAAAAGAAAAAGCCTAAGCGACAGACGCGAGAGAGAGATGCATCCAATAAACTTGAAAAAAGCGCAGGTATAAATATTTAATAATGATAATAATAGCTCAGAGAGAGAGAGGAAGATGGGAACATAGATAATAATAATAATCATAGTAAAATTCGAAAATCAATAATAATAACTCAAAGAGAGAGAGAGAGAGAGAGAGAAAAAAATCATGCATATTATTATTTTATTAAGCGGGCCACTATGGCGAACCCACAGAACTCTTCCCCCACCAACACTCCCCACCATTACCCCCACCACGCTCTAAAAGAGGCTTCGACGTGGGGGAAAGTGGTGGGGATATGAGTGAGGGTCGCCATAGTGGTCCACATACTACTCCCGTGTACATCGAGTAAGTTCGTTCCATTATCTTTTTTTTTCATTGATAATATTTCATTCGGGTGAGTTTCATTATTTTTCTTCAATTCGAGTAATTTTTCGCGAGCACACGTGCTCGCCATATTGGCTGCGTGCCTTATTCCCCGTTGTATTATATAACTCATGGGTGTGGCGACGTAGCACGGTCCCTTCCGATCGAGCCCTTTTTATCAATTGCGTATTATTTTTCAGTTTAATTGTTGAGTTCGATTAATATCGCTTTTTCCGATAACCCGACACGGGTAATAATTAAGAGGCCTGCGAGCCGGTAAATTCACGTCCCTGAAATTTCCCTGCATAATTAGAGTCCCCTTCGTTCCGAGATATTTGATTCCCTTTTCTTATTATTGCATTTTCTTCTCTTCTTTCCTTTTTTTGCGATCATTGTCTGTATCGAGCGAGAGAATATTTGTCGTCGAGTAAGACGACTGGCGCCCAACAAAATTATTATTTAGACACGATAAAAGATCTTTTTTTTTGTACTTTTCATTACGTTATTTTTTAAAAATAAATTGGAGATTGTAATTTTTATCATAATTTCATATACTGATTTAGTTCTGCATTTTCCCCTTGATCTTTCCCTATGAAGCCCGGGTTCGCCCGGTTATCGTCCAGCTGAATTCAGAAAGACCGTGACAATATATGCATTGTAACGAGACAGACTGGGCATTCTACCGTGACAATCATAATCGCCTATTTTGTCATCCTTTTTTCATAACCATAGTCGATAAATTTCGCGATTCCCCGAAATCCCGAAATAGAATCTATCCTTCCAAGAAGCCCATGACGTAACTATCGTACCATGTGCAAAAGCTCTAGAAGCTTGGCAAAATTGCCCTACCCCAAACCCTTCGACCAATGAAATCACGGCGCTGATTGCTTATGAAAAGGTATTTAAGATCCAGACGAGCAAGACTCGTCCTCATTTTAATCAACGTTATCGGTGAGCATTATCGTGTCAAGCGATATCTTGACATTCCGTATTTACGACGAACTCTCGTCACAATTCGATATTCACTTCGTGTACGCGTCTTTCGAGATTCTCAACGACTTTTTTATTACATTCTTGGCCAACGAGGACTCCATTAGAACGACATCTATGCGACATCAACTCACACGTCTATCGCAAATTGTCGTTTTCAAGACTCTTCGTGATCATCACTGACTCGTCCTTTTTAGGATGAATCAATTATAACGTACTTCCTTTGTTTTTCTCAAGACAAAGCAAATAACAATTCTAGTTCATCCTTATTGAATAAAAGATTTCAGGTGATAGGGAACCTGGTTTGCTTGAAGCCCCCGCACTGCGTCGGAAAGTTGGTTAGCTAACCAGGTGCACGTCTCAGAAAATAAACCTCGAGGTAGGGAGCCGGAATCCTTGGAAAAACCTTCAGCACTGTGGCTGAGGGCGGGAACAAGGATGAAGGTGCATTGCTGAGAAAACCCTCCACGAGTGCTAAGCTTCACTTATCCTCGTGATACATTAACATCAACTCTTGAGTCTTTCTGACCATCTGTCCTTATAAATTGCAAACCTATTGAGAATCTTTTAGAATTATTTAAATTGAGGCGAGTGGCCTTCCACTCCCAGGACGCTGGCTAAACCGTATAAATTTCAGTCAGCCGACAATTAGAAAATCATTCTCATATCATTCAGCGAATGATTTTTGTACACACACACACACACACTCATACACACACACACAGACGAACTGACACTCGGGTAACCAGGCAGAACATAACACAGCCCCACAAAAAAAAAAGGTCGTGATTTGGGGGACTGACTATGGTATTCCTATGTATTTTTTGACGCTGAATCCGAATCTGAGGTCAAAAAAATTCCTTGACCCCCAAACTTAAGGTCAAATCAAGGTCAATTCTCTAGGTCAGAATCTATTGTTAACGGAGTAAACCAAGATATCTATACGTTTTTTGGGTCGCTGAATCTAAATCCGATGTCCGTTTGACCCCATCACGTTAGGTTCAAGGTCAATTGAAGGTCAAATGTTCTATTTCCACAAAAACTTCATTTTTGATCCTAGATTCGGAAAGAGCGGCAAATTCTACATTCAGATACGTTTATAGAAATTTTTGTACATGACCTCTAAATGTCATACGAAGGTCAAACAATTTCACAGGCACACAAAAAAGTGGGATGTTTGAAAGACAAGACAATGTATCAATACATTTTTGGGGTCGCTGAATCCGAATCCGGGGTCTGTTTGATCCGATCACGTTAGGTTCAAGGTCAGATCAAGGTCGAATCTAGAGAATCGATTTCCCACGAAGTAAACCGAGATATGTATGCATTTTCGGGGTCCCTGAATCCAAATCTGAGGTCCGGTTGAACTGATCAGGCCCGACTCAAGGTCGGATCAAGGTCAAATCTTGAGAATCTATTGCTAATGAACTAGGCCATCTCTATTTTGTTAACTCTTCGTTGTTATTGCTATGATCGGACCTGTGATTGAACTGCTGGAAGTGGAATTGGGGCTATTGGTTGAACCTACAATTGTAGGTTCTGAACCTACAATTGTGTTGTAATTGAACTAGGCCATCTCTATTTTGTTAACTCTTCGTTGTTATTGCTATGATCAAACCTGAGATTGAACTACTGGAAGTGAGGCTATTGGTTGAACCTACAATTGTAGGTTCAACCAATAGCCCCAATTCCACTTCCAGTAGTTCAATCACAGGTCCGATCATAGCAATAACAACGAAGAGTTAACAAAATAGAGATGACCTAGTTCATTAGCAATAGATTCTCAAGATTTGACCTTGATCCGATCTTGAGTCGGGCCTGATCAGTTCAAACGGACCTCAGATTTGGATTCAGGGACCCCAAAAATGCATAGATATCTCGGTTTACTTCGTTGGCAATCAATTCTCTAGATTCGACCTTGATCTGACCTTGAACCTAACGTGATCGGATCAAACAGACCCCGGATTCGGATTCAGCGACCCCAAAAATGTATTGGTAACATGGTGTTGTCTTTCAAACATCCCAATTTTTTTTGTGTGCCTGTGAAATTGTTTGACCTTCGTATGACATGTAGAGGTCATGTACAAAAATTTCTATAAACGTATCTGAATGTAGAATTTTCCGCTCTTTCCGAATCTAGGATCAAAAATGAAGTTTTTGTGGAAATAGAACATTTGACCTTCAATTGACCTTGAACCTAACGTGATGGGGTCAAACGGACATCGGATTCGGATTCAGCGACCCCAAAAACGTATAGATATCTTGGTTTACTTCGTTAACAATAGATTCTCTAGATTTAACCTTGATTTGACTTTAAGTTTGGGGGTCAACGAATTTTTTTGACCTCAGATTCGGATTCAGCGTCGAAAAATACATAGGAATACCATAGTAAGTCCCCCAAATCACGACCTTTTTTTTTTGTGGGGCTGTGTAATAGAGAGACGTCGCGTCTCAACGCAAATCGAGTCTCGAAATATTCCGTACAGTCTCAATTCACATAAGTAGCGAGTTGAGACAATAAAGACGGACGGACGTACGAGGACAGTAAAGCGATTCGAATCAGACATACGAACTATGACTGTTTCCTTAACATCTTAGAGTCATTTCCCCTACATTGCTTTCCGCGTTAATCGTACCTATCATCCCAACCTGTCTGCTCCCTATTGCCCAGTTGCCACTGGATTAAAGTTTTGCTTATCCGTAAGGAGGCCTTGCTTCTCAAGGCTCTCCTCCCCTTTAAGTGGCCCACTTTTTATACGCCTATGATGAAGGGTCACGTTATTCCCAGGTCCTCCGGACCCGATGGGAAATAACTCTGTAACCTGATCTGAGGCATCCTCGAAAAACAACATAAAAGAATTATCATATTTTAGATTGGTAAACCTCTCTTATTACACAAAAGTCACTGACCTCGGGCCTGTGTCGAACCATATTTTCGCCTGGACGAAACAACGGGACGACAAACGAGTACACATAACAAAGGTAACAAGTAAAATAAAGAAAAAAGCAAAATCATGAATTCCTTCTAATATTATTATTAGAGGAATTTCACGAAACGTTTCAGTATATTTGTATATACTTGGGGTTCGTATGACTCGGGCGTTACGCGAGCTTGCTGAGATTGAGTTGTTCATGTGTTTGGGTTGGGTTTAGGTTGTGTTTAGGTTGGGTTAGGCTTAGGTTGGGTTTGGGTTTGGGTTCGGTTTAGGTTGGTCGTCTTTTTCAAATTGGGCACCCCATGTAAGGTCAATTCCTGAAACAGCGGCGGTGGCGGCAGCAGCGATATATCTTTATAATATAGAACGATATATATATACATATATATACATTGTGGCGCGGCAACTTCTTTGCGGCCATAATTTAACAATTATCGAGGAAAAATCGGGTTATATAGCCAAGTCCGGCTTTTGTTTCCATTTTGAGCGCGACACGAGGTGCGCGAGAAATTTTCGAGAATTTTCTCTGAGAGTCGAGGAGTGGGGGAAGGCTCGGGGAACGTGGGCCCACGCGCCACGAGGCGAGAGAGCCTCAAGTTTCGTTTTGACGAGCGAACAGACAGAAGGGCCGAAGAGTAGTAACTCAGTGCGAAATTTTCTACTCTTTGAAAAACTCTATTGTTCAGTAGTTTCGACGTAAATTCTTTCGTGCAGTTCAATAGACGGCCCAGAGCCCCGAAAGTGCTTTTCAACGATAGTGAAAAACATAGTTTCGTGTAGACGAGTCCCCCGACGTCGCACAATCGAGATCCCATTCGATTCGTCGGGAGAGGAATATAAGTCGTCGAGGACGCGTTCCCGTCTCGGGCTCTATAGAGAGAGAAGCAGGAAGGCGTGATCGTGAGAGGGAACGAGTGCGAGTGAGAGGGGTCTCCATAAGCGAAATACACGGTAATTACGAGACAATTATTGCAGTTATTCCCAATTATTCTCCCCTCACCTCCCTCGCTCCGTGGGTGTATTGAATTATTTATTTCGACGTGTCGGTAGCCTCGAACAACGAATCCACCTCCCAGTGCCGTATTCTCACAAGCTCTATTCCGCGAGATTTCGGTCGGGACACCCGTGGCTAAGGCAAGAGGCCACATGAAAATTAATTCTTCCTGGCGCCCAATATAGAGATTCGTAAAATAATATCTGGATTGATTGAGTCGGCACGCATTTGTCTAAACTGCGCCCCGGTAACAAGCCGCGACCGGGGTTATTGACGGTTTATGTTACAACATACTAGGGGTTCGTATGGCTCAAGCGCTACGCGCCCTCGCAGGTATTGGGTTGTTTATATTTTTGGTTTGGGTTTGGGTTGGCCATCCTTTTCAAATTGGACACCCGGTATAAGCTTAATTCCTGAAACAGCGGCGGCGGCGGCGGCAGCGGCGATATATCTTTATTTTATAGAAAGATATGTACTAGGGAGGCTTCGCCCCCCTGCGCGCTTTGCTTGTGTTTGTGTTGGTGGTTAGAGAAAAACATTCTGGAAAGATGTTTCAATAAAAATCCGTTTATATTTGAGTTTTTTGGGTTTTGGTCATGAGTTTGAGTTTGATTGATATGTCGATGTAGCGATATATTGATTCTTGACATGATTCGATATCGATATATCGATTACTGGCACGGTTCAATACATCGATATATCGGTTCTTAACACGGTTCGATATATCGATTCTCAACACGGTTCGATACATCGATGTATCGATTCTTGACACGGTTTGATATATCGATATATCTATTTTTGACACGATTCGATATATTGATCTATCGATGCTTGACGCAGTTCGATATATCGAAACTTTATCGATATATCGATATATTTTGGGTTTTGGTTATGAGTTTGGGTTTGATTGACATATCGATACATTGATTCTTGGCGTGATTCGATATATTGATTTATCGATTTCTCGATTCTTGAGGCGATTCGATATATCGATATATCAATTTATCGATTCTTGACACGATTCGATATATCGATTACTGACACGGTTCGATATATCGTGTGACGGGAATCTCGCGATTCGCGTCACCTTCGGCCCATCTCACCATCCTCGACGCCGGGAGAGCCGTTGAGCGCCAAGTAATCTTTTTAATTGAACGGCGGGAATTACTAAACCCGTGAAACTTAACCGGAACTTTAGAAAGACGTAAACGAAACACGAAAAAGAGACGCCGGCGTGTTGGATGGCGAGATCGGTGACGGTATACCCGACTCGCTGAGTGTGTAGGTTGTGGAGAGAGGGCGTGGACGGCTGGCTAACTCTCGAGTGCCTTCATGATCTGAAATAACTGAACTCAACACCAGAAAAGTATGGGGCCTTGGTTCAGGCTAATTTATTGATTCTTTTACGATAGCTCATAACTTCGATAGCTGATAAGAAAACGAAGAGAACGGAGGCGATAACGAATAGAAAAATTCGGTAACGACGGTAACTTCGATACTTAACTAAATTCGATAACGACATTCAATTCAACGCTTAACTAAATTCGATAACGACGATAACCTTGATACTTAAATACATTTGATAACGACGGTAAATGGGGTAACTTAAAATGAATTCGGTAACGACGATAATTCGATGCTTAAATTAATTCGATAACGATGATAGACTCGGAAACGGGAACGTGGACAGAGAGCTCGAAAGTACGATAGCGTGACGACAACGACAAAATAATTTCGGTAACTCGAGAACAGAAATTCCTCGCAATCGAGATCACAAAAAGGTAGTTAGAGGGTAACGGTAGCATAATGGGAACGAAACGAGAGCAAATTCGGTAACTAACGATATCAGAGAAGGTGCGAACGTTAAAAAGATAGCTCGAGAGAAACGATAGCGTAGCGATACGAGAGCAAACGCGGTAACATGACGGAAGCTTCCCGAGCAGCGAACCGCTCGGGTCGAGAGCAGGAGCAGAGAAAGAGAGTGAGCTCCGAGCGGCGAACCACTCGGATCGAGAGCTACGCAGAAAGAGAGCGAGCTCCGAGCGGCAAACCACTCGGATCGAAAGCCACGCAGAAAGAGAGCGAATCGAACAGGTAAATCGATCGAGACGATAACGAGGAGGGAGAGGGACGAGTACGCGCACGCGTAACGAGAACTCGCGATCCCCCTCGTCTCCTGACGTCACAACGACTCGAGCGCCTTATCTCGAAACGTAACTGACCGGCAAATTCAAACGATAACGCTAAACTCAATTGAGACAACTATTCATGAAACGAAGAACGTAGACACGCCGAGATGTTGCGGCGGGTGGATCCTGTTGCTCGCAATGATTGTCCTTCGCGGGGTCTTCTTCTGGTACGGGCAAATCGGAGACCAACTATAACTAATACTACGATAATGGTGCGATTGGGCAATCCGTGGCGGATGGGGAATCGCGGGCCCATACGCCAGCGGCCTTCCATACAGAAACGTAACTCAACCTGCCCTTCTTTACCCATACCTTTTCGCGAAGCGCCGAGAGTCGCACTCGAACCTTTAGACTCCCACGGATTACTTCCTTCGACACCGAGTATACCGGGTGGCTCATTGTTTCGGCCCCTATCCACGGTAACTCGGTGTCTTATTTCGCGTCGATCCGATAACTACGGGACGAGAGCTTCCGATAACGCAAAACCGAAAAATTACACGCTAATTGCTAAAATTACCATGTATTATTCGAGAACATAGAAAACCCTGGTCGGGACGACCTGTGACGCCAAAAACCGAAAAATTGCGTCACAATCGATATATCAATTCTTGACACGATTCGATGTATTTATATATATACTAGGGGTGCGTAGGGCGCTACGCGCCCTCACTTGGGTTTGGGTTTTGGGTTGGTCATCCTTTTCAAATTGGACACCCGGTATAAGCTCAAATCCTGAAACAGCAGCGGCGGCAGCGGCGGCGGCCGCGATATATCTTTATATTATAGAGAGATATATAAATACATACAAAAAGAAGATATATCGATTCTTGACGCAGTTCGGTATATCGATTATTGACACGATTCGATGTATCAATATATCGATATATCTCTTCTTGACACGGTTCGATATATCGATTAAAAAAGCATAAGGAAGGTGAGAAAAGGGGGTTAGTTATGTGTTATTTTTGTAAGTGGTATCCCCCTTCCTATTACGACTATTAGGCCTTATTAGGCCATTAGGCATTGGCATGGTTCGATATATCGATATATCGATATATCGATTCTTGACACGGTTCGTTAAGTACGCAGGGGGGCGAAGCCCTCCTAGTATAAATATGTATTGATACAGTGCGACCTCAATTTTCTTGCACCTGGAGGGAGGACTGGAAAAGAATCGGGGTTCAGCTAAGAAGGCGTTGCTAGCGCTTGGTGGGGACGTTCGTGTGCGTTGGTGTGGCGCTTGTGTCTATGTAGTAGGTTACAGGTTCTATACTTCCCCACTTTCGGTTAGATAGAGTGGGGGCACATATATAGGGGAATGCAAAAAAATCGGGGTGCAAGAAAATCGGGGTCGCACTCTATATCGATTCTTTCGGTTTAGGGTTTATGTGTATGACAAATATCATATTTATATATGGTTCTATATTATATAAAGATATTTCCGCCGCCGCTGTTTCAGGAAATGAGCTAATAACGGGCGTCCAATTTCGAAAAGGATGACTGAGAATCGAACTTATAACTTATAATTTTGAAAGGATGACCGAAAATCGAACTGATAATGGGTATCCAATTTTAAAAGGTGAACCAAGAATCGAACTTATAACGGGTGTCCAATTTCAAAAGGATGACCAACCCAACCCAACCTAAACCGAACATAACCTCACCTAGGTTACCTTGGTTACCTAGATTACCTAGGTTACCTTGGTTACCTAGGTTACCGAGGTGAGGTTAGGTATTCTTGACACGGCGGCGGCGATATCTTTATATAATATAGAACGATATATATATTGTTATGAACACGGAGAGTAGCCTAATAAAATACACAGGGTAGAAGAAACGACGAACGAAACTCGTCATTGACAGAACTGACGAACTGACGATCGAACCTTTAGTTGCTTAGGAGTCTCGGGATAAACGTCATGAAGTACGGCCGTACTATGATAAGCGATCAGGGATCATACCTATTGTAATTAATAAACCCGCCCCAAAAACAAATATCCACGTTATCATTTCTGTTGAGAATTGTTCCGTGTGTGTCGTGTGAAAGAATGCGAGAGCGCTGATTTGTCGGTCGGGTCGGAGCGAGTGACGAATGAGCGAGCGACGAATGAGTGAGCGAGAAGAGAGAGAGAGAGGAAACGCGTGCACGAGTCAGTCGCCATACTAGCAAGCAAGAGAGCACATGTGAAGCGAGAGCATAAGAGATAAGAAACGAAATAAATATCTGTTAATTCGAAGTGGATAAACGTGCATAGTTCTTTTTATCCTTCTCACCATCCCAGTCAACATCTGTTTTAACAGGTTATGGGCCCAGACACCCGTTAAGTGTGCAGAGTGAGAAAAAAAAAGTGACTGTTCGGAAAGTGTAGAGCGCGGGACACGAGGTCGGAAAGCGGCAGCCATATTGAACGTTCGTTATACCGGTGTATTCGCACGTGGCCGCGAGGCGAAATTAAATCGAAGATGTCTGACGCGATCTCTACGAAGAACGTCACGAAATTCGACGGAAACGATTTTCAGACGTGGAAGTTTCAGATGAAAATGTTATTTATCGCGAACCGCATATTCGACGTGGTCGATGGAACGCGGCAAAGACCGGGCAACGATGCCACGGCAGCGGATCGGGCCACGTGGGTGGCGGACGATGCGCGCGCGAGTTTCTTATTGGCCTCGACACTCGAGCCGGATCAGTTGCGACCGTTATTAACGTGCAGTTCGGCGAGTGTAATGTGGCAAAGATTAGCTAGTGTGCACGAGCAAAAGTCGGCATCAAACAAACTCTTGCTCATGACGAGACTCTACGAGTACAAAATGGCGCCAGAAGATTCGATGATGCAACACATAGCTACACGGTTAAAAATGTTATGAAATTTACAATACTTTACTGTACCAAAGTAATTGAAATTTACAAACATGGTATATGAAACGTAAATTCATACCATCGTATCGCTAAATTAATAGAGTGATATTAATTTTAATATACTATGGGGAATTTAATATACACAAGTTTGAATACTGAAAACTCGTAAACTAATTTTTCGAATACGTTATGTAATGCTACAATTTTTGTTATAATAATCAAAATTCTTGTATATGAACTCATTTATCAGTAACGATGTATTACAAAAACAAGACAACTTTGAATTTTAATTGCAACCGAATGAAAAATACAATGTACGTGAAAATGAATATTACGATACGTACAATACATCTGCAATAATTGTCTTTTAAAATTGTAAAGCAAAACCGAAATCGAAATTTCATATACAATAAATTCTAAATTACAAAATCTAATATGGTCGATCCACTATGGTGGATCGAAAATTTTGAAAATGCCATGTTATCAAATTTTGATCAAACTTTCTATTCAATTGTTTTGAGGTCACTGAACACAGATTTGAGATAAGGATTACGTGCATGCGTACGCGTGTGTGTGTGCATTCACGTTCATGTATGTGGGAAAGTGTGCTGTGTGTGTGTTTGCATGCGGCCACACCGGTACGTATACGTGCATGCGCGCGCGTGCGCGCGCGTATGTGTGTGTGTGTGTGTGTGTGTGTGTGTGTGTGTGTGTGTGTGTGTGTGTGTGCGTGTGTGTGTGTGTGTGTGTGTGTGTGTGGCGTGTGTGTGTGTGTGTGCGCGTGCATGCGTGTGTGTGCGTGCGTGTGTGAAAATGAGTGTAGGTGTGTGTGTGTGTGCGTGCGCGCGTGCGTGTGTGTGTGTGTGCGCGCGCGCGTGTCTGTGTGTGTGTGTGTCTGTGCGTGCGTCATGTGCATGCACGCGCGCGCGCACGTTCATGCGTGCGTGTGTGTGTGTGTGTTGTAATTTTGACGTCAAGTTCATGTTCAGTAATCCGAAAAACCCCTATATGCAGAGTTAAATCGAAATCTGACAAGTCATGTCATTCTGAGAATTCTCGAGCCACCCCTATGGATCCGTCATGATGCATTTTTTAATTTTGACCTCAAATTTGTGTTTACCAACCAAAAAAAAACTCCTGAATAGATAGTTAGAGTGAACCTGACAAGTTATGGCATTTTTAGAATTTTCGATCCACCATATTGGATTCGTCACGTTTAATTTTGTTATTGCTTCCAAAACCAACATGATTATACTAAATAAAGGGTTGAACACGCTACGACCGCCATTCCTTGAGTAGCTCCCAACATACAACTGATCAAGTGTTCTCTGGCGTGTCAAATACATGATATGAATAACCAAAGTTCATAAGCAGTCGATAGCGTAGTGGGTAGCGTGTTAGGTACATAGGTAGAATAGGTAAGTAGGTCGCAGGTTCGAGTCCCGGTCGAGGAGAAAAAAAATTCTGTCGAGAAATCCGTGCATGATTTTTTTTTTTTTTTTCCAGTGTAACCCTCCATGACCTCTAGCAACCACGAAATATGCGCTTGTAACTATTTTTCAAGTGATATATTAAGTATTTGTTTAAATTTTGCTGCAAAAAATATTAGCAAACATTTATTAATTTTCATGAACGTTGAACTGAAAATTCAATCAAGACTGCGTACGTTTCAAATGCACAAGTGTACTGATATTCCATGCGGTAATATTATTTTTAATATACATGGTAGTACATTTAATATACATCCCTATATGGATATCAGTAAATGTGTCTTGATTTTACTAAAGTTTAAGTGGAAAATTCCTACAAAGGTTATAACTTTTCAATCTATCTGTGTAGTAATATCACTGCTCGATACCTTCACTTTTACAATACGAGTATTGTAATATTAAGTACCGTATTTGAAATTTCATAAGCGGTATCCGCATAAAAGCTTCCTATACATGTGTATTAATTTTCATATAGAAACTTTTTACAGTGTAAGGTACAGAACATGGCGGCTCAATTGATCGATCTCGGCGAGGGAGTGTCAGACAGTACAATAATGGCGAAAATTCTCGGGAGTTTAACCGCGAAATACGCAACGTTTCAAACAGCGTGGGACAACGTGCCGTCAAATTTACAGAATCTCGAGAGCTTACAAGAGAGACTTCTGCGGGAAGAGGCGCGATTGTCGGCGAACGATGAAGCTCCGGGAGCTTTTTCGGCAACGAGAAAAGTGAACGAAAATAAAAACGGAAAAGTGAGTTCGCAAGACGTGAAAAAGAAACGAAGCGTGCGCGACAAGTCGAAATTCAAGTGTTTTAACTGTCACGAACACGGACATTTTGCGCGTGATTGTCGAAACAAAAGGCGGGAAAACGGCGACGGTGATACGAGTGGGTCACGTGATTGTGCTTTCGTCGTCGAGCAAACGTGCTCGAGACGCTCGAGCAAAGTCGGTAAAGACGAGACGTACAAAATTTCAGGCGATATCGCGAGTTCAGTGCTTCGAGCCCCCAAAAGCGAATCGTGGATATCAGATAGTGGTGCGTCGCGTCATATTACGTACAGGCGTGAGTGGCTCAGAGAGTATCGTGAAATTGTAGATGGCGGCTCGGTGTCTCTCGGAGACGACAAACAGTGTAAAGTGTTGGTGAAGGAACAATCGCGATCGAGAAATACGTAGATGGCGCGTGGAGCTCAGCGACAATAGAGAAAGTTCTGTACGTTCCGCACATGAAAAAGAACTTGTTCTCGGTCGGAGTGTGCACCTCTCGAGGGTACGATGTGTCGTTCTCGGGTAAACAAATGATCATAAGAAACAATGGTGACGTCATCGCGTGGGGAATCAAACAAGAGAACCAGATCTACAGGATGCTGTTTCGAGTGGAGGGCGCAGAAAAAGAAAATAACGAGGCGAACGTAGCGAAGATGAATTTCCAAATCTGGCATGAGAGATTTGGACATGTGAACGGGCGAGCGCTACGCGAACTGGTGGACAAAAGACTCGTCGAAGGGGTTGAATTGCCGAAAACTGGTGAGGTATTTTGCGAAGATTGTCAATTAAGTAAATCGCACCGGAAAATGTTTTAAAAAAAACGTGTGCGTGCAAGTACCGTACCGGGAGAAGTAATGCACACAGAGGTGTGTGGGCCAATGCCCGTCGAGTCACAAGGGGGTTCGCGTTTCTTACTTACGTTCAAGGACGACGCCACGAGTTTTCGACATATTTATTTCTTGCGTCATAAGAGCGATGTACTGAGTAAATTTAAAGTGTTTGATAAATTGATCGAAAATAAATTCGGGAGAACGATGCGGGTCCTAAGATCCGATAATGGGCGTGAATTTAGAAATAAAGAGATGAAAAAATATCTCGATTCGCGCGGGATTCAGCGAGAGTATACGGCACCGTATACTCCCGAACAGAACGGGAAAGCGGAACGCGACAATCGTACGTTGATTGAAAGCGCGAGAACAATGTTGCACGCGAAAGGTTTGCCGGAGAAATTATGGGCAGAGGCGTGTAGCACGGCGATCTATTTAATGAATAGAGCGAGTTCGTCGAGCGTGCGGAACGGTGCGACGCCGTACGAAATGTGGCTCGGTCAGAAGCCAAACTTGAGTCATTTGCGTATCTTCGGGTCCGAGGCGATCGTAAATACCCCGAAACAGAAAACAACGAAATTCGAGGAACGGGCTAAGAAAATGATACTTGTCGGTTACGATTCGAATTCGAAAAATTACCGCGTGTATGATCCGACGACGAAGAAAGTTTCGGTTACGCAAAACGTTGTTTTTAATGAAAAAATCGGGAAAATTACGCTGTCAGGGAACAGAGAGTCGGACGATGAAATGGTTCTACCAAAGGTGGAAGCAAGGGCAGCTCCAGTACGAGAGGAGTACGACGATCAAGATGGCGAGGAAGACGAGGTGTTCATGCTAGCAAATGAAGAAGCGGAAAATGCTCCGCCAGGGTTGGCTGATCAAACACTGGTCGAGAACGCGCGTACATTACGCGATTGAGGGTCCCTGAGGCGACCGTCGCGATACGAATTAAACGTGGCCGAGTTCGAGGTTCCGGAATCGTTCGAGGAAGCGATGCGCAGCAGCGACGTTGATAAATGGGTCGAAGCGATTGGTAAGGAACTGAAAGCTCACGACGAGAATAAAACGTGGACAATAGTGAAAAAAGAA
This sequence comes from Rhorus exstirpatorius, assembly GCA_963564615.1. Classification (NCBI taxonomy): domain Eukaryota; kingdom Metazoa; phylum Arthropoda; class Insecta; order Hymenoptera; family Ichneumonidae; genus Rhorus; species Rhorus exstirpatorius. The sequence goes on along the minus strand of OY751314.1, from coordinate 10,749,180 downwards.
CCCGAAATGAAGACAGTCGATTCGAAATGGGTATTTAAAGTCGTAAAGAACGTGAGAGGCGACGTAGTGAAGTTCAAGGCGCGTCTCTGCGCACGTGGCTTTATGCAACGAAGAGGGATTGACTTCACTGAAACGTTCGCTCCGGTCGTACGCTACGACTCGCTGAGGGTGCTGTTGGCCATCGTCGCGGAAAAGGATCTCGAGCTAGCGCAATTCGACGTGAAAACGGCATTCCTTTACGGGAAACTGGATACTGAGGTTTTCATGGAAGTGCCAAAAGGGTTGACAGTGAAACAAAGAGACGCGAAAGAGGTCGTTTGTCGACTGGAAAAATCTCTATACGGTCTCAAACAGTCACCTCGCTGTTGGAATCGCGAGTTCAGTGCGTTTTTGAGACAGTTTGAGTTCCGCGAGACCGACGCAGATAAATGTATCTTTGTCGGTAAGGTAGCGCGATCGGTGGTGTACTTAGCGTTGTTCGTGGACGATGGTTTGATTGCGGCGGAGTCGAGAGAGGCTGTAGAGTGTGTTCTCAAGCATCTTGAAGAATCGTTTAGAATTACGATTGGCGATACAAGGCTATTTGTCGGAATGCAGATCGAGCGCGATCGCAAAGAGAGACGTTTGTTCGTTCACCAGAGTGCGTATGCGAAACATGTGATTGAGAGGTTTGGTATGGGCAGTGCGAAGCCAATGAGTGTACCGGCGAATCCGAGCGTGATTTTACATCCCGTTGTAGAAGGGGAAGAGCGAGCGGAAAACGTGCCGTACAGAGAGGCCGTAGGGTCACTCATGTTTTTGACGACTATATCAAGACCGGACTTAGCGTATGCGGTGAATTCAGTGAGTCGTTTTCTAAACAATCATAACGGCGATCATTGGCGAGCGGTGAAACAAATAATGGCGTATCTGTCCGGTACGATCGAATACGGAATAGAATTTCGAGGCGGTGGAAGCGTGCCGCAGTTAGTTGGTTATTCGGACGCAGATTACGCGAGCGATCTCGAAACAAGGAGATCGACGACAGGTTACTTGTTTCAGCTCGCCGGTGGTCCTGTTACGTGGTCGAGCCAACGACAAAAGTTGGTTACTCTAAGTACGACCGAATCGGAGTACGTCACTGCGTCGGCAACCTCCAAAGAAGCAATATGGCTGCGAAGGCTATGGGTGCGAGAAAGTAGAAGGTATCGGATATCCATGTAATCACGAGACTATGATTTTCGTTGATAACATGAGTGCGATAAAACTAGTCAAAAATCCAGAGTATCATAAGCGTACGAAACACATAGATATCCGTTACCATTTTATACGCGAGAAAGTTGAGGCGAAAGAGCTAAGAGTCGAATATGTGTGCACAGAAAACCAAAAAGCAGACATTTTTACAAAAGCACTTGCGAGAGAGCGGTTTTGTATGCTGCGTGATAGTATGGGTGTAACTAAGCGTACGACACACAGAAACGGTGGAAGTGTTGAGAATTGTTCCGTGTGTGTCGTGTGAAAGAATGCGAGAGCGCTGATTTGTCGGTCGGGTCGGAGCGAGTGACGAATGAGCGAGCGACGAATGAGTGAGCGAGAAGAGAGAGAGAGAGGAAACGCGTGCACGAGTCAGTCGCCATACTGGCAAGTAAGAGAGCACATGTGAAGCGAGAGCATAAGAGATAAGAAACGAAATAAATATCTGTTAATTCGAAGTGGATAAACGTGCATAGTTCTTTTTATCCTTCTCACCATCCCAGTCAACATCTGTTTTAACAATTTAGTTACATTGGTGTCAGAAGTGAGATATAGAATACGCGAAACCAATAAAATAAAATTTAAAATGATAAATAAATTAATATCGAAATGACATTCGCGATCGAATAAATTAATTAAAAAATAAAAAATTAAATTAAAATCCGGGTCTCGATAACTCAATTGTAATAATAATAATTTAAAAAAAGTAATTTGATTCGGAAGATAGAAAAAAAAAATTGTGACCTCCATGGCACATTCATGAAAAAGGATCGTGAAAATACGAGGAATACGAAAATTGAGGCCTCGATGGCGCTCTGTAAACGGCAACAAGGGCACCATAGGACGATGTAATAGGAGAATAATAAGGATTAGCTAAAAGAAAATTTGGAATTTGACGAATCCACGGATTCCTATATGACAGAACAAAGGATGTTACAACATTAAAGCTATGTATTTTGTCCTTAGGTCGTTAAGATTCACAATTTACTAAGATTGATATTTATGAAGAAAATTACACGAATCAAAGTTTATCAAAAGTAAGGTCTCGATGACCTGTTGATAGATAAGAAATCATGCGAATGAATAACAATTATTTATGAACAAAATTGAGGTCTTTACAGCACTCCTAGAAGCATTTACAATTAAGCGGTTATACAATTTGAAAAAGAATAAATTGACGTCTGGATGACGCCCTTCTACAAATAAGAATTCATAGGTGAAATCTGATCAACGGACTTCGGAGGAAGAGGTTATGCTCTTTCGGGTTATCTAGGACTGGGTTTTCAGTGATTGATGAGGCCATTGTGATTTAGTGATTGATGAGTGATTGTTGGCTTGGGCCATGAAATATTTGTTCTCGGCACCAGGATATAGGGAGTAGGGGCTGCCTGACGGGCTTAGTGCCGAGGAGTCGCCATTTTATTTTTGTCTTGAAAAAGACTGTGACCAATTGCTGGGGTCAGAATTGATGGATAGGCTATATTTTTTTTATTTCATTCCCGGATGGCTTGCAGAAAGAGAAAAGAGTTTTTGATGGGGAAATCCAGGTCCGAAAATATTCTCGGATAGTATGGCTGATTTTTTGAAGTCCTTGTCAAGATTTACAAAGACAATAAAGTTTCAAAAAGTAAATAAAATAAATACATCAATATAGTAAAATTGAAGTTATTTACATGGAGTTGTAGACGCTAGAAAAGCCACCTTAAACGATTTTTAAAGGATTTCGTTACGAAAAACATTGAATTTAGACAATACGTAGATAATATGCAATTGAAAATAATTAAATCATAGGTAGATAATAGAAATAGACAGAATAAAAAAAAACGAAATGGAGGAAAAATATTGGTGCGTACAGATGTCTACGCTTTTATTTAATCTATTACAGATTTTCTTTGATCCCGAATTCGGACCATTCCTGTCGTCTTTGGGCGATGGTTGGCATAAGAAGAGATTTGCATGAGAGAAAGAAAGGAAAGAAGAAATTTGAAGATGCAAATTATTGAAGGAATATGTTTATTTTAACTCGGGATATTGACAGATCCAGTAAAGGACGGTTAGAACAGTGATCATTTGGATATAGCATATAATTATTTAGCTTGTGAACACTGTCCTACCTCAGGTTTTTTTCGTCATGGTTTTCTCTGAGGACATGGACAAATGTCAGAACAGTGTAAGCTACGTATTTCAGATCAAGTTTAGAACGATGGACCATGACACATCATAGGGACATTTAGGCAGTTGTAGAGGCAGCAACTCCAGGAGGAGAGAATTCTTAAATAGATAGTATAGTTGTCGGGACGACAAATTTTTCGTAGGGAGGATAGTGTAGCCTAACACGGAGAGTAGCCTAATAAAATACACAGGATAGAAGAAACGACGAGCGAAGCTCGTCATTGACAGAACTGACGAACTGACGATCGAACCTTCAGTTGTTTAGGAGTCTCGAGATAAACGTCATGAAGTACGGCCATACTATGATAAGCGATTAGGGATCATACCTATTGTAATTAATAAACCAGCCCCGAAAACAAATATCCGCGTTATCATTTCGTTACAATATATACAAGGAGTTCGTATGGCTCGGGCGCTACGCACCCTGGCTGGGATTGGGTTGTTTATATGTTTGGGTTAGGTCTGGGTTGGGTTTGGGTCGGTCATCCTTTTAACATTAGACACCCGTTATAAGCTCAATCCCTGAAACAGCGGCGGCGGCGGCAGCGGCGATATATCTTTATAATATAGAACGATATATGGACGGTTAAAAAATAATTTCACTTATTTTATTTAACCGTTTCCAAATAACTCCTGTTCTTCTATAATCTCAAAGAGTAGCCCTGCATGGGACGGATGTCCGAAATCTTACTCTAAAAAAAAATTCAATATGAACGCTCATTTTTTGTGACGTCTAATTGTATAATTAGACGACACGAATGAGAAAGATTAATGGGTGCCCGTAGCGCAGTGGTTAGCGCTCCCACTTGCAAGCTGAGAGACCCGGGTTCGAATCCACGGGCGGCACACTTGGTTCTTTTTTTCTCCTCGTCTCTGGACCATCACCACTCTACAATACCGATGGACCATCACATTTTCACGCGAAAGATTTACTTAGTACGTCGTGCCCCCCTGCATGTCACAATGACACCATTTCAGAACAAACTGTTAGCTCCTGAGTAATAGCTGGTCGAATTAATGAACACTGCTACGATCTTCGCCGATCAATTTTATAACCGATCAATCGCGAATGCCTGTGCAAAAATCCTATGCGATATCCCTGATTTTAACCTCAGGAATAGTTCGGATACTAGTCACTAAAAAAGATACGCTGGGATTTTAGTGGATCTATAAACCGCGTTATCGTCTCGATCAATCGCCAATAAAATTATTGAAATAATACTCACTTGCAAGAATTTCACCACTTCTTCGCCGTCGACTTTCATCAAAGCGGCCAAAGATTCCTGTAGATCCGTTGGACTTGACGCCCAATTTAAAAGACCCAGTAAGTCGATGTTTTGTGTCAATTTCGTTGAGCAAACGTTTGTGGCGATGAGGAAGCTATCTTTTGTGGTTAGGCTCAAAGGGCCTAGCATCGGTTTCTTCTCTATGTTCAATTCTGCCTAAAAAATTATACGTAGTAAGCAATAGAAATTTTTCATCAGTTCAAGTTATAGTGAAAAAATAAAAATAAAACAATAAGAATTCGCAGCTATCTGCGACACAACTTAAGCTGAAGTGAGTGATTATACAAACAATTTCGAGTAAATCCGGACCATATCAACAGGGACTGTGTATTGCTCAAGGCGCTGTAATACAAGCTAAAAAATTTCGTCGCAGCCTCCCGTTCGCTGCAGTAGAGCAGTCGCCGCTGCTTACCGCTTGATGTCACGGTAAGCGACTTCTACAGGGTGTCCCAATTTAAACTGTGCATTAGAATATCTCGGGAATGAAGACTGCTATAAAAAAATCTTTTGCATAAGAATATTATGGTTTGGAGGGGGACACACGATGGCAACATCTTTTTGGTTGTGAGAAGTACTGCTTGTGAGAAACTAGTATGGACGTAGTTTTTTTTAAATGTCAACCGATTTTTTTCCAAATGAATTTTGTACCTTACGGTGAAGCAAATTCAGCCATATGTGGTAAAAGTGCCTATCCTTAACGGATTGGGAATGATGACTGTTCGAAACTCAAGAATTTATCATGACAGCAATTTCCAAGAAAAGAGAAGCAACAATAACAATTCAGAAGTTTATTTAATGTTCAAACACATTTCCGCCTGTCTGGATGCAGAGTTGCAGCCAACGTTGGAAATGCTGGAGTGTGGTGAGCAGTGTATTGTGCTGGATGTTACGACAAGCGTTTATTATCCTTCGTTTCATGTTTTCCCGCGTCGTCGGCGGACGAGCATACACAATGTTTTTGATAAGTCCCCACAAAAAAAAAAGTCGAGCGACGTTAGGTCAGGAGACCTAGGAAGCCATTTTACTGGTCAACTACGTCCAATCCAGTGACCAGGAAATGCGTCGTGTAGAAATTCACGAACCGTTCTTTTCCAATGCACTGGGGCACCATCTCGCTGTATCCACATTTGTTGTCTGGTGCGACAATCAACTTTCTCCAACAAGACGGGCTCCATCTTCGCGAGATAAAGCTTGAGTTAAAGTTATGTGATACGGGTGCGTCTTGTTAGATTTCAAAATCCTGCAGAGAGTAGATTTTGGAATACCTAACTCACGCTCAATATGTCGAGTACTCACATGTTCATTCAGAGCTACGATCCCCAAAACTGCAATGACTCTTGTATCGTCATCAGCAATTCTGCGCGAGGGTTGACATTTTATGACCTTTCTACGGTGCCGAGCTAGAAGAATTTGCATCTGATTACCCAGAGGTTTTCTTCTTTGTGGAAACCTTTCTCGATAAAATCGCGACGCTTGATGGTGATTCAGTCGGCACTCTCCGAACATGAGATGAATATCGATGATTTTGTCTGGATTGTAATCAGGCATAACGACTATCACGGCCGAAATATCACGAATAACTAAAGAATAAGTTTAGACTACTGTTTACGTTTACGTGTGGAATACGACAAACGACGGAACCTGTGTTTGAAACGTGTACTTGTGCGGCTATCTTACTATGCTTTCGAATTGTTATTGTTGCTGCTCTTTTCTTAGAAATTACTGTCATGGTAAATTCTGAGTTTTGAAGAATCATAACTGCTATTTCGTTAAAGATAGGCACTTTTACCATGTATGGCTGAATTTGCTTTACCGTAAGGTACGAAATTCGTTTGGGAAAAAATTCGGTTGACATTTAAAAAAACTACATCCATGCTAGTTTCTCACAACCAAGCTGGTGTTGCCATCACGTCTCCTTCCGAACCATAATATTCTTATCTGCAACATTTTTCGATGGCACTCCTCATTTCACGAGATATTATAATGCACAGTTTAAGTTGGGACACCCTGTATAATACTTCGATGCCTTGCGCTGCGACGAAGCATCGAAGCTGAATTGCAGAAGTTTGCCGGGACACCTGGGCACTTATACACTATATTATATGTATATGGGACATTCCACGTCAACTCAGCCACCCCGTTTTTTTTATTGTCTCGAAAAAATTATTCAGTGTTGGCATTTCAAAGGACAATATATCCATGACATTTTACCGAAATTTCATCCCCCCACTATTGTTGGTTCTCGAGATAATGATTAATGAAGTCTCAATTTTGTAAAAATCATAACTTCGTAACGGCTGATCGGATTTTCATGATCGAAAAAAAAATCTTTTTTATTTTTTTTGCCCTTTTCGAAAAAAAATATACCGTCATTGGAGAAAAGTTCATTAGACAGTTTTCGGGGAAATTTCTCGATTTTTTTTTTTTCCACGAAAGGGCCAATCGGAATTCTACTTAGTATTTTTTTTTCTCATATAGGGAGGCAATACACAACTCCACAGGATTTTTTCAAAATGGAACAAATCATCAGTGAAGAGGGAAAAATTGTTTTTTGTTAATTTACCCCGAAAACTGTCTAATGAGCTTTTATCCGATGATGACATATTTTTTTTCGAAAAGGGCAAAAAAAAATCAAAAAGATTCTTTTTTTAATCGTTTAAATCCGATCAGTAGTTACGAAGTTATGATTTTTACAAAATTGAGACTTCATTAATCATTGTCTCGAGAACCAACAATAGTGGGGGGATGAAATATTGGTAAAATGCCATGGATATAGTGTCCTTTGAAATGCCCATACTGAATAATTTTTTCGAGACAATAAAAAAAACGGGGTGGCTGAGTTGACGTGGAATGTCCCATATGTGTGTACGCACATGTAGCGGATTTCTGTGGACGCTAAACGCGTGTCAGCTATATTACTGTTTAATGACTATTACACTCGTTATCACTCGTATAAATTACACTCGTTTCTCGCTCTATAAAGAGCGGCAATTACCAATGAATAATAATTATGATTTAAAAAATTACGCTCGAATTATCTCAGCCAATTTTCATCTGAGCACGGTTAATAAGCGTCAAACTTGCAAGCAAAATGGACATTGCTTGATTCTTGCGCTCTGAAAAGAGCGATGGAAGCTCATGAATAAATATGATCATTGGAAAAAAAATTTTAATTTGTTGCGTCGATTTCGATCAACGGGAAAGTCCGACGATCGTCGAACTTACTAGCAATGCATGTTGCTTGGCTCTTGCTCTGCAGAGAGGGGTAAAAGCTTATAAATTCAGTCGAATTTGCTAGGTCAATTTTGATCGACGGGTAAGTACGACGAGCGTCGAACTTACGAGCAACGTATGTTGCTTCGCCCCCGCTCTGAAGAGAGCAGTAAATACTTAAAAATAATTAAGACTATTTCAAAAAATTTCTCAAATTCTCTGTATTGATTTTTATCGACGGGTAAGCTTAACGAGAGTCAAACACAGGAGCAACGGTTGTTACTCGATTCTCGCTCTAAAGAGAGCGGTTTTTTCTAAAAAAAATAAAAATGATTGTTTAAAAAAATCCAGCCGAATTCACTGCATCAATCTTGATCGACGGACGAGCTTGACGGCGTCAAACTTCCGAGCAACGTACGTTCCTCGATTCTCTCGCTTTGAAGAGAGCGGCGAAGACTGATAAATAATTAAGACTATTTAAACAAACTGTTTTAATTCTCTTCGTCGATTTTCATCAACGGGTAAGTTTGGCGAGAGTAAAACTCATGAGCAGCGATGTAGTTGCATGCGCTGACCGAAAAACACGGGTGAAACTGAGAGACTACAGTGTGCGGACGTCCGCTGGTTTTCTCACGCCCCTCTCCGCACATTTTTCGATGGAATACTCTTATACTCCTACATAAATACACACGATAGTTCACACATTATTTTAGTATCAATCGTGATTACATTGTGAGCTACAGCAGAAAGTCTTTTTTGTTTTCACGCTAATAATGTTCAGCATCACGCGACGGAATCACTGACGAGACAAATATACCATATACAGGGCATTCGACCTTAAGTTGATATACCTGTGATCCTCACAATTTCGGAATTGGTCTTTAATTTTGTATTTTTTTTTTGTTACCCTGGAAGGCATAGAGCTCATTTTCAAGATTATTTTAAGCCTTTTCTAAGAATTTTGAAAATTATGGTATGGTAGTTTTTACACCGACTCCCCTGAGGGTTGCGGGCTCCCAACACCATCTACCTTTGGTCTCTTCACACGTATCCGTTTGTCCCCGGTTCGATTCCGGATGCCGGAGCTTGTCGCGCACCCGCTAGATGTCAGCACCTGGGACAGAAACAGTCGTAGTTCGTACGCCCTGCCTCTGGAGCTACGTCCGAGCCCGTTTGTGCTTTTACCATCTGCTCTGCTACGGCAACGTTTTTCGCTGCCGGAGCTCGTCTCGCACACGATGTCAGCACTTTGGGACAGAGGCAGTCGTAGTTCGTAAGTCCTGTTTTTGGAGCTACGTCCGAGCCCGTTGTGCTTTCATCAGCCGTGCTACGGCATCGGGAATCGAACCCGAGAGATCTTCGCAGCCTTTCGGTCACCACACCAAGGCACTGCTTTTCTTTGGACCTACTTTTTTAGGTGGGTTCGAAACCACCGGGGTCACAGAAAAAGCACTTAGGAAATTTTCTATTGGTGCCGGCAGTGGGAATCGAACCCGGCCACATCGCGCGTCACTGCATGTGAGCCGGGCACGTTACCACCGCGCTACTGCTTCCGTAATTTTGAAAATTAGAATTTATGAAAACTTTGAACAATTAAGCATGTGGCCTCATTAAAACTGCTTGAAAACATCCCTTCCTAGAACGTCCAAAACTTTCGTCAATACTTGCGAATCTTTAACGGTTCTCGAGATATGGCAATATTTTGAAAATTTATATTTTCGATCATTTGGAAAACTCAAGTACTGCGCAAACCTAACTTGTCAAGAACCTCTGGGTATCGACATTCATGGAAATCACGAAACTCAATTTTCCAATCTGCCACGGCATATTTAATCCGCTATTTTTATTTTAAAAGTTTTACGTCGAATTCGTCTTAAATAATCTCTAAAACCCCTGGGGATCGAGTTTCATCTACATCAAGGTACTCTTTGTAATAGGCGCGCTATATTGGATCCACCATTTTCAATTTCAAAATTATCATATCAAATACGTAATCAACGACTTGAAAAAAAAAAAAAAACCCTGAGTACTGAGTTTCATCCCAATCAAGTCACTCTTTGCATTATGCTCCGCTATATTAGTTGCGCCAATTTCTATTTCCAAATTTTTACATTAAATTCGGATTCAGTAACTTAAGGAACCTCTCAGTAGAGATAAAAAATAAATAAACAAGTGCCAACGGAGAGAGGCTTGAATCACGACCCTCGCCGCTACCATACGATATACAGAATGAATTCCTAACCACCATACGGAGAGAATTTAATGCACATGCGCTTTCATCCGAAACTGGTTTCCTAACAGGGCACCAGCCGTCGAAAAATTTCAGATGTCTGTATGCTCTAACGCCGCGATGTATCTAACATTAAATACTTTGACAGCTGTACCATTCTGGAGTTTGCTAGCGTTCTAGTCAAAGGTAGGAGTCAGCTGAGATATCGGAGCAAACGTATGATTTGTTGGTTGCGTTATGTTTCAAAATTCCAAAACTTATCAGGCACTAATGAGGAATGCGAAAAAATTTAGATGTAAAAAAAATCAAATATTTAATGAAACGAAGAATTGCAGTTAAAACTGTTATTAATATTAGTCATTTATGATTTTATTGGGACATCGTGAGAAACTATTGGTCGAATGAAGATATAACGGGCTACGTATATTGATGCGGCGTAGTTATTTTATTTATTTATATTTTTTATTCATTGAAACAGGTGAGAACTCATGCTACTGACAAGGAAAGTCTTTCCGCTGACGTCCTTCGATTTTGACGAAATTCGAATATGTTATTCTACATCAAAATCTAAGAGACACGTATTTTTTTTATCGGCGGAAAAACGTTTCTAGGGGGTAAAATTATCCTTTAAAGTTGAGACCTCCGAGGGGTACTTTTCAGGTTTCACCTATTTTCACTTGCGATAATCGAATACACCCAAATGGATAATTACCTTAATGATAAACGATGAAAAATGCAACTGGTTTCATATCGGGGGGTTGCATAGGAAAAAAATTACAGGGGTTGAAATTCACAAAATCGTTATGACAAAAAAACTATTGCACCTATCTCGATGGATTCAATTGCACTTTGAAGAGGGCAAAAAAATAATACACACAAGTTTTTGCGTTTTTCTCGCAAATCAAGTTAAGGGGGTGAACTACCCCTATGTATGTTTACATTTAATCTCAATAAAACGGCAGTAATTTTTTTTTTTCTTATTCCTTCTCCCAGTGATACGTTTTTTTCTTTAAATTTACCACAACCGTATCACGTACATAGCATTTAATGAACGTTTTTATCTAGGAGCCAACTTATTTATAGATCGATCTTTCGATGAAAAAGTATTTATATCTGACTTATCGATAATTCTGACGGATTTATATTTGGCAATCAGATAACATAGGCATACGATAAGCGCTTACACATATTCGTTTCGGTAGATAAGACCAAGTTTTGGGATGACGCATAGAAAAACTGCGTAGTCAAGTAAAAAAAAGAGAGCGTACAATATGCTTGTATCTTTTATTGATAATATATCAACAGTCTAACAAAATTTTCACTATAGCAATAAATAGAAGCGAATATATAATCATATGCTCTATTAGCCGTTGTAAGTACTACAGTAATGATCGTCATAGAAAAATTGTTTAAAACATAACGACTTTTTACACCAGGAACAGCGAACAATAGCAACATTATCACATCCTGGTACTTCACAGTGTGAGTTGTAGGAATCTCCAAATGCAAAGTGTACAGGATTTTCAAAATTCGCTGGTTTTTCTTCTATGTAACCACTTTTGTACCAAGAATATTTGAAAAGATCGATATAACGTGGTGACGACAGTTGGTTATGAACGAGTGACTGCAGCTTTATGATATTGTTTCTCAAATGCAAATCAATATCGTAATTCATAAAAAGACAATTATCACAAAATGTCTAACAAAATTTTTTTATACTCGGAATCCAAAAACATCGATTTTTCCGGTAGTTCCTTTAGGTATAATCATTACTTTGACATCTCTATTTGAAGGTTTCACGTCAAGTACAGCTTGGGGATAGTGTCCAGTCCAAGAATCAATCAGTAATGAAGATTTTGGACCAACTCTCGGGAAAAATACATCCTGCCACCAAATTTTAAAATGATCTGAAAATAGAAAAACGTATTATTTTTTCATTCGAAAAAATGTCTATACAAAAACAGTGGGTGTAATTTATACCTGAAGTAAGCTTCCCAGACTTGGATACTTCTATGTACACATTATCTGGTCTGAAAAGCGTTTTCTACACTATTGGACCAATCTTGCCAGTTGGTTCTTTTAAAACCAAAAATAGAGGAGATAGCAGCTTGCCGTCAGCTGATATAGTCGGCTGAATAGTGTAACTGTGGGTCGTAGAAGAGACTGATTGTACAAGACATTGTACTTGCTTTTCTCCTTCGACTGATAAAGTTCTTCCGGAATGCATTTCTAGTTGGAAGCCACTCTGATCTGCGTTGAATGTATTTGACAATCCGTACGTTCTAATATTTTGCTTTACGTCATAGACAAATTTTTGAATTTGTTGTTCCAAGACTTTTCCATCGTCAATTGTTTTGAATGTGACGAATTTATTAATTTTTCTCGATACAATACGATTAGCTGCTTTGAATGAGTTTATCCGCGTACAAGATGCTTTGAAACGAAAATCAGTATGCCCTATTTCTTTATGAGCATGTAAGGCCCATTTTTTCAAATCGGAAGCATACACTATTAAACCAGCATCCACAGCAGCTTTGAAATTTTTGAAAGTGTAACCATAAATTCGTGCTAATTTTTCTTTGTATGTCCCCCCTTGTTCAAATTGTGGGCCCACCACTGCAACTGTTGTATAGATTGCACTTTCTTGAACTTTTGTTTAACACTGCCCAAACCTAAATTTCCTTTCTTCCCGCTGCGCCAATACTCAACGGCCCTTAATTTGTACTCGTAAGATAAGTCTTCGTTATCACGAGTGCATGTATCAGGCGGAAGTTCTGGTTCATACAGGGCGTTTGCCGATTCGTTATCTTCAACAATTTCCATTTCCCAATCCTTAAACGGTTCTTCGAAATGCAAAGAATTTTCTTCTACCATTTCGAAACCACTGTACTCGTTCATTGCACTCAACAAAATATTTTCAAAGTTTTCTTTCAACTGTATTTCATCGTTATTCACTGGCGAATCCGGTAAACGCATAACTTCAAAAGTTGCGAGAAGCATTCTAATAACGTTCAAAGGATTTATCTTCATTTTGATTAATATTTGCAATTTCGTTTTAAATAGTCTTGAATTGTAAGTGACTTCTTTCGTCGTGTAAAAGAAAAATAGCCGACTGCGGTGGATATATTCCGCGATCGCAGTTTTATCACTGCTTCTACGTCGTATTTCAAATCTAATTTTGGGAGCGAGTCACAGACTGAACAGAGGTGACTCCCAGATAACACCGTCAAGTAAGGGGGGGGGGGGGTTATGATAACTATGAAAATACGGCAGTATTTACTAAATTTCTGTGAAAAATAGAAGGAATAGATATTTTTGAAATTCGTCTTGTGGTTTATTCAATATTAATTAATAAAAAAAATTTTATCCGTAAAAGTTATCCAATCTGTAATTTTTGGCGGAAAAAAATAAATAAGTGAATTTTTTCAAACGATGGATGTGATTCGTATAAATACTGTAAAAAGTTACAAAAAATAAAAAAACTGATAAAGTGGTAGAATTTTCAACGGAAAAATTTCATTTTCTCCAATTTTCCTTGCTCAATTAGGTAAAATCCATTGTTTAATTAATTTTAAATGGAATCTTTTAAGTATAACTAGAAGAGTCTCAAATTGCTTTCAAATAAAAAACAAACAATTAAGATTGGACGTATACTTTTGGTTCTATCACTTTCATCAATTATGAGAATGTAATTTCGAGAAAAATCTATCCATCGTTTGATATGTAGATGTTGAGAATTTAAAGAAAAAACGTATCACTAGGAGAAGAAATTAGAAAAAAAAAAATTACCGCCGTTTTATTGAGATTAAATGTAAACGTACATAGGGGTAGTTCACCCCCTTAACTTGATTTGCGAAAAAAACGCAAAAACCTGTATGTATTATTTTTTTGCCCTCTTCGAAGTGCAATTGAATCCATCGAGATAGGTGCAATAGTTTTTTTGTTATAACGATTTTTTGAATTTCAACCCCTATAGCTTTTTTCCTATGCAACCCCCCGATATGAAACCACTTGCATTTTTCATCGTTTATCATTAAGGTAATTATCCATTTGGGTGCATTCGATTATCGCAAGTGAAAATAGGTGAAACCTGAAAAGTACCCCTCGGAGGTCTGAACTTTAAAGGATAATTTCACCCCCTAGAAACGTTTTTCCGCCGATAAAAAAAAAATACGTGTCTCTTAGATTTTGATGTAGAATAACATATTCGAATTTCGTCAAAATCGAAGGACGTCAGCGGAAAGACTTTCCTTGTGAGCATTTTTTTAAAATGAGGCATGGAAGAGGGTGGCAGCCTTTGATCCCTGCAGATTTTTGTGTGGGTAGGTACTTTGAAACAATTTTTTAGGGAAGGCATGGACGAGAACGGGTCAACAATTGGTTTGGCTGGTTTCATAGATAAACATAGGATCTGCTGAAAAGTTCAATAACGACAGTACGTTTGTAGATTAATTGTGATTGCAGTCGGGGTCGGCGAGCCAAATAATTTACAATAATTTACACGAAAATTTGATTTTTTCTTGCAGTTGAAGCACATATGGACGTTTTGAAGTTAACAAGTGTATCAGTGATACAATTTTCGTACACTACTTCAATATACAGCTTATGATTTGCTTGTCCCAATAACATGGAACACGAAGATAACATGGTTTGATTGAGTTTTACGGGAAGTAAACATAACACGAAGATAACATGGTTTGATTGAGTTTTACGGGAAGTTTAAGGAGGTATTATCGTTTCTCACGTGAAAATTATTTTCCAACTTAGCTGCGTGAAATTTTGTGAACACGAAATTCAGAGCAAAATCCAACTTGTGGTGAAATTTCACAACGATTTACCGTTTAGAAACTGAGATATTTAATTTCAAAATCACAATTTTTGTATACTTTGAACACATGTCTTATGGCGGGAGGGGTACCAAGGTTAGGTTTTTAATTTTTTTCTGCGTGATATTCCAACTTTCGTTGATGAAAAACGAACACATGCAACTTTGGATTACAGGTAATAAATTGATGTACTTTAAATGTAGGATTACCGATGAAATAAAAGAGAAATATCGAGTTAATCGCACTGGTTTCTGAACGCGACGGACTATACGAGCTGATTGAAAATAAATTTGGCAACGCCGCATAACCAACTCAAACTATCGCACGCATATATGTGTGTCTATATATATGTATATATATTATATATATATATATACATCGGAACTTGAAAAATAAATGCAAAAAATAAGCAGTGAAATAATTTCACCATTTGCGGTTCGATCACAAAATAAGTGAGGTTAGGTTCACATGCTTCATGCACGCACCCATACAACTCTGACACACGCACACGCATTCTTCCGCTAAGCGATGTTGCCACCTAACCTTCTTCGCCATATAACTGCTGGAATCATGCAAGTCTTTTCTTATGAAAAAATTTTTTCCTAACAATTGAAGTGTTCAAAACACAAGCATATTAGTAATAAAAAATTAAAATAATTTTTTTAGTCACTATTTAAAAATAAAAATTTAGCAGAAAATCCAAACACTATTTTGACTCTGAAGTTTCGATAATACCTCCTTAACTGCTGCATGGAAAACCCCACTTTTTCCTGAACAGAATGAGCTATAATTTATCCCGAATACACGTACAATCTAAACGATGAGCGTAATAATCGTTCATTATTTCTGAGAATATTCGATAAGAAATCCGTTGATACGGCCTCCATAACAAGCGGGCCAGAATAAACACATGAAAATAATTTATATTCCACGTAAGGGGCTAGTCGTTTTTTTCCTATACGTTAGTAAAGTATTGTCGACCACCTTGCAATTATTAGAATTTCAATATTAATCATGAAATGCTTAATAAATTTAATTGTTTCTGGTGGTGTGCGACGACTGGGACGTGTCCGGTCACTGGTACATTTACCTTTCATGAATCATACAGTTTTTTCATTAAAAATATTACTTCCTTCCGAAAAAAAATTTTGGTGGTCAAATAGTTTCCACGTTCTCAATGCCGAAGTGTTCAAAACATGGCACATTATTACATGGTCATGTAAGATAAAATCACGGGCACATTTGCGTATCTAAGAATTTGAATTTGTTAACTTCAGTAACAGCTTGGATAACAGCGCTTGAGAAACGATCTGACAAAGCGGTAAGTCTGGAGAGATTTAATGTAATTGTTGTAAAAATTCATACAGTTTAATTTTGTAGGATTATAAATTTTCGGAGACGTGCTGACTTTCACTGAAGTTTAGCGAATTAGAGCGTATTTTTCTTATTGACTACCGATTTTTTCATTAATATTATATACTCTTTTATAATACTCATTTATATCTTTATATTATATTAATTATTACATTATATTAATTATATTAATTATATTATAATAATACTCTTTTATATCTTTCATTTTTAAAACCTTTGTATTTCAACCGCTTAAGAGTCTTTTGTCACTGAGATTGTACGTTTTTGGTGACTATGCTTAGAAATCAACGTTCGACAAGCTCCACGATTCATTCCGACGAGACTCGATAGAGAATCATAGATTCTCGACCGAGATCTCGTCGATTCGAATATGTTAGAGCTAGTCGAGTTTTCGATCGCGTACATACAGTCGACTCACCAAAAGAAACTGAATTGTCGCCGAGATTGCACGTTCTCAGTGACGAGATGGTTACGCTGGATCAACGATGTTCACTCAGCATCATACGACGAGTTCGACGATTCATATCGACGAGACTCGATCAGGAATTTAATATTCTCAACAGAAATCGCGTCAATTTGAAAATGTCAGAGCTCTTGGAGTTTTCGATCTTGTATGTACAGTCGACTCACCGATCGAGAATGCTTTGTCACTGAGATTGCATGTTCTCGGTGATAATAAACGCGCTTGATCAACGATGCTCACTTAGCATCGTTCAACGAGCTCGACGATTCATTTCAACGAGACTCGATCGAGAATCTAATATTCTCGCCCGGCATCCTGTAGATTTGAATACGTGAGAGCTCGTTGAGTTTTAAACGAGTAGGTACAGTCGACTCTTCAAGCGAGTAATTTTTCACCGAGATCACATATCCTTGGTAATGATAATCACGCCCGACCAGCCCCGTGACACTGGCTAGATATTCCTATACGATGAATGCAAACGCGTTTTGTAGCCACATATTAGTTTCGTCAATCACCACTGCATAGCGCTGACTGTTTGCTGGACGCCTCGAGTGCCAGACTCTGAACGCCCAAATCAGCTGATATTAAAAAAATTATTGTTCTGTGTATTATTATTATTTTCGAATTTTATTTATTGTTCTGTATATTTTATTGTCATGCTCATTGTGGTGTGAACTGTAAAGTAAATATTTTACGAGGTGAAATGCCTACGTGCATCGTTCCGGGGTACTTCGGGATACGTCTCAAATCCGGAAAAAGTGCATTTTTTTACTATCCCGAAGGACCCTGACAGTGTAAAACTATGGAAAATTGCTGTGAGACGCACAGACAATTTTATAAAAGCTGGAAGTACTGTGTGTGAGAAACATTTCAGAAAGAGCGAGATTCTTTGGAAGCGGGAGTTGCTCGGGCCTGATGGTCAGTGCTTGGAGTCGTATGCTCTTTTTCTTATATTCTCAATATTTTTCACGCTATCATTGTTGCATCAGTGTCATTGATGTATTTAATTGTACGATTTCAGTCAAATTACAAGATTCCGCGATTAAAGAAAGGTTGCGTACCATCGCAGTTTCCATGGACCGAGTGTACGGAGTCAGATAATGTGGAGCTGGAGAATCTGTCATCTCAGGAAAACCTAGCGATTGATGTACCAGCCACCAAAGAATATAGCCCATCCATATCTGACCGAATAATTTTAGTCGAACAAGAAAATCCAGAAACAATGAACTGCTCCACTTTCAAGTTCAAAGATATTCTCGATGCAAATTTGAATCTTCCTACTGGATGGTCGAGATATGTGACTGGCTGCGAAGGCGAACAATTGGTCTTCTTTTTTATTTACCACACTGTGAAGATAGAGGACATGTTTCAAACTTCCATACTGAAAGATGTTACGATTAAAGAAAATCTATCTATTCAGATCAGAGTTTTGGGCCAACATATTGATCCAACTTGCCTCAAGTTATCCTCTGTTCTTAAAGGAACAGAACAACTGGAGAATTTGCTGGCAAAAATCCATCGATTCGGCGTGTGCCGTGGTTGTTCGGAGCAACCAATCAAAACTGGCTTAGAACAGTTAGATTTTAAGGCAGTGAGTAAAGATACATCATGTACTTGGCGTCACACTGAATGTCCTCTTTTAATTTCGACGAAAAAGATTTGCGGACATTGCACCAGAGCGAAAAAAAATTTAGAGACAAGTTTTCGCAGATATGTGCAGAGCAAAGGAAAAGAGCGGAGGAAAAAGAAAAAAAAATGTGACGAACGATAAAAAACAATTGGAGAGATTGCAGTCAAGATACCGTGCAGCACTGAAAGCCAAACGAGTCACCCGAGAAAAAATAAAAAGATTAAAGGAAGAAGTTTTCAGAATTCGTAAAAAGTTAACACGATGCACCTCTAAAGACCTCGAAGAACACATTAAGAGTGGAAAAAATTCCTCAAAATCAATTACACGTTCTGTCACAGATAATCGATGCTGCAAAATACAAGAGTGCAAAAGGGTGAAACTATTCCGAGGAATGGATACTGCTTTGCTTGCTATTGCATATGAGGTCCTTAGCGGGTTACGAGTTCCTGAGGCACAATGAAATTTTACCTCTTCCAAGCATAAGAACTATTCGAAGGTATGTCATATTTTTATAATTACGTAACTTAACGATATCTAAAAATCTTGAATCTCATCTCAATTAATAGCTGAAAATTTATAAAATTTAAAAAAATGTATTTGAAAGTCTGAGAACGTAGGACTACTTTTGAGTAAAATATGTTTCAAAAATCAAAAAATCTTACAAGAAATAAGCGTTCTGCTATGAGGGTAATCATTTCAAATAGTTTAATTATTAACTAATTAGTTAATTGTTATTTAATTAGTTAATCCGTCAACTTTTTTTTCAACAAGACTATTATTCTCTTTACAGATATTTGTCAAACATTAAAATCGAGTGTGGATTCGATACGGAGTTTTTTCAAGTAATGAAATTAGCTCTAGAAAAAAAAAAGAAGAATTGGAGCGGCATGGAATTCTTTTGTTTGACGAGATTTCGACCCAGGAAAGTGTTGGCGTTGCCTCAAAACAGCTCACTTATAAAGAATTGATTGATTTTGGCAACGAAGTACCAACGTCATCGAATTTTTCGGAGAAAGCAAATCGTGCATTGGTGCTAATGTTTCAACCATTGAGCGGTGGCCATGCTCAGCCCATTGCAGTGTTTGCCTCGAGAGGACCTGTCACAGGTAAAATTCTCGCACAGCTTGTCCTAAGGGCGATAATTTTGCTGAAACAAATCGGAGCAAAGGTCCGTGGTGTTGTCAGCGACGGTGCAAGCCTGAATAGAAAATTTTGGACTGAAGTTAGTGTAAGTGGAGCCAAAGGAATGGTTCGTAACTTTTTCGAACATCCTGTAGAACGAAGTCAGAAAATATACGTATTCTTTGATACCCCACACCTCATCAAAACTATTCGCAACCGCCTGTATAACAACGGAGTTTGACAGGTTAATATATTTTCGTACATTCGGACTTATGCATACGCGAAAATGTACTCAGCGTAATTATAATTAAAACTTTTTATAAATGGATCCTTCAGAAGCAGTTATTGACTGGCAGCACATCAAACTATTGCACGAAAAAGACCGTGAACATGCAGGACCTGATCAAGCTCTGGTTTGTCCTAAATTGTCTTTGAACCATGTGAATCTCAACAATTCGCTGAAAATGCGCGTCCAGTTAACGACTCAGGTAAGCTTCTTGCTTCTTAAAAATTGAGGAATTTCGATGTCTATCAGCTTACTTCAAGAAATGAATTCATTGATATTGTTTTTGTTTAGGTGTTCAGCAATTCAGTTTCCGGCGCACTACGATTTTTTGCGAAGTATGTGCCAGAATTGCGTGAGTGCGAAAGCACAGCTGTAAGAAACTTGTTGATGGCAACGGGTTAGCAACGAATGGTTGTTAGCAACGAATAGTTGTTAGAAACAAAAAGAGACAGTCTGCGTTGTGCGAGCATGAAAGAAGGATCGCAGCTCGTGATATTTCGTGTATGCTTTTTAATAAAAAAACATATGTCCGAACACGTAACTCTTGTGTAAAGATTTCTTTATTTCTGGCCATCCTCATAAGACTTGTGTGTCTTACAATATCAGAAGTGGGATAACCGTGAAAATAATCTGTGAATCGTTGAAAGTGGGTCGAAAAAAAAAAAATCGGGAAGCAGAAGCTGTGTGCGTTTCTTTTTCGGTACGAAATTCTGCGCGTTTCGAGAACGCGTTCGTTGTTCGTTGCCCAAAAACCATAGGAGAAAGCGAGATCGTAGTGTCGTGATCGGTCATGGCTAGTCGAAAGTAACGAGACAGGAAAATAGTCTGTTCATGCGAAAAAAATTAAAAAATTTTAAAAAAAACTTGGGTTGACGATACGACGGCAGATCCTGCGAAGTTCAAGATCATCCACCTGAAAGAAATTCTGAGAGAACGAAATTTATCTCAGGCCGAAAATAAAGCCGAGTTAATCAAACGATTGATGACAGCCGACCCATCGGGTGAGTGGATGCTTGATGAGGGTCAAATGTCAGACGACCAAGACGAACACCGTGACGCGCTCATCGAATATATGACATTGAACGGAGAGATGGGCAATATTTCCGCCGGTGGTTCGAACGTCTTCGAGACAATACAGCAGAAAGACAATCATCAAAATCCCGACGATTTACGCCGAGAATTGGAATGGATGCGTCGAGAAAGAGTGCTCATGGAGAGAGAGCTCGCTGTAGCGAATCGTGAGTTACAGCTTGCAAGAGGATCGCCAAATTTGGATGCACCGCCGAGTACAAGGGCGAATCCAAACATCAAGGCCATAAGTGAGCTTCTTGGTGAATTTAATGGAGTCGACTGCAACTATATCGAATGGGAAAAGCAGGTTAAGCTGCTTTGCAGAACCTACAATTTGGAAGATGATATGGCAAAGATTCTCGTGAGTTCGGGGCTGAAAGGTAAGGCGAGAAATTGGTTTCACTCGAAGACCGATTATATCGAAATGAGACTACTATCTCTTTTGAACGAAATGAAAACGACATTTGATAATCGTCCTAGCCAGGTTGAACGAAAAAAGAAATTCGAGAGAAGAACGTGGGCATCGGGCGAGCGATTCAGTGATTATTATTACGAAAAGCTAATCCTCGCTAACCAAGTGCCAATCGATGAAGAAGACATTGTAGATTACGTCATCGATGGGATCACCGATCGTCAGTTGCAAAACCAAGTGCGCCTCCTGGATTACAGTACGGTATCAGAGTTGCTGAAAGCATTTAAGAAGATTTCAATACAGGGTTAACGAGGCCGATCAAGCGGTTTCAGGCGAGACGGTTTTTCGGGTGAAAATACTTCGCCGAAGTCATTGGAGAAGTTTCAGATTGAATCATCGACCTCTCAAACGAAAGTAGACGAATAATCGAGCCGGAGACGTTGCTACAATTGCAACCAACTTGGACACACTTCGAGAGAATGCGATCAACCGAAGAAGCTACATCGAGGATGCTTCAGCTGCGGAAAAGAGGGCCACGTGATCAAAGACTGCCCTGAAAAAAAACCAGCAAAGCCAGTCAACAACGTTGCCAGCACGAACGAGGACGAACATCGGAAAATGGTTACGTTCGTTGCAAAACGAGAAAGCGATAGTCGTAAGTTATGTCTAGACACTCAATTAGACACAGGTAGTTGTGATAAGCTTTGTCAAAGATTGAGCGGTACCAAGCAATTTTGTAACAAGTCCTAAAAATCTTTTTGAGCAGTACATGGGAATCAATGAGTCGCCGATGATAATTAAGGGAACGGGCACTTTCGATATCGAGATAGACGGGCAAAATGAGGAAGACTGTTCACTTCTCGTTGTGCCGGATAATACTATGTATGGTTCCACCAGCTGTGCTCGGAAGAGATGTTTTGTCATGATTCGGGTATGGTCTCACGCGATCGAATGTAAATAACGTTGCAAGTGCAATACGGCAAATTTTGAATACATCGATTCTTGAAGTCAATGATCCGGTTTTCGCGTTGAAAATTAACCCCGATATATCGTACGAGTATCAACAGAAATTCAAAATCTTATTCGAAGTCGAGTACGTCAAGCCCGAACGTCTAACTACTCCGGAGGTCAAAATGACGTTTAAATTGAACCTAGAGGATACCGAACCGTTTCACTTCGGCCCTCGTCGATTGTCATATGATGAACGGGATAAATTGAGAGAAATATTAGATGAATTACAAAGTAGAGAGGTAATTCGTTCAAGTGAATCAAAATACGCATCGCCAATTGTTTTGGTAAATAAACGAAACGGTACTCTTCGGATGTGTGTAGATTTCCGCATTTTAAATAAAAAGCTCGCGAGAGATAACTATCCACTTCCGCTGATAGAGAATCAGCTCGATACACTATGTAACAAGAGGTATTTTAGCCTGATGGATCTGCGAGATGGGTTCCACCACATAGAGGTTGAAGAAGAATCGGTAAAATATACATCTTTTGTTACGCCTCTCGGGCAATTTGAGTATCTTAGGATGCCCTTCGGGCTCAAGACGGCTCCATCACGATTCCAGAGATTCGTTAACGAGATTTTAGCCGATTTGATTGAGACCGGAGACGTAACGGTGTATATGGACGATATTTTGATGTCGACCGAGACGATCGAGAATCATTTTAACGTTTTAAAGCAGGTTTTTAAGTGTTTGGTCTGAAACAAAATGGAAATAAGACTTGAAAAATGTAGATTCCTTTTTAACGAGATTCAGTACCTTGGCTATATGGTATCGGAAGAGGGGATTCGCCCAACCGATGATGAGCTGATGGCTGTCGAAAAGATTCCTATACCACAGCACGCTCATGAGGTACAAAGTTTGATCGGATTGTGTTCGTATTTTCGAAAATTTATAGAAGGTTTTTCGGTAGTAGCGAAGCCGTTGTACGATTTGACGAAAAAGGATGCGAATTTTAAATTCAATAAAGAAGAGCTCGAGGCGTTCGAATCGCTTAAGGCCAAGTTAACGTCTGCCCCGATTCTCGCGATTTATAACCCTCGACATGAAACAGAATTGCATTGCGACGCCAGCGCGTTGGGTTTCGGTGCAGTCCTAATGCAACGCAAGCCAGACACAAAGATGCACCCAGTATTTTACTTTTCGAAGCGAACAACTGGATCCGAAAGCAAGTTCCATAGTTTCGAGCTTGAGACGTTAGCAAGAGTGTATGCGCTCCGTCGTTTCCGCGTATACTTGCAGGGGATAAAATTTAAAATATTTACGGATTGTGACTCGCTTAGAATGGCGTTAAACAAACAGGAAATTAACCCTAGGATCGCGCGTTGGGCTCTCGAGCTGCAAAATTTCGATTATACAGTAGAGCATCGTCCGGGTACGAGCATGAGGCATGTAGATGCACTTAGTCGCTCAATCGGCGTACTTATCATAGAGGCAAATCCGTTCGTGTTCGATCTGTCAATCTGCCAAAGTTCCGACCCGTTGATTAAGGAACTAAGCGAAAAACTCGAAAAATCGGAAGACAAGCTCTATGAGATGCGAAATGGTTTGGTGTATAGGAAAAGAGGTGACGATCTTTTATTTTTTGTTCCGAGCGACATGGAAAAAAAATGTGATTTTTCGTTATCATGATGACATGGGTCACTTCGGCACCGAAAAGACAAGTGAAACTATTTTAAGGAATTATTGGTTCCCAAAATTACGTCAAAAGGTGAGCGATAACATACGCAATTGTTTAAAGTGTATAGCGTACAATCCATCTTCGGGAAAGGCAGAGGGGTATTTCCACAGTATACCTAAGGGGAATGTACCGTTTGACACCGTCCATATCGACCATTTCGGACCAGTCGATAAAGCGCGATTAATTAAACAGTATATATTCCTGATAGTCGACGGTTTCACGAAGTACGTAAAATTATACGCAACAAAAAGCACTTTGAGCAAAGAGACAATTTCATCTCTTCAGGAATATTTTGAACACTATGGCCGACCGAAAGTTATTGTATCTGACCGAGGAAGCGCTTTCACTTCTAAGGAATTCGAAGAATTTGTAAACTCGAACGAAATAAAACATGTAAAAATTGCGACTGGTTTACCCCAAGCAAACGGTCAAGTAGAACGTGTAAATCGTATCATAACCCCTATGTTGGGTAAAATAGTCGAGAATTTTCCCGGAAAACATTGGTACCAAATCTTGGGGGAGATTGAATTCGCTCTCAATGATAGTGTTAACAAAAGCACGGGTAGTACTGCGAGTAAACTACTTTTTGGTATAGACCAGCGCGGTAAAACGGCAGATAATCTCAAGGAAATTCTCGATAGTGACACGATAACCGACACAAGAGATCTCGAAAAAATTAGGGCCGCAGCTGCCAGCAAGATCCAGTTTTCTCAAGACTCGAATAAAGCTCGATATGATAAACACCGTAAAGAGCCAATGATGTATCGGGTAGGAGACCGCGTAATGATACGGAATTATGAAAGCTCTGTGGGAATATCGAATAAGTTAATACCGCGTTGTAAGGGGCCATACGAGATTCAAAAAGTTCTGAAAAATAATCAATATTTGTTAGCGGATGTGGAAGGTATTTCAAAACATCCAAAGACGCTACGAAGGCAAGCCGTGAATATGCGCCCGTGGCAAAAAACCGATGAGTAAGGAATGCCTAATCCAGAGGCGATGAATCACCGTATAAATGTTTTTTTTTGTTTTAATGTGTAACTTAAAAAAAAAAAAGAAAAAAAAATTGTCGTTTACGTTAAGTATATTTTGGTTATCAACAAGTTTCAAGTTCGTGGACGAACTTATGGCCAGAACGGCCGAATTGTAAGAAACTTGTTGATGGCAACGGGTTAGCAACGAATGGAACTAATGGTTGTTAGAAACATAGAGAAACAGTCTGCGTTGTGTGAGCATGAAAAAAGGATCGCAGCTCGTGATATTTCGTGTATGCTTTTTCATAAAAAAAAACATGTGTCCGAAAACGTAACTCTTGTGTAAAGATTTCTTTATTTCTGGCCATCCTCATAAGACTTGTGTGTCTTACACAGCCTCGTTTTGCCAATGGATCAACGACATGTTTGATGCCTTGAATCGTACACGCCCGATCGATGGAGTTCAGCCAGGAAATAATGACTGTAAGGTATGTTATAGAAATTGTGGCGAGGCAAGATTTTCAAGATCCGCGTTACAAAATATTTAAGCTTTTCATTGCGAATTCACTTATACTTTTGATATAATCAAAACATGTTAAAAAGAAAAAGTATACAACATAGATTTTAAATATATATGCAAATTAATATTTATGTAGGTAATTCAAGACTCATTAAAGAAGCTAGATGCGTGGGAAGAAAACGTGCAAAAAGGGCTATTGACAAAAGAATTGTTTTTAACGAAACAAACAGCTGAGGGTTTACGCGTCACTCTGCATTCAACCTTGGATTTGGTTGAGTATTTAACAAAATTTTGCGGCTTTCCGTATGTTTTGACAGGTCGAGTGAACCAAGATCCTCTGGAGGTTTGTGTACAAATCCGATTACAAGTAAAGTATATCGGTATAAATTACATTTTTCATCAATAGGCTGTGTGCAGTGGGATGGCAATGTGGAATTCTAAACATTTAACAGCTGTGCTCTACAAATTATTTAAGGGGGGAAACCACTTTAAGAGGCTGATTTTCAGGCGTTTTTCATGATTGACATTAACCCCTGCCAACACTTCAATTTTTATAATTTTTACTCACAATTTAGTATATATTCTTGGAAAACATGTCAATAATGTAAAAATACAACAATTTTTCAGTCAGATAAAAATTGCGACCTCCACATATCCCATAAACAACGTGATGACCTTCGGTGGACAACAGGCCATAATTCCAACATTTCCGCCAAAAATAAATTGAAAAAATTTGTAAATGTAATTCAAAATATCAATAAAATAACTCCACAGTTAGATCAGATTCTAATTCATTTTTTATACTTTAAAAAATTCATGAAAAGCGCTTGAAAAAATCAGCCTCCTGATGTGGTTTCCCCTTTCAATGGAATGTGTCAGTTATTTCAGGATTTTTGGTTTTGGCTTTTTCATCTTTTCTCATATAATGCATGTCTGTTTTGTTTTCGATTGTTCTTAGCAGAATTTTTTTGGTACCGTACGGCAAGCAGGTGGTTGCGATGATCATCCCTCAACGCCGACATTTTTAAACATTTTCAAAATCCTATCCGTGTATAGTGTTTTGAGACCGCCGAAGACAGGGAATTGTTCAATAACAACAAACAATCCGATTGAACCTATGGTGACGCTAGGGGATCTCAAAACTATATACAACAATCCCGAATCATCCAGAGATCTTGCCAATATTATTAAAGCTAAATTGCAGCAAGTTATTCAAGACGAAGATGGGGAATTTGAGCACATCACAGCAGAGCACGATTATAGTATGCCTGAAGTCACTAACTGTGTGATGTATTGTTTGACTGCGCATTTGACAAAAAAAATTTGCAACTCAGTCAAATGCTTGGAATGCAAAGAAGCTTTGTTGAATTCCCACGATGCTTCAGTTGTTCTTCCTGAAGCAACGTTGCAAAATTGGCAGCAACGGGGTGGGTTGGTACATCCAAACAAGCGTTTATACCACTTTGTCTTATATTTGGAAAAAAGCTTTCAAACGCACTGTCAATCTTCCAATGTATTCGAAGAAGTATTGCACGATGTATATAATTATAATGCTTTGTCGTTCCCATGCAAAGTGCACGCGCACGAAATTTTGTTACAATTGATACAAAATTTTACTTTAAAAAGAATGCAGCAGTACTGTGCACGTACTAACTCATAACAAAAAAAAAATAACCAATTGAGCAAAAAAAAAATCGAAGTTTTGCAAAACTTAATTGTACTTTATGTACAATGATGTGAATAATGTGATGTGAATGTGAATAATGTGGCATGCATATAAATAAAAATAAATATACATTTTCACCATTAAATACTTGTGTTCATTTTATTTGCTTTACATCCCTATTTACTATTTTCCTGTCTATATCGGATTAAAAATATTACAATATAGTACTTGACTAGTAGTAGTAAGTTTTACTTGCATAGCCTTTTCGGCTTTTTACAACACTTTCATTCACTATATCACTCTTACACTGGGCCCACTATTTTAGTTTTTCTGTTCATTTACGGAACTATTTTTCTCTCTCGATTTTTGCAACCTCATTGCTATTGGCCCAGTGTATTTGTGAGAACCTACAATTTAAGGTGGGTTTCGAACCACCGAGCTCGCAGAAAAAGCATCTGGAAAAATCCATTGGTGCCGGCCGCGGGATCGAACCCTGGCCGCCTGCGTGGCAGTCCAGAGCCGGACCAACTGGGCCACTGCTCGCTTATTAGTACTTGACTATATCATATATTTGAGAAAAGTTATATTTTATAACACAACGTTCTCTCAATCACGATCTGATTTGGAGTATTTTGAATATTCCACGCATATATATGGATATACAGAAAACAAGGCGGCCATGTGGCTATCAGCGCCATACCGCGGTAGCTACATATCGCGAACCACTTTCATTCGCCAGTGTCACGGGCCTGCGCGCGACCGACGATGCTCTAGTAGTATCGTTTGACGAGCTCCACGATTCATTTCAACGAGACACGACCGAGAATCTATTATTCTCAGCTCAGAACTCGTCAATTTAAATATGTAATAGCTCATCGAACTTTCAGTCATATACGGACACGCGGATCGATATACTAATTCGTTGCCGAGATTGCACGTTCTCGGCGATGCGTATGAATATATTTGTGTATAGACACAAACGTATATAGTTTATACACGTGGATCAATAAAATGATTCGTCACCAAGATCGCATGCTCTCAATGACGCGTGTGAAAACATAAATGCTTAGACCGCTGGCTACGCTTGACGGCACTTTCGTGCCGGACCATCTAGCGGTGGCACGCGTCGCTCATGGTTACACCCTAAACTCGCACTACCCGTTCATTACTTTGCCGACCCCATCGGAATTCGCCGTCGCCTTTTACACGATCTTAACAGATAGCAAGATATATTATTGTTAATAGTTGTTTATGCGAAAATAAGTGAAGTTATTTCGTAATCATAAATCTACTCACCAATTCACTTCTCGTTGAGGGAAGTTTCAGATATAAGATTTCATTTTCTTCATACTTTTTGTTTTCTAATTTATAAACCAACAGTTCGTGTTGTGCATCTTGAAGTGTTGTTCCATTACGTTGCATCAATCTCACATAACTTAGAGAGAATGGTTTTTCTGATTTGTCCTTAGCCTCGTTCGAACTCCGATGTTTAAAAGTGAATTTCAAATGCGCCTGCTTGAACTCTTCGATTGGAACAGCAATTTTAAATGTTTCACACCATCTCGGCTTATCCTCGTGATAATAAATAACGCTACGGTATTCATCGATCGGGGATGCTCCGCCACCAAGTGTCATTACGCCTGGAATCTGAACGCCTTGTTCGTTGCAAACTTTTACCTGTAATTTTATTCATCCGATTACGTATTTATAAATTGCAGAACGAAAAGGCTTAATGCATAAATTCCATACAACATTATGCTAACTCACAGTTTACAAAGTATCAAAATGATTGGACACAAAAATACCGAAAATTCTCAGTTCTTATTTGATATTTTTGGATTACAAGGTATGTAATGTGTTTAAAAAAAACGATATACATATGTGAAGCAAACCACACCAAGTGGGCCTCTAAAAAATCGTGTGATCTCGAAATATTATGAAACATTTTTTGAAAGGTTATTCGAGTGTCAAAAGCAAGCTGAATTTTTTTCAAATTTTTAAATCTGATTTTACACCCCCAAATTTGGATATCAATTTTTTTTTTTTTTTTTTTTTTTTAAATCCATTTTACATATAAAACGATCCATTGCACAAAAAAAACACTTTAACATAAAATTTAGGTTTTCGAATATACTTTATAATCTCATCTATTTTGAAGCTGTCCAGAATTCTCTTCGTGTATTTTCCAGCAAGACAAGGCAATAATATTTTTTTTCGTCGAGTTCGCCCATTTTTATTTTCCTATAACTTTGAGAGAACTTTCGTTGATTTCATAACAAACCACAGAAAAATTGGCATGGTGGAGAATCCATATCTTCCAAGTGTTTTCTAAGGTGAACTGATGAAAACACTTGCTACTTACGACAAATATTCGATGTTATCCAACGCCCCCATTAAATTTATTGGAAAAACATTGAATATACATTATTTACCGTGTATCACCGTGGGGGTCAAAGTCGAAAGTTGGGACCTGACAAAATACCTTGGTATTTCCGAACAGTAAACGATTTACACATACATTTACACAGATTATTAACATTTTAGATAAATATAGCTTTATTAAGTAGTCAGTTCTCCAAATTGCCATTCATTCTCTTCGGGAACAGCGACGATTCAGTATCGAAGGAGAATATTTTTAGGCGAATTTGAGTTTTTCCTACGGGCACGAAAGCATGGAATTTTATCGTCCCCGGTATGGCTCGTGCACTGGCAATTCGGTGTTCCAAGCGATCCTTTGCGGCTTTGCACTTGGAAGATATGGATTCTCCACCATGCCAATTTTTCTGTGGCTTGTTATGAAATCAACGAAAATTCTCTCGAAGTTCTAGGAAAATAAACATGGGCGAACTCGACGAAAAAAAATATTATTGCCTTGTTTTGTTGGAAAATACACGAAGAGAATTCGGGACAGCTTGAAAATAGATGAGATTATATAGTATATTCGAAAACCTAAATTTTATGTTAAGGTGTTTTTTTTTGTGCAATGGATTGTTTTATATGTAAAATGGATTAAAAAAAAAAAAAAAAAAAAAAAAATTATATTCAAATTTGGGGGTGTAAAATCAGATTTAAGAATTTGAAAAAAATTCTGCTTGCTTTTGACCCTCGAATAACCTTTAAGAACATGTTTCATAATATTTCGAGATCACACGATTTTTTAGTGGCCCACTTGGTGTGGTTTGCTTCATGTGTCTTTTCATGTACCCCGTTACCTTAAGATTTTTATTGGACTTTTAGTGCACCACGTCATATCGTCTATGTACTCTATTAACCAAACCTTTATGAACCAGATTATTGATCTTTCTTTGTTGGTAAAGAGAAAAAAATCATAGAATATGCATAAACACGTTTTTGATATTGTCGAAATACAGGGCCCATCAAAATTGGTCGAAACAAATTATGTAACCTATAATGATCTATATAATCAACCTAAAACAGTATTAAAATTAGATACAATTGCAAAGTACGAGCTCGTATAACAGATTTCAATGGAAAAGACGACGAAATGAAATAAAGAGGAATAGGCGAACAAAAATTTTATCAAATAACTAAAAAGTATGCAAACGAAAGTTAGTAGTATGTGGACCACTATCGCGACCCCCACTCCTATCCCCTCCACTTTCCTCCCACATCGGAGCCTCTTTCCGAGCGTGGTGGGGAGAGGTGGTGGGGGGAAAGAGTTCTGAGGGTTCGCCGGAGTGGTCCGATTATTATCATTATTCAAATAATAATAATCCATACTTTTTTCTCTTTATTTAATTTTTATATACATTTTCACTTAATTATACGTAATGCTTTTATACAATAAGAAAAGGATTTATCTTTCACGGGCTATAACAGTTTTAACGATGTGATCCAAATGATGCATCAATAGATTATCAATTATTGTTGTTTTTGTACAAGTAGGTAATTCGTTATATGAATTATTCGACGATGTTCGTTTTTGGGTAGCTCTCTCTTGTATTTTCGCACACTTCGTGCGAATATTACGGCGTATGCAGCTCGTTGTCAAAATTGATGTTTCTGATGTTATTGCATCTGCAAGAGAGTCTCTGCAATTTGTTACCTCGTTGCAAACACGACGAAGCCACGAGATATTTCTGTTTATACTGGCTAGTAATAATGACAGTATAATGAATTGCTCTTTTGTAAAACAGAATATCGGTAACGAGTGATGTGCAGGGTCTTCTTCATCCTCTATGTTGAAATGATTTTGAAAATCGTGCCAAGAAGCGCCGTCCATAGTTAAACAATCATGGATATAACATTTGAAGCTAATCACAGGCCGTAACGTACCGCTCCGACAAATATCAAGGCCCACCCACACAGACTTTGTTCCCAGTTTATTTAGCTTATAGGCCAACGGCAGCAGTAGCGCACGTAGATTCTTAGCACATTTCACAGACATCGTAGGACTTAGTAATTTTTAGGTGGCTTGAATTCCACATTATTGAATTTTGTTCCGCGATATTCCATGGCCAGATTATTTTCACGGACTGCGGCTATCATCTGCTGAAATAGCTGATCGTCTTTTTCGAACAGCTGGACGAATCTGGCTGGTAGGAAGCACGCAAATGTGTTTTCCACGTCGATGACGATGCGCGTGCCCCATTTCGTTTGAACAGTTCTTATGTCGCTGATGCTGTAGTCTTTTTTGAGCTATAGTTCCGATAACTTTTTCACAGGTAGAAACGCTGCCGTTCGTCCGACTTTGTTGATTCGTGCGAAATCCATCGTAAATATCGAGTTCGTCAAATTTTCGTGTTAAAGAGAGAAATTGCGATCTCGCTTGTATTACTGCTTTGATACTCGCAATGTCGTGTGAAAGTGCTTCTATTCGCCGCTTTAATTCGCGTCGTTTTCTCAGCATACACCTCAAATGACAGCAAATGAAAGTCTTTAAGAGTTTTTGAAGTTTTACTTCGATATCTGACCACGGTTTGATCGCGAATGATGATCGTTCTCCAGGGTCTAACTTATACTCTGCAGTCGCCCCATCACTAGACCTCCCCACTATAAAGATTCATATCCATTTTATTAGAAATAACAAAGACAATAAAAAATCTGATCGTCTACATATGATACCCTATAATGATGGCTCATTTTCTTAGACATAACAAAGCCAAAAAGAAATTTTTTCATACCGATTCGAAGAATCGACGGTTTTATGTACGTGCCGCTTGAAATATGATAGTCGCTAAAAGTAACTTTTGTACCCAAAGTATGCTGACTTCAAGGCGCGTGATCGCAGTTCAAGGATAGGTAGAAAAAATAAAACGTGAAAAATTTCAATGTCAAATTTTATTTCTTATATTGAAATTAGATTCATTGTTGTCGTACACGGGAACAACAGTTCTGTATACAGTGTAAGTTTTTATGATTAAAATTATTTGTACCACCGCCACCACCAACGGCAGAGTCCGTATCGAAAACTTTGCCCCGAGGCTTAGACTTTTCGCGTTTTTTTTATATACGCCTTATAATAATCGTTCACTATTTTATCGTTTCGGGACAAATCATCTGAAAATACGCTTCGAAACTTATTAATACCAAAGCCAGTAGACATATAATGAAGAAACATAATGCAATACTGTCCGCAACACTGCGAGTCTGGACCCTGAAACTGAGTAGGGTTGCATCGGAAAAGCTTGCAGTTTCTTCGGAGTCGGATGAGATGCTGCGGGACGATTAGAGGGATCCCGTAGCTGTCAAAGTATCGTCCTTCTCCAGTTCGATCGACGTACATGGCGACCCAGTGGAATCCGAACAATTTGTGGCCATCATGTGAACATATGAAAATACGCTTCGAAACTTATTAATACCAAAGCCAGTAGACATATAATGAAGAAACATAATGCAATACTGTCCGCAACACTGCGGGTCTGGACCCTGAAGCTGAGTAGCGTTGCATCGGAAAAGCTTGCAGTTTCTTCGGAGTCGGATGAGATGCTACGGGACGATTAGAAGGATCCCGTAGCGGTCAAAAAATCGTCCTTCTCCAGTTCGATCGACGTACATGGCGACCCAGTGGAATCCGAACAATTTGTGGCCATCGGTGTTAACGACAAAAGCTGTCGGCCACGTCCACACCTTCGGGATACGATCGGCTGGGTATACGCCTATCGTGTGGTCTGGTATGTTCCGCAAGGCCTGCAGAATTTCTAGACTGTTCATAGCAGCCTGAGGCAGAAGGTTTCTTTTTCTTTTCCTCGCGAGGCCCGTCTAAGCTCCAGCTCGTGGTCGTTCTATATTCCCATAAGGAGGCGATGCGATCTTTATGACACAGTCAATCTTTTATTTGTTTCGCGTTATTCAGCGCACATTTGTACGTAAGATTGTTATGGAGCGATCCGTGGTATATACAACGAGTGTCGTCCCGAAGAAGATAGCGGAATGAGGGAGCCTCCTCCTTCTCCTCTAAATTTATAATGAAGCAGCCTGTGAGCTGTGCCAGGTACTCTGATTTTATTGAGCCCCTTGTGAATATTCGATCAGATTGTTCCGCAATATTTTTCAAAATGAATTCCATGTGTTGCGACATTGTATCGCCCTCACGCCATTTTAAACCATGATGATTTCTAGTCAACCAGGAATTCTGACGCATCAGAGCCGGTGATAGATTCTTATCGTCGTGAGGTGAAGACACAAGCCAATGAGCGGTGTACGGACCGTGTAGGCAAATGATCGTAACTTTTTTCGGCACAAAACGATCGTTTTTATCTCGCAAACCCTGTATATCGATTGCGATATTCATGATGCTTTCTCGTTGTTCTCTCTGACAATACTGATCAGCTCTTTGTGTCACGGAGACCTAGCTCGTCGGATACAAATTCTGCTAACTATCCAGAAAAGTCAACGATTACTTTTCTGGATGAGTCAATCTCCAACAGATTATCATACTCGGCGTACACAATACAATTTACCGTTGATGTGAGAGCCTTTTCGAATCGCACTTTCATTCTAACACTGCCGTGTTTTATTAAATTCTAATGAGTACTGCTAATTGCCGATAAATCGGGCGTAAGATCAAACGCAAAAAGGCAATATACCCTTCGGGGTAGGCCTCTCGTGAAATACAATTACCTTCATTGAGAAAGTGAATACCCGTTCCGGAGAACAGAGTATAATACGCGTCTACGTAAAGCTTCGATTTTGTAAAGCCGGGCTGCAGAGCCTTTGACGGTATTTGCATGCCATCCACATACAACGATAGATAATTTATTTGATAATTTTCAAAATTAAACGGGTTTTTATCGAGGCAGCCGTTCAACGCTTTATTATCGACGAAGCCAATGATGATACGTTTTGGTAGCTGGCCGAGGATTACATTATCGAGCGTTTCGCCATGTACTCTGCTATGCATGGATATAGCCTTTACCTCTACGCGTGTCAGGGGGTATTTTGCCGTAGCTTTACACAGAGCTCTTGCATGTGCTAAAAGTATACCAGGTGCTATCTTTGCGCGACGTACGAGAAGCGACGCTTCGACAATATGTATTTTATAGTCTGTCATCCCACCCATAAGGAAAAAAGAATTATTCGTGCGTACGAGTCGCAGACGCATTTCAACACCGTTCAATAAGAATCTCTCTAGATTAAAGACATCGCAGTGAAGATGACCGAGGAGATCAATAGTTTTTCCACTGCTAAGAAGGTCTCTGCGTCTAACAAGCCCACCGTTGGCTGTATCCATATCCCCCATTTTTCTCGGTGTATCGGCGAACCAGAGCACACTCGTAAGATGAGAGTTTTTTGCGCCGTCTCCATAATTTAGCAGTGTTTCAATGTATGTTCTGTATGCATACGCGTTATTCGGGGGCGATACGAGTTTCTGATTGAAAAACACATCTACTTGATTAAACATTAAATGCAACAAATTATTGACGGGGCCTATTT
Source organism: Rhorus exstirpatorius (assembly GCA_963564615.1). Classification (NCBI taxonomy): domain Eukaryota; kingdom Metazoa; phylum Arthropoda; class Insecta; order Hymenoptera; family Ichneumonidae; genus Rhorus; species Rhorus exstirpatorius. The sequence continues at coordinate 10,714,118 of OY751314.1, read as the reverse complement.
TAATCGCTGAATCAGGCTTCTTAGCCAGACACTGTATTTGAACGCACATGCTTAGCATGGTGTGAGCAAGATTGACGTATTCATCACCCTGACCAGGTACCACAAACTTAATTGGTAAATCATCCGTTAAAGATAAGTTCGGTTTGTAGTACACCCATTGTGTTCCCTCGATGGTGGTTTGTGTTGGAGGCAGTGTAAATAGCTCGAGCTCTGACTTTAAACACTCGCAAGAG